>JACAZH010000038.1:600000-954813 GCA_014462675.1 Mycena sanguinolenta | reverse complement strand
ACGTGAGAAACCTGAGCGGGCGGTGATTAACGCTAGAGCAGGTACGCTGTGTGGTTACTACTTACCATGGAGACAGGCTGGTTTTTGAGGCTACGCGCCGCAGATGTGGAAGGGGTTGAGGTCGAAGTAGGCATGACAGAACATAACCTGGGGAAGATACAGGGGTTGGCGGTTCCGGAGAACTCGACTGCACTGGAAAATGGTCTAAGAATGGCGTGGCTACTGCGCATGGCGATATAGGCACTGCGCAGCTGTGCGCGGCAGCTCAGACCAGTGGACACTCAGGCAAACGGTTCCGAGTATGGGTTATGGATTGGGTGCGTATGAGAGCGTCGCAGAGTAAGGGATTCCTCCGCAAAGGACTGCCAGCGCGCGTCCTAAAGCAGCATTCAAATCAATCAATGCGGAGCAGTGCAGAGATACCTCAAGCAATGAAGACAACATCAGGAAAACAGAGGGGTGAAGGACGCGGCGGTCGGGAACAAACCAGGGCCAGAGCCCCAGAACGTGTAACGTTCCAGGGGGCGGCTCCGCCAGGCGTGAAACGTCCGGCGGGAGGTGGTAGGTGGAGAAGTACTAAAGTGGAAAGCGGTGGCAGTGTTGGTGATCAAATCGCTGCTTGTCCAGCTTTGCTGTCTCCCTCCACCGCCCGCCGACGTTTCCCGCCTGGCGGGCGTCGCGGTCCCTGGAACGTTACACGTTCTGGGGCTCTGGCTTGTAGATCGCTCTGGGTTCCATCGTGTGTCTACACTCGGTGGCTATCGGCTTCTCACAAATCGTTTTATCTCCCGGGTCTGGTCGCGGGTCTGGTGTATTCCTGGTCTCAGAGCTCCAGTGTAATTCATGGTGCGTATGTCAAGAAATAGTTATTCTCTATTTAATGCAGTGTTTGTCATAGATACAGCGATATATTTCTATACAGAACGAAGAGAGCGACGAGGATTAGTGCGGCGTTGAGCCCCGCCACGACCTGAGAGAACACGGAGACAGAAACATACTTCTTGTCGCTTTGTCGTGCGCCACGTATATCTGGTTTGGTCCGTCTAGTTCCCGGCATCGGGCCCCAGAGAATGGTGGACTGGCCGTTGGTGTCAGTGGCTCAGGGATCTAGTCAGACATCCGAGGTCTAGATCTACACACGAGTCCTACCGCCACAGTTTGCACCCAGTCGGGCGCACCCATCTGCAACTGGACGACCGTTTCTCCCGTCCACCGGTCAAAGACGTAGACCACGCCATGGTCACTTCCGATAACGACCGATCCACCGTCTTCTGAAAAGCAGACCTGCCTTGGGCAGGGGATGTTCTCTGGTCCTTTTACCTCCATCGTTTTCACCCTTCTGGGTGGTCGTCTAACCTGTATATCGCCACCCCTTGATGTGGGTCGTCGATGCAGAAGAGACCTTTGCGGGGATGGACGTCCGACATCGCCACTGCTGATGCTCAGCGAGAAAATTTGGGAACACCATTTCAAGACTCACATCAGCCCGCCCACCTGTTTCGTTCCCGTCACCTGGCCGTCTGTGGGGCGGAGAACATGTCTACCCAGGATCAGTCAATCTCGGGAATCAAAGATATTGAAAACCTCTCACATTTGGCCATCCATACAGGCCAAAGGCGAGAATCTCCCGCTCGTTGTTTTTGAAGTCTCCCAAGCCACCGCTTTGGGGGTGAAAGAGTCGATCGTGACTGAAAATATATTCTGAGCTGCAGAGACCGCTCCACTGCCCACGCCTGTACAACGAGATCGCGATGACAAACCAACAGGCGGTTCGTCGTGGTATCGAAGGAGAGGCCCGTGATCTCCGCTTTGTTCACGAGGCGCACAACATTTACTTCTTCAAATGCCTTGGTCTTTGATGAATTTCTAGTTGGAGATTCGAGCAGAAGAAAAACTCACTCGGGAAGCGGTCTGCTTCCAGCAGACCAACCAACCGTTTTCGGTTCCGTAGAAGAGAATCTCTGCCGCCTCGTCCTCACGACGCACCCAGAGGACGACGTGTAGTCGCCCCCGATCTCCTGCACCGGCGACACGAGGTATAGGTGCTAGTGTCTCGAGGGACCAAAGCCGAGTGCCGTCTGTTCCTACAGTATATCTAAACGGCTGTGAAATAAATTAGAACCGACAAGTCGTACCTCCGCTGGCTAACAGCTTGCCGTCTTCGTTAGCGGTCATGCAGATGACCGCCCCAGTATGGCCGGTAAGTTTGCCGAGCAAGGTGTATTGATTTTTGGATTGCATGGAGTCGATACGAGCTCGATGACTTCTCGGTGTGAAACACCAGAAAGCGGGCGGTAGATGATACATCCTTCCGCAGCCTCTTCCTTATGAAATGTCCTTGAACAATAAGAGGCTTAAACTTTTACGCATAATCTCGCGCTTTTGTTTTACGTCAACGCAACTTATATTACACCTCATCTCGACCCAACGCGCTCTACTCCATACTACGACCATGGCCTCGGTGCTCACAGGCTCTCCGTTTGCCGCTCCTCTCACGCCTCCGCCCCCGTCGTTGTTTTATTGGCGATGTCCAACCTCCCTTCCAACCTTGCTTCTCGGCCCCTGTTGATGCACACTAATTTACCTCTCGCCCTCTTAAACGAGATCGCACCCCAACTTTTCCCCCGTTCCCTTCGTTTCCGACCCGTCGTCCCGTGCGACGTCCAGCCCCTCTCTCATCAGCCGCACCGAGCTTCGTGGATGGGCCGAGACCCAAGAGCAACGCCGTGTCCAGCCGAAGTCGCCGGATCCGCGACCATGATTCCCCGCCCCAAAGGAGCTCAGCTTGCCGTGAAAAGCTGCGACTGCATTCCCAAGAAGGACCTCGAGTCTTTGAAAGTGGGTTTTTCGTTCTGTTACCTTTCATTCTCAGATCTGACTCTTGCTCAGAAACGTGTCAAGACATTAGTCAGCGAGATGCTGAATATTGCTATTCCATACACTCAACAGCTCCCCGAGAACCTCGAAAAAATCGAGGCACAGGTGCGGTGAATTGCATGTCAATCCGAGCGGTACTCTGATGCCATTCCACTTAGCTTGTCCAAGAATTCCCCTTCCTCCGCCAGTACGAGCGCCAATGGCCCTTGCAGGTATTAATTACCGCTCGGTTAAAACATTTTGCCAGTCAGAAGGTCACCAGGGCGGCGAGGAAGATCGTGGAGGCGGCCGAGGCGGCAACAGCGACACCTGGAAGATCCAGCTCTCGCGTTTAATGATATATATTTTTCTTGGTGGTTATTCATGTAAATATTCTGGTACTCCGAATCCGACTTCATTTCTTGCTCCGCGTATGAACAGAAGTTTTTAAAAATATGAGCACTAATAATTCGAAACCGGCTGATGAGAGTAACCGACTGAGCACTGCCACCGTTACCGCTTTTGACTTCTACCTTCACCATCCACCAGACGTTTCACGCCTGGTGGGCGTCCCGCCACGGAATGTTACACATTCTTGGCTTTCGGTGTCCTGGTACACTCGCTGACCGCTGTGTGTTTCACCCTCGGCGGCCCTCCGCATGTTTCGCGCATATTTCGTACATAATCCAAACGCCACCTTTTTTGTTTCGCGACAGGCTTGCTTCTTTTGGCTCGAGTCACTGAAATGACGATCGTCGTTGCTCGGGATCGACCTTTCGAACAGAATCTTTCCCTCCGCCTTTCTCGAAAGATTGCAAAAACAATAACACGGGGACACGTTCCTCGAATACAAGGCACATCGAGGCAACTACCTTGTTTTTCGCGGATCGCATACAACCTCAGCTCACGGGCATACACAATTATAATGGGATAGAAGCCTTTCCCAGTTGGCTAAACTCGTCCGCGCACGCCAACTGTGTCCCAACTTTGCTCTCGTCTATTTCAATCGTTTTTTGCTCCACGTTTGACGGCGTCTCACACCGCAAACTCTTCCCCTTCATTTCTCTCATTCAATTCCTTAGCTGTCATCAGACCCTTTCGATTTACTCATGACCGACATCAACACCGACATTTTTCAGGTGAATTTGCTCCCGGCCGTTGAATCCACTCATCCAAGTGGTACTGATAGACGGACTCCTCGACCTCGTATCTGAAACTGATCGCCGTCAAAGACGCGCTGTTGCTGGAGTTGACCGCCGTCGGTTTGACAACGTCAGTCAAACCAATGCATACCATCCAACGATATCCGCTGACTCTCATCCAGATGCGTGACGAAATTATTTGCCTGAAGGAGCGATTGATCCACGCACACCGACGTCGCAGGGACGCCGAGACAACCTGCCAAGAATTAATCAATCAATTTTCGGCGGCCTGTGCGCAGTCTCTCGAGCATGCGCTCACGAGCATGCGGCATACTGGCGCGAGTATCATCGCGAGGAGTATGAGACTGTCCTCGGACAGCTTACCCAGCACATGCAACGACTGGTACCTGCTCTTTCGCCCTCTATTTCACACTCCGCTGAGTAAGTGATTGCAGGAGGAGGCTCATGCAAAGATTGCGGCCAAGAACGGATCGAGGCCGCAATGCGAGAACAATTCCAAGCCGCCGCGGAGGAGTTCGCGGAGCAAAACCGCCGGCTGGTATGTACTATTTCCCGGACTGGAATCGAGCTTACCGAAACGCAGGTCGAAACCGAACATCGCCTCTTCGCCTACGAACACGCCCGACGTGGAGATGAGGCAGATCATGGACAAGGAGCTTGATGAGCAGTTACGTAGAGCTGTACGTTGCAATTTAGCCAATGGGATTGAGCTCATTGGACGGATTCAAGCTCGAAGGCGAGAGCGCTCTCGTCACTCTGAACAAGGCGCAACAAGAAGAAAATGCAAGTGTTTCACACTCATGCTCGGCGGGGTTTGACAAGTTGTACTCCAGGTCCAGGTACTCAAGGCGAACCAAGTGAACGCTCTCTGGTGGCTCTCATGGTTCTCATTCTCTCCATTAACTTGTACCTATTGTTGTAATACAAAACAAAAAAGGTTTTCCTCTTCTTGATAGTAACAAATGTATGCGTGTTACTCTGTGTAATATAACTCCTTTTTTACACCAACCTAAAAAGGAACTGCCATCCAAAAAAATTGAATAGAAATCTCTGAGAAATTTTTGAAAAGCCGGCTCGCTAAATAGCCGATCGAGCACTGCCACCGCAAACGCTTTTGGTTCTCTACCTCCCACCACCACCAGACGTTTCACGCCTGGTGGACGTCCCGCCCACGAAATGTTACACATTCTGTGGCTTTCGGTGTCCTGGTACACTCGCTGACCGCTGTGTGTTTCACCCTCGGCGGTCCTCCCGCATGCTTCGCGCATGCTTCGTACATAATCCAAACGCCACCTCTTTTGTTTCCCGCCGGGCTTGCTTCTCGGCTGGAGTCATTGCAATGACGATCGTTGCCGCTTGGGATCGACCTTTCAAATAGAATTTCCCCTCCGCCCTTCTCGAAGGCTTGCAAACACAACAACATCGGGAAATGTTCCTCGAATACAAGGCGCATCGAGGCAGCTACCGTCTTTCTCGCGGACAGCTTACGAGCGTGCGCTCAGTTGCGACGGCATACATTTATAATCATAGAGTTTTTTTCCTAAGTTCGCTATACCCCCCGCGCACGTCAACTGTGCCCCCAACATCGCTCCTTCCAATCATCTTTTTTTCTCGTTTGACGTTGTCTCACGCCGCAAACTCTTCCTGGTCATCGCGCACTTAGTTTCTTGGTTGTCACCACTCCCTCATGGCGGACACAAACCTCGACATGTCTGAGGTTGACGACTTCATTTCTCAGTTTGACGACGTCAGTCATACCAATGAACGGCATCCAACGATATCCGCTGACTTCCATCCAGATGCGCCTCGAAAACGCTCATTTAAAGGGAGCAATTGCAGATCACTCATCGATATCGCAGGGAAGCCGAACGAACTTGGCAGGAGAAAGTTAACCAATATGCGGCTGCCTACGCAGACAATTTCGACGCTTGCGTGTTGGAGCAAGCGGATTATTGGCGCGAACATTACCGCGAGGAGTATGAGACTGTCGTTGGGCAGTTAGCTGCTTACAAACAATACCTTGTACCCGGTCTTTCGTTCTCCATTCCACACGCCGCTGATTGGACGATTCTAGGGGGAAGCGCGTGCAAGGATTGCGCACCAAGAACGGGACGAGAGGGCGCTTAAACAGCAATTCCAAGCGGCAGCGGAGGAAGTCGCCCATGAGCTTGACGAGCATCAACATAGAGCTGTACGTTGCAATTCGACCAGTTGGATTGATCTCATTCGACGGACCCAAGCTCGAAGCCGAGAGCGCTCTCGTCGCTCTGAACAAGGCGCGCCAGGGAGAAAAAGCAAGTACTTCACACTCGTGCGCAGTGAGAGAGATCTGACAAGTTGTACGCTAGATAATCAACACAATTCAAAGTAGGGCCCTCATGGCTCTTTGTCGTGCTCAGCATGTGCATCAACTTCTACCTGTGGCTGTAGTATAAACAAACGGACTTGTTTTTCTTGGTTGTATCAAATGCCAACTCATTTCGCATAATATAATTTTTTTACACCGCGAAAAACCACAAATTGAAACGCCGGAGAAACGCCGGAGATAATCCATCATCCTGAGTCTTATCCCGCCACCGTCAAGTTTTCATTTGACAGGGAATAAGTTTGAGTGGAAATCTCTGAGAAATCTTGAAAAACCGGCTCGCTAAATAGCCGATCGAGCACTGCCACCGGTACCGCTTTTGACTTCTACCTTCACCATCCACCAGACGTTTTCACGCCTGGTGGGCGTCCCGCCCACGGAATGTTACACATTCTGTGGCTTTCGGTGTCCTGGTTCACTCGCTGGCCGCTGTGCGTTTCACCCTCGGCGGCCCTCCGCATGTTTCGCGCATTCTTCGTACATAATCCGAACGCCACCTTTTTGTTTCGTGACGGCCTTGCTTCTTTTGGCTCGAGTCATTGCAATGACGATCGTCGTTGCTCGGGATCGATCCTTCCAACAGAATTTCTCCCTCCGCCCTTCTCGAGGGATTGCGAAAACAATAACGCGGTCTTGTTCACAAAATGTTACACAGCTCTCTGCTCTCTCACTCCTTCGCAATTCAAACGCCCCCGCCTCTTGTTTTGCACCCTGGTTTGTTTGCTACCTCGGCTCAACGCGATCTACTCCATACTCCTACCATGGCCTCAGTGCTCACCAGCTCTCCGTTTGCCGCTCCTCTCGCGCCTCCGCCGCCCGTCGTGGTGTTATTGGCGATGTCAAATCTCCCTGTTAACCCATCTCCCCGTCCTCCGTTGATCCATACCGATCTTCCTATTCGCCCTCTCAAACGGGATCGCACACCAGCGTTTCCACGTTCCCTGCGTTTCGACCCCGTCGCCCGCGCGACATCCACCCCTCTCTCGTCAGCCGCACCGAGCTTCGTGGACGGGCCCGAGACACCAAGAGCAACGCCGGCTCCAGCCGAAGTCGCCGGATCCGCGACTATGATTTCCCGTCCCACAGGAGCTCAGCTCGCCGTGAAAAGCTGCAACTGCATTCCTAAGAGGGATCTCGAGTCCTTGAAAGTGGGTTTTTCCTTCTGTTACTTTTCATTCTCCTCCACATCTGACTCTCGTACAGAATCGTATTAAAACACTAGTCAGCGATATGCTGAATATCGCTGTTCCCTACACGCAACAGGTCCCCAAGGACCTCGAGAAAATCGAGGCGAAGGTGCGGTGAATTGCATGTTGACCCGAGCGGTGCGCTGATGATGCCATTTCACTTACTTAGCTTGTCCAGGAATTCCCTTTCCTCCACCAGTACGAGAACCAATGGCCCTTGCAGGTATTAATTACCGCTCGGCTGAAAAACTTGACCGGCCGGAAGCTTCAAAGGGCCGCGAAGAAGATAGTGGAGGCAGCCGAGGCGGCAACAGCGACACCTGGATCTTCCAACTCTCGCGTTTAATGATATATATTTTTCTTGTCAATGGTGGTTATTCATGTAAAAATTCTGGTACTCCAAATCCGACTTCATTTCTTGCTCCGCGTATGAACAGAAGTTTTCAAAAATATGAGCACTAATAATTCGAAACCGGCTGATGAGAGTAACCGACTGAGCACTGCCACCGTTACCGCTTTTGACTTCTACCTTCACCATCCACCAGACGTTTCACGCCTGGTGGGCGTCCCGCCCACGGAATGTTACACATTCTGTGGCTTTCGGTGTCCTGGTACACTCGCTGACCGCTGTGTGTTTCACCCTCGGCGGCCCTCCGCATGTTTCGCGCATATTTCGTACATAATCCAAACGCCACCTCTTTTGTTTCCCGCCGGGCTTGCTTCTTGGCGGGAGTCACTGCACTGACGATCGTTGCTGCTCGGGATTGACTTTTCCAACAGAATTCCCCCCTCCGTCTTTCTCGAAGGATTGCGAAAACAATAACGTGCCCGTTCACAGCACGTCGCACATCCTGTGGCTCTCCAACTTGTGGATAATTCAAACGCCACCTTCTATGTTCCGCGCCTGGCCTGCTTCCCTCGTTGGATTCTTACGATGTCGATCTTTTGTGCTAGGGATCCGTATTTCCAAGCTAGGGATCCGTATTTCCAATAGAGTTCGACCTTGGACTGTCCTTCTCAAAGAATTGCGAAAAACAATAATGCCAAAACACGTTCCCTCAATCCAAAGCGCCTCAAGGCAAGTTTTTCTCACCGGTGGCAAACGAAACGGAACACAATAGCAGACGGATTCCTGACTGATTCAGTTGGTGCCTCGTAACTATACTTCTGAAACAACAGCTCTCATTCCAGCCTTATAGACAAGGCCGTCTGGCCATATCTCGGCCAACTGTGACCTAACATTGCGCATTCCAATTATCTTTTTTTCCTGCACGTTTGACGGTGTCTCACTCCGCAAACTCTTTTCGCTATCACAGTTTTGTTGTTTTGTGCTACCATTCGCCCATGGCCTGCACCAATTCCGATGTTTCCCAGGTGCATTTGATCTCGGTCGTTCAATCTATTCTAATGCAAGCGATTTTTTGAAAGACAAATGTCCTTCTACCACCAGCGGAGATTGAGGATCGCCGCGAAAGGCGGGCCGTTGCCGGGGTCGACTGTCGTCAAATGGATACCGTCAGTCAAACTTATTAGCCTCATCCAACGATCTTCGCTCACTCCTACACAGCTCCGCGACCAAATTTCACATTTGCAGGAGCAGCTCCGGCATGAGCATCAACGTCGCAAGGACGCCGAGAGAAGTGCGCAGGACCGAGTGAACTCCTTCCGCGCCGCATGTGCGGACTCATTCGAGGCTTGTGTTCAAGAGCAAGCGAGTTATTGGCGAGAACTTTACGAGACTACTCTCACTGAGCTCAGTGAGAACAAGGAAAAATTGGTACCCGTTTTCTCGCCATCTCACGTATTTCAAACTTCGCTGATTGTATGATCCAAGGAGCGAGCAGAGAGAGAGGCATCGTAACACAGGACGGGATGGAGGCATATATGGAGGTATATATACGAGAACGGTTTCAAGAGGCGGCAGCTGAATTCGCAGACCAAAATCGCCGACTGGTGCGTGCTGTGTCCCACTCATGCGTGCAGAAAGGTCTGACAAGTTGAACTTCAGATACTCAAGGCCGTACAAATCACAGCTCTCGTTTTTGGTCACCATATGTATTAATTTCTATCTGTGGCTATAACGCCAACACACGCTCTTGTTTTCGAATGTAATCTTGGTCTATGTATATTGTATCATCTTGGAACGCAATGTGATTTTTCTCACTGTCGTCTTGCTCCGTTGTATGAACAATTCTGTTACAAAAATTGAGAGTTAATTTAAAGCCGGTTATGTAAATGGCAGGCTTAAGCTAAAGCGGGAAACCGTGAGACGCTTTCTCGGGCACACGCCCAGGAGCGAAACGGACCGATTTGTCCGAGCACTGCCACCGTAAACGTTTTTGGTTCTCTACCTCCACCACCACCAGACGTTTCACGCCTGGTGCGTGTTCTGCCCACGGAATGTTACACATTCTGCGGCTCTCGGTGTCCTAGCTCACTCGCTGACCGCTGTGTGTCTCACCCTCGGTCCGCATGTTTCGCGCATACTTCGTACATAATCCAAACGCCACCTTTTTCGCGACGGGCTTGCTTCTTTGGCTCGAGTCATTGAAATGACTCGTTGCTCGGGATCGATCCTTCCAACAGAATTTTTCCCTCCGCTCTTCTCGAAGGATTGCAAAAACAATAACGCGGTCCCGTCCACAGAACGCTACATGTACATCATCTGTGGCTCTCCGACTCCTCGATAATTCAAACGCCACCTTCTTTGTTTTTGCGCCGGGCTTGCTTCCTTGGCTATAATGACGATCGTCGGTGCTCGGGATCAGCCTTTCCAACAGAGTTTCGCCCTTGAACGGTCCTTCTCGAAGAATTGCGAAAGAAAACAATAATGCAAGAACACGTTCCCCGAATACAAGGCGCCTCAAGGCAAGCCCTGCTCATCAGCGACAAAACCCTCCCCCGCCGAATGGAAAACAATAGTAGACGGATTTTTCACTGGTGAGTTCAGACATTGGCGGGCGGCGTCTTATTGTTATTCAGTCCGCGGAATTTTCTCATTTCAGCCTGCCTCGCAATTATAATCGAGCGCACTATCCCTCACGAACCAAAAGAAACCTTCCTCTCCGCCCCGACGGCGCAATATCCCTCACGAACGGCAAAGGCTCCCTTTCTGCAATTATGGTGAATCATCGCAAGCGCCTTCCACGAAAGCCCAAAGTGAGTGCTTCTGGCTTTCTGCGACGGAGGTATACGTCGACTAATGTCTATTTGTTCAGCCCCGCAGCATCTTCCTCCAAGGAAGACTCTTCGCGGCCGGCGCAACCTCACCATCCCCGCGTCGATGTCCACACCCACAGTCCGCCCCCTCGTAAACGCAACGGCCCTCTCCCCCGCCCCCGTTACCCCGCCGTCGAAGACGTCCTCGACACCTTCTCCATCCAATCCAACACGCATGATGTCGGGGTTGAGCTCAACCATGGAGGGACCGTATCGACCTTTAGAATCTACTTTCGGCGTCACAAGCTGATGCCCGCGCAACGGTTTCTTCAACTTGAAGGGCGACGTCCTCATCATGCGGACGGCCGTCGCAGACCCCAAGTCCGTCGTCAATCTGAGGTCGTCGGACCGACGGCTGATCGACTTTATTATGAAAAAGTAAGCTCTCCGTTCTTTTCATGCGTCTGCCGTAGCTGAGGATCTTTTGGCAGGCTGACGCCGAAGCTCAGGGCCTTTCAGGGACCTGACAAGACTACCCTTCCAGAGCAGTTCAAGCTCACTCTTCGTTAGCTGGTGTTCATATCTTGTGTATCATACATCTTGCATAGTCTTTATATTGTATAATTTTTCTCTATGTCGCGCAAAAATGTAAATATTTTAATTCTTCAATAACACCGCTTTCATCTTGCCTTTGCGTATGAACTTGTAAAAAATGAGAGTGAGCGCCCTGATCAAACCGGCTAATTAGTAACGGACCGAGAAGCACTGCCACCGTTACTGCTCTTGACTTCTTACCTCCACGGCGCCATGCCCGCCAGACGTTTCACGCCAGGCGGGCGTCTCGTCCATGGAATGTTACACATTCTGTGGTTCTCGATTCACTGGACTTCTCGCTGACCGCCGCGTGTTTCACTCTCGACGGTTCTCCGCATTCTTTGCCCAAATTCCTTGTACTTTTGTTGTACATAATTCAAACGCCACCCTTTTTGTTTCGCGCCTGCCTTGCTTGCTCGCCCGGAGTCATGAAGACGACACTCGATGTTCGGGGGCCTTTCTAACAGAATTCGCCCTGGTCCTTCGGGGATTACGAAAACAATAATGCACAATAAAGTCGTTCCTCATAAAACGGAGCGGCTCGCTGTCGGTCGTCAATCTTACTACCCCATCCTCAGCCAATCCTCGACTTATAACTCACTGTGATGGTCCGTTGTCCCTCTATCCTCTGGTGGGATGTAATCCTCACTCTGTGTAGCCCGTTAGAGTCGTTCGTCTAGACCGCGGTGAAGACGACGAAGAAGTCGTATATTATTGTCCAACTTGCGACTCATGCCCCATCTGTTTTTCTGGGCCAAAGCCCGACGAGCCCCCCTTCGTATTACGCTGACCCAGGTGTGTTTTCTATTTTTCCTGTTGTTATATAATGGTCTCCAACCTCTCAACAGAGCGCGGGCTTCGTGTTCCTATAACGGTCCCTGTTATGATGTTCCTGACCCAAGTCATTCTCTCCGGAGATTGGCGGCATCTCGTTCTTCCCCATGTGCTCGCGATACTTTTCTGCTGCGTCTAAACAGGTCCGTACCCTAAATATATATTCAACCTCGCCCATCTTCATGACTATGCCTAGATATTCACTCTGAACCCATTTTGGACTATTTTACATCTTCTCGTCGTCGCATCTCGTCGTTTCTTGTTGTATTATATAGCCTGCATGTATCATATCCAACAAATTGTGTTATAGTTCCTTGTGCGTGTCCATGAGGCGAGAAGACGTAAGCGGAGGCAAGCTCGTCGACCATGTTTGGAACAAGGCCGTCCATTCGCGTTCAATTCAAGCGTCGAGCACACCGCTATCTATATATCTAGCACGTAAGCACGTTCCTCCTCGAGGTCAGCCTTGTCACTGAACCGGAACAAGGTTGTCGTTCCCTTTATTTCAAGCGTCTCGCAGAGACCTCGTCCATTATTCTCCCTCTTCCGTTCTTTCTACTCTTGGGAGTGTCTCACACGACCAAGGGCGACGTTCGCCTTCTCCAACGGTTGTCTCCAAACCTTGAGAGTGTTTCACACAATCAAGTATTCCGTTCTTTACGCTTGGTGGCGCCTCACCCCGGTCGAAACAATGAAAAAACGATACACCTGCAATTGCACGCTTCGTGAAAATTCCCATCTTGTCTGCTTCACCGACAAGAAGACTCACGAGAAGGAGCTGGCGGAGAAGGTGGCCCGCGAGAAGGAGCTTAGCCGGACTTTGGATAAAGCTGCAGTAAGCAATCATCTCTTTCAACGAACGTCAGCCTGTAATAACATGATGAATAGAATGACCTTGGGGCCTTATCCTTGGAGGACAGTCCCGATCTGTCCTTGGAAAATGCGGTAAGCGACGCTCTTTGTGGTGGATTACCCTCAATATCGACAATTCGAGCAGGCAGATCTTTTGGCAGCATTGACTTTAACGGATAGTGGGCCCGATATCGCCCAACAGCCGTCAAAACTCTGGACTCCTCGGTCCGAATTCCAGGACAATCGAGCATCGCACCACCCTGCTTCCTTCGCGGCGCTCGGCTTGGAGGAGGCGAATCGCAGCGCCCAGGCAATTGTAGCGGATCCACCCAAACGCGTTGATAAAGTGGCGACCCGCCGCCAAAACATCCAGGACGTATTGAAGAAGCAGGTTTCGGATGCGCAAAAAACCTAGTCGTACCAGCATCCTTTGACATGAATAATGACGAGCATCTAGCAGAGATGCGCTCCAAGCTGCATTCTTCCCTTCAGACTTCAATTTCTGTGGAGGAGTCTCTGAAGCCCATGCCTGATTCGCCGCAAAAAGCGCATATTGTGTCTGAATTGCGCGTCTTAGAAATGAGGATAAACCTCGTGGGTTCTGTGCTGCCGCCAGAAAAGACTCCTTTGCCGTACGACGCCTGTATGTCGCTTTTTGTTGCGCCAATTTCTGTACTCATGGTTCATAGCACACATCTTTGAGAACCCGGTTAAAGACGTTGGTCTCATCGCCCAGGTAGTGATGCTGCTCGGAATAGTCTGCCACGTCATCATGGGGCTTGGTACCGACCCTACCAATTTTGTGCTGAAGACCGTCACGCTGATCATCGAAATGGTGATGTCGCTCTATGCAACAAAGACGGCCGATGGCAAAGAGGTATATGACGAGGAGCAGAAGCACATCCTCGGGGAATTACCGACGACGTTATATACCGCCATGAACCAATTCAACTTGGACGGTAAAACGGTGCAGTACGCCATGTGCCCATCGTGTCATCATACGCATCCGCCGATCAAGCCCGACGCCGCCGTTCCAAGCTATCCCGAGACTTGTGTCAATCGGGTCGTCGACAAGACGGGGGCGCACATATGCTCGACGCCCTTGTTGGTCAAGCGTCACGGTCGCATGCGACCCATCCGCAGCTTCCTCTCGGCGTCCTTCATAGATCATGTCGCGCGGCTTCTCTCTGACCCGGAAATTGAGCGCTTGTGCGACAAGGCATGCGATGACGCTCTGGCGGCTCTAAATCAACCCCCGAAATCCTGCTCCACCAACATCTTCGAGTCTGATTTCATCAAGACTTTCGAGGGGCCAGTTCCTGGACAGCTCTTCATCGACCGTGGCGATAGAATGCGCTTACCGTACGCCTCCTTCCTGGATTTTTTTAATCCCAATGGCACTCGGAAACGCGGGAATCACGACTCGATCGGTATACTGTCTGCGGTCAATTTGGCCCTCCCAGAGACCATACGAAACAAACCCGAGTATGTCCACGTCAACATTCTCGTCGGTCGTCAGGAACCAGACGTCGAACAAATAAGCGGTCATCTCAAACCTACCATCGACGACGCGGTCATAGCTTGGGAGCGTGGAATAAGGATCTCGCGCACCGGGGCCAGTCCCGAAGGCCGCGATGTCGATGTTGCCTTTATTCTCGACATCAACGACCTCCCAGCTGCTCGTAAACTCGCCGGCGCGGCTGGTCCCAAGTCACACTTCTTCTGCACGGTGTGCTCGTGCCGCGGAATACCGACCATGTACCGCTCGGACTTTGAGCACCCAGATTGGAAGCCTCGAGATGTCAACGAACTCCGCGAGGCCGCTTTCAATTGGAGAGACGCCCACACCTTGAAAGAGCGGGAAGCAATATTCAAAAAGTATGGTGTCCGTTGGTCAGAGAAGTGGCGACTACCGTACTGGAACCCGACCCGGATGCTAGTCATCGACGCCATGCACTGCATTCTGGAGGGCCTCGTCCATTATTATTCTCGACACGTTCTCCAGATTGACGCTGAAGAGGCCAAACGACCCGAGAAGCCACCCCCGGCGTTCAACCACGACTTCCCCATGTACGAGGAGGACGAGGATGACGTGGAGGAACCCGTTATTCGCATGAAAAATGAACGGGAACGGAAGCAGATCGAAAGCATTCACGCTCTTCTCGTTGCCCCTTTCGCGGTCGAAGTTGCCAAAATTCAGGACCGAGCCACTTTCATCAAGAGGCTCGTCGGAAAAATAAGGGCCCGCTCCAATGGGTCTGCTGGTCGCTTAATTTGACGTTTGTGGAAGCGGACACGAAAGCTCAGCTGGCCGAAAAATTATATCAATGGGTAAGTCTACGACCATGATCTGGGCTGATACTTACATTTCATTAGCGTCTCACCAAGCCGCTTGTCTCTTCCTCTTATACACTGCGGCCGAAAACAATGCCCCCGGAGGGCGTCACTTTCATCCAAGACGTCATCGCCAATACTGTCACCCCAAGCTGGATCAATTCAGTCCCCAAGAATTTTGGCGAGAAGAAGGCGGGGACGATCAAAGCGGATGAGTGGCGTCTTTACGCCACCATTTACCTTCCAATCGCTCTGGTCCTTATGTGGGGCGATGGCATGACCGGACCGCACGCGGCGCATTTCAAATCACTGCTCACGCACAGCATGGCCTTATTTCAAGCAACGGACCTTGCTTGTCGTTACACGATGAGCAGCGAACGAGCGTCCGCGTATCGCATGTACTTGAAGGACTGGGTGGACCGGTTGCAAACTTTATTCCCTCACACCGGTTACCAAGATCGGAAGAAGAGGCCTAATATCCACGCCGCTTTTCACATTTACAATTTCCTTCTGCTCTTTGGCCCGGTGATTTCGTGGTGGTCGTTTCCGTTCGAGCGATTGATTGGTGTCTTGCAAAAGATCAAGACCAATAACCACATCGGCGGTAAGAGTGATCGTTGACATATACTGTATGTATCTTCACACTTGACAGGAGAAATGGAGGCCACGATGTTGACTTCCTTCATACGGGCTGCAAATCTCCGACGCTGGCTGAATCGACCAGACTGTCCCGCGGTCATTCGGGAATTTAAACGCCTATTTGATTTGGCCTTCACGCGCCGCAACTTCCGGGACGAAGACGATGTTCCAGATCCAGACGCCAACAGTGAACCCGCCAGATATAAGTACAAAGGCTTAGTCTATTCGCGAGCATCGACGAATTTAGGCGGTAGTCTCATCCTGTATTACCCATCATCTTCCTCTTCTCCCAGAGCGGGCAGCATCCAGAAAATTCAGGTTATCAATGATAGAGTTTTCTTCACAGTCAAACGACAGGCACCCCTCCCTTCCCATAAACGCGATCCATTCACCCCATTCCCTCACTTCCCGGCGAAGACATATTCTTCGAAAATGGAGGACGGTCCTATGGACCAAATCAGTCCGTCCTCCGTGATTTCGCATGTCGCACGGTTCGACTTTTTCGGATGATCGGGCCGTTATTATCAACCTTTCGAGGGTATTTTATCAACTCGCTAATTTGTTTCGAGGCTGATTGGATCTCTAGGATTGAGCGAGCTCCTCGCCCGCCTTTCTGTTATGTCCTCAAGTTGCTTCCAGGTACTTGTAAATAAGCGAATAAATTTCTTGAAATTCCAAAGACGAAATAAGAAATAAGATGATGAATCATGAATGATAAATCTCGAACGAAAAACGAGCAAATCGTGATCGCAAGTCTGCTCGAGCGGTGGCTGTGCATAAACGGGTATGCCACATAGCCGTCAACAAATCCTAGTTTTTTCTTACCTACTCTAGCCCTGTCCGTTCTTCGCCTGAATAGCGCATCATCGCCGCTCAGATCTCCGAATTCTAGGTCAACTGTATAGCGCATCATCGTTGTATAGTTTTCCGAATACAACAACTCGGCCCTATTCTGTGATTCATCGCGCCTTCAGTTTGTCTCGATTTCGGATCTGCTGCCTAGACTCTCAAATCCTGCTCGGTGCATCATCACCTTGCAGTAGCTGAGTCTTGGTTGCGACTACTGCCTTTGCCACCGACCCGTCACCACGACCACTTATCTTTCACTCAGAGGGCACTACCTTGTCCAACGACTTTCTCTCCCTCCGCCTGAATAGCGCATCATCGCTGTACAGGTTTACGACCCCGGGGCACCTGCCCGGACCCTTTGTAACGATTCTCTCTCCCTCCGCCTGAATAGCGCATCATCGCTGTACAGGTTTACGATTATCGGAATCCCTGGCGTAGCGACTTTCTCTCCCTCCGCCTGAATAGCGCATCATCGCTGTACAGGTTTACGACCCCGGAGCCCTTGATACCATGCCGCGCATCCCTAGCAATCCCTCCGTTCCGGTAAGCACATTCGTCTTTCTCTCCCCTACCCCATTTAATCAATATCTGTAACAAAGGCCCATGGTCCTCTCTTCGGCGCTGCCCCTCATTGACGACGAGTTCTACACAGTATATGAGGGGGAACCAATCTTCCTCTGCCACTTTCCCTCCCCTCAAGAAGCCGCCAGCGTGGACACTCATGATGTATACGCCAATTTCTTGACCCCGACGTATATATCGCACGGTGTACCATATGTCCCGTTCATCCCCAAGTGCTCTCCCTGGTACGGGGAGCTTTTGGGCCTTTTCGGGTCCTACACGTGGCAAAGTGTACCAATTGTGGAACTCAAGCCGGGAAAGTGGGCGTTTGATCCTGCCCATGTCCTGAAGTGGTATGAATTGGAGGGAAAGCTGCAATGTGTCGCCCAAGCGCTGCTAGGGGGCGTACCCATCCGACCCAAGGGATTCCGTCCCTTCGGGCTGCCCCACCGAATTGGCTACATGGCGGAGCACTCATCAGAGAAGGCTGCCCGACACGCGGTTTTGAAATCTCGAGACGGGTTTCTCCCGCTCATAGCCCAAATCTCCTTGTTCATTTTCCTTCATAAAATCGTCGAGAATTTCGACCCCGTAGACTGGAGAGCTAAAGTTCAAAGTGACGCCTGAGTCAGCGCTGCATGGTGGGATCAGTTGGAGCGGTCGGCTGCAGGGGACATGTCCCTCCCGCGAATCGGTGGAGTCCTTGATCTTCGTCTTCATCATGGCGATGATCCCTTGGAAAACGCCGTTCGATGATATCTTTGCCGCCGCCATATCGTTTTCTCTCTCCCCATGCCCTTGTATATATACGTTGGGGCAGAATAATCGGCAACAAGTCTCAGATTCCGAATCCTCCTCTACTCTCTGCAATGGGTTTAATCCCCGACTTAGCTGAGCAGATGTATCTGCGCACTATCCCGGGGTCCGTACAGTTCAGTCCCTGGGCCTCGTCGATCAAGGAGCACCCCTAACCCAGGGTCAGGACACGTTAGTCCATGGGTCGCTCTTCACGATTTGGTCAAGGAGATGACTTTTCGCAGTCTACGCGATGACAAGCCGTTCTGTTCCACACCCGATGCGCCCGCGGACGAGCCTGAACCCGAGCCTGCACCTGGGCCAGCCAAACCGTTCCCGCCCGTGGAAAAGTACAGCGGACAGCGTTCCGGAGAAACGATGACCAGTTTCCTTGCTCGCCGAGCGGGAGCAAGGGAGAAGGCTATGGCTAGTGAGAATGAACAGCAGAAGCAGCGGCGTGAGCAGCGCGAGGCCAATGCATCAACCGGAGCGGTCCCTGGTAAAACAGGCGCGCGCGTCTATGTTTGGGAGCTGCGCGATGGGCATTATATCCGGACGGCTGCCGGTCGGGACAAATACGAGGACGTTTGGGAAAGCTATTCCGAGTCCCAGCGGATATATGATTGGAATACGAACGAATGGGACGTGTGTGGAGCATTTGGGACGAACGAGGACGAGCAAGATCTACGACCTTACACGGTCATAGATTTCGATAACGAAGAGGACGACGCTCCATACGCCCCATTGATGATGGGGCCCGACACAATGGAGAGTGACATGCTTCCCGCCTTGTCGACGCCCATTGACGTTCTTGCGCCGGTTCTCCCCGCGGCTGACCCGGATGTCGACCTTCCTCCCTCGTCTCCACTTATCGAAACGGCGGAACAACTGGCAGAGCTCCGGTTTGGATCCTATTTTCCTAACATGCCGGTGGTCGTGTCTGGTCTCGCACTCCCCAACCCCGTTGTCGCGGCCAAAGTTTTGGGTGACAAGAATATCACATTCCCCACTGATGACAAACTCCAGAGCTACCTCACGTTCCTCGCCCAGTGCCGGGAATTCAAAACGCCACAGGACATCGACAGCATTCACGTTGATTTTCACGACCCCGGGTCTGCCCTCAATCAGACCTGGGAAGTGGATGTCCAGCGCGTGTCTTGCGTCGCGGATCGGGGGTCGTTCCGAGGCGGCGTGCGTTACGTTATCCGGGAAACCGACAACCCAGGCGCTATGTGTCTCATCCTGGAAAGCGCCACGGCAGTGCTTGAAGTGATTCGGCGACACTGGGGCCCGACGGTGGACCAGGTGGCCCAGCATCTCCTATCCCGAGGGATAGCATTTCATTATGGGCTTCTTTTCAATCCGATGCCGCTCGTTCCTGCCGTTTTGTCTCGTCTGAGCTACTCGGGCTTAGGCTACCGTTCTCAAGACTACCAGCCCGATGCGTGGGATTACCTCTCGTACGTGGAGCGGCGCAGGCAGCTTCTCCGTTCTCCTCGAGGGCTTGTTGCGTTGAGAAGTGGTGGGATCCTTGCCCGCCTCGCCCGCGAAGTTGTTGACCTGGAAGACGGCTTATCTGGCCCAAGCGACTACCCAGCTGAGCATGGAGTTTGCTTCTGGGATGGGAGGAGCGCGCAGTCATTCCGGGACGAGGCGTTGACCGAGGATGAGATCGATGTGATCTGTGGTGTATACCATGTCGCCACAGGTGAGTATTTAATTTATGTTTTCCTAGTTTTCGCTCACGTTGAGATTAGGACAGCGAGATCCGTCTTCGGCCAACAACCGGCAAGTCACAAGTCGCTCTTGGTGGCCTCGCCCCCCTGCTTTCGCCAAGTCCGCCCTCAATGTTGGCTGGTGGACTCCGGCGTGCGAGCACTTCTATCAAGGGCGTCTTAAAAAGCTGGATGCCGGGGTATTTCGAATCGAAACAGCGCACACATGGCGAGAACAGTTGAAGCTCGAAAGAAAATGCCGGCCTATAATCGAGGGCATCGAGCGGTGTTCTGCCCATATCTTGACTGTCTTGCGCCCGTAGAAACATATCTTGAATTCGACTAATTTGTGTAGCATAAAAACATCTCAAGATTTGTGTATCTGTATATATGTACATCGTGTATTGGCTACCTATGTACATCATTGTATCAATAAACTGCATTTCTTGGCTAGACACGATAATTTTGTGGGACAGACTAAGCTGCAGAAGAGCGGTGGCTGTGTTTTACCTAAGCAGATTTCCAGTTTGTTGCTGCTGACGACGACGACCGATTTTGCATGGCGTATCATCGCCGTGCAGGTCGACGAACGCACTGCCTGGCGCATCACCGCCGTGCAGCCCTTCAACTCCAACACTCCCTGGTCTCGGATAGCCGGTGGCGACCACTCAATCTCACGTAGCTCTTCACCTTGCTACTTATTCTGCTCGGGATATCACTGCATGGCGCATCATCGCCGTGCAGTCCTTCGACGCCAAGATTCTCTCCTGGATAAGCTGGTTATTGACCGCTCCATCCGTCTCATTTTTAAATGTCGCCCAGCCCATGGGCTGGCTCAGCTTCGTGTTTCTCTCGGCTTCACCTCGACCAGCAAGCTTCACTTCGACATAAGCACGCGCTCCGAGCGTTCCACTTCCGCATTCGTTGACTTTGTCCTCAGATTTGTTGTTTATCTAGGAGCTATCCCCCCTGCTGTCGCCATTTAAATCTCATTATTATTTTACCATCACTGCCAAGGGCACTCGCCTGCCTGCTGCTGCATGCCAGAAATGGGATGAACAGTCCCTCAATAAGACGCCGATAACAACCGAGTGTTTACCCTTCATTTTAAAAAGGCGACGTCGATAACCGCTCCGCGAGTGTAGCTGTTCGATCATTACCCTTGGGACCGTCCTGCTCATCCGCTCAAGCATCACGAGATGTTCCTCCGCCGCGTCTTCAACGGCCGGGGTGCATCTGTCACTGCGCGAATTTTGGGGCGGTCTCGAGCATTTGGGCAGAGGCGCATCAAAATTCGCGCCGTTGTCGGTTACCGGCGTAGAGCGCTGCCTGTATCATTCGCTAAAGCATCGTTGGATTCTATTCAGTCACCTCCTCAACGCCTGAGGGCCTTCTGTCACTGCGCAAATTTTCGGGCGCTCTCGAGCATTCAATAGCAGGTGCATCCATGTTGGCGCCGCCGTTGGCCACTGGTGCCGAGCGTTGCCATCGGATCCTCCGCCAAAGCATCATGGAATGCTCTCCCGTTGCCCCCTCCACTGCTGAGGACCCTCTGTCAGTGGGTGAATTTTGGGACAGTCTCGAGCATTCGCTGAGCTTTATCCAATCCTTTATTAAGGCGCTATTCTGACCAGAGACGTCCTGCAGAACACGGAATAAATTGAGATGAAGCATGAAACGTGGGGTAGAGAGCAAGCAACGATGGAGCACTTCCGTCAATACTGCTTTTTGGGGCCCGGCATCGGTCTCAGTTATTTAGAATTTCCAAGGCCACGAAAATTTTTGAAATCCATGTATCTACTTTCTGTATTCCTGTACATCGTTTACCACGGGCTCTACACATTGACTGTATCCAATTTCAAAATAAACTACATGCTTTTAACTAGATACGATAATTTTTGAGGGATTTAGGGGAAGACAATGAGCTACAGATGAGCGGTGGCTGTGATTTACGTAAGCAGCTTTTCCATTTCCAGACTACGGTTCACTGCTGGCCAGTGACCACGATGACCACGACCATGACGGACTCTGTATGGCGCATCATCGCCGTGCAGGACGACAAATTCACTGTATGGTACATCATCGCCGTGCAGCTCTTTGACTTCAACGCTTCCTGGTCTCGGATAGCCGGTTTTTGAGAGTCGCATTGACTCGATGTCGCAGCTCCTCAGCTTGCTTGGTGTGTCACTGCATGGTGCATCATCGCCGTGCAGCCCTTCGACCTCAAGGCTCTTCCCATTTTTTCCCTGCCGGATTTCTCGTACTTTGTACATAATCCGAACGCAACCTTCTTTAAGCGTCGAGCACGTTTCCTCCTCGAGGTCGGCCTTGTCACTCACCTGGAACAAGGCCTTCGTTTCGTTTAAATGGGTGTAATCCCAAGGTAATCGTCAGTTATCCTCCTCTTCTGTTCCTGCTCCTGCTCTCGGGAGTGTCTCACGCGACCAAGGGCAGCGTTCGCCTTCTTCAACTCGTTGCTCTCCAAGCCTTGTGAGTGCCTCACTCCGTTGAACAGATCGATCTGACCTCAATGTCTGTGGAATCTCTGAAGCCTATGGCTGATTCACGACAAAAACCGGACCTCAAGGCTGACATACTTGAGATCGACATCAATCCTGGTGGCTCTGCGCTACCGCCAGAAACGATTCCTTTGCCGTATAGTTCCTGTATGTCAATGTTGTGCTTCGTGCCAATTTCTCTCTTCATGGTTCATAGCACACTTCTTCACGAATCCGGCCAAAGACGTTGGTCCTATTGCCCGGGTCGTGATGATCCTCGGAATCGTCTGCCACGCAATTATGGGGTTTGTTGCCGACCCTACCAACTTTGTGCTGCAGATGGGGATGCTAATCATGCAAATGGTCATGTCGCTCCGCACAACGCGACGATTCGGCGGCTTCCTTTCGGCTGACCCGAAAATCGAGCACATGTGCGACAAAGCATGCAATAATGCCGTGGAGGCTCTAGTCCAGCCCTCGAGTCCTTATTCGACCGCCGTCCGTGAGTCAGAGATGTGTCGGCTACCGCACCTGGAACTCAACCTGGATGCTGGTCCCTGACGCCATGCACTGTTTTTCTGAGGGCCTCGTCCACCCTCACTTTCCGGCCTGACAGTGAGGAGACCAGACCACATGATATGCGTTCGTACCACATAACTCTTGTTGTCGCATCTTGTTCCACTCAATTTTATACCGTATGTCTTGACATTGACATCCGTAACGCGTAACGCGAGAATGTATTTCTGTTCTCAAATTGACTTGTGTCTTGCTCCGCGTACTAACAGAATTAAATTCAAGTGACCAGCCGCCTCGTACAAGGAGAATAGTACAGCAACAGCAGAGGCGCATCAATTTTGCCTCCGTTACCGATATCGAGCGCTGTCTTCGAATCCTCCGCCAGCGCATCATGGATGCCTTTCGGTCGCATCTATCCCTGCGCAAACTGTTCTGACCAGAGACGCCCTGCAGAACACGGAATAAATAAAGATAAACGAGGGGCACGGAGTGCCCTGCAGTAATGGTTTTGGTGGCTCGGTATCGGTCTCATCTATCCTACATAAAATTTGCAGGGTGACGGTAAATCTTGGAATCCATGTATTTATATTTTCACATTTCCGCTCATTTTGTACTGTATATTAAGTGCATTCAATATCAAAATAAACTGCATGGTCTGACTAGACGTGGTAATTTTGAGGGAAGACAATAAGCTACAGATAAGCGGTGGCTGTGATTACCTAAGCAGCTTTTCCATTCACAGCCTACGGTTCGCTGCTGACCACGATGACCACGACCACGACGGACTCTGTATGGCGCATCATCGCCGTGCAGGTCGACGAATCCACTGTATGGTGCATCATCACCGTGCAGCTCTTTGACCTCAACACTTCCTGGTCTCGGATAGCCGGTTTTTGAGTGTCGCATTGACTCGATGTCGCAGCTCCTCAGCTTGCTTGGTGTGTCACTGCATGGTGCATCATCGCCGTGCAGCTCTTCGACATCAAGACTCCTTGGTCTCGGAAGGCCGGTTTGAGGCTCCATTCGTCTCAATTCCAAATGTTGCTCAGCTCCTCAGCTTCTCATATCCTGCTGGAGTATCATTACCTTGCAGTAACCGAACTCTTACTATGGCTTATCCTTCTTCTGGGCACTGTTTTTTCTGTCAGAGCAGACCTCGCATTCTATGCCACTGGTCTAGCGATCTCGGCCAGGACTCCGTGCCAAAGCAGAGTTCCCCTGCCCAAGTACAGGGCTATTCACCGGGAACAACCAGGATAACTGCAAGGTTCTTGGTACGGATGTTTCGCACTTGACAAGTTTCCATGGCGGTCTCTTAAGACAGAAGCCTAATCGATTCGGTTTTTTTCCGCATGGCGCACACGCGTATTCTTCCTTTGCCCGCACCAGGAACCATCTGCAGGTTACCTCCATCGACCCCCCAAGACCACACCGTTGGTGCGAGAGATTACAGCCAATTTACATGCCTCACGATGTCGCGGAGTGGAGTCAAGCTCCATTGAAAGCAAAAATGATGGGAAGCTTCGACAGCGTTTGATGGGAGAAGTACCGACAGCAGAAGCGCATCAAAATTGGCGCTGTCGTCGGCCACCGGCGTCGACCGCTGTCTGCGGATTTTGGGATAAAGCATCATGACATGATCTCCCGTCGTGTCTTCAACTGCCGAAGCGCTTCTATCAACAGGCGAATTTCACGGCGGTCTCGAGCATTTGGGCGGAGACGCATCAAAGTTGGCGCCGTCGTCGGCTACCGATGTCGAGCGCTGTTTGCATATCGTCCCCAAAAGCATCATGGGATGTCCGCCTATCGTCTCCTCAAAGGCTGGGGTCCCTCCGTCAAAGGGCGAATTTTGGGGTGGTCTCGAGCATTCGGACAAAGGCGCATCAAAGCTGGCGCCGACGTCGGCCACCGATGTCGAGCGCTGTCTGCGGGTGTTCCTCATTAGCATCATGGGATGTGCACTCGCCGTGTCCTCAATCTTTGAGGCCCCTCCGTCAATGGGCGAATTTTGGGGCACTCTCGAGCATCTCGGCGAAGGTGCATCAATATTCCCGCCCTGTCGCCCACCGGCGTCGAGTGCTGTGTTTAAAAGTATGATGAGTTGCTCTTCAATCGGATCCTTGACTCGACTGATCCTCCTTTTGTTCCATAGATCCATCGAGTTCAATCGCAACTCCAATGGTCTCGATGTCCCGCAACTCTTCACAGAGTTTGCTTGGTGTATCACTGCATGGTGCATCATCGCCGTGCAGGTCCATGAGTCCACTGTATGGTGCATCATTGCCGTACAGCTCTTCGACCTCAAGACTGCCTGGTCTCGGATAGTCGGTTTTTGACGTTCGCAGTGTCTCGATGTCCCGCGACTTCTCAACTTCTCCCTCACCTTGCTTGGCGTATCACTGCGTGGCGCATCATCGCCGTGCCGCCCCTCTACCTCTAGATGCCCGCCTGTCATCTCCTTGGTGTTCCAGGCACCTCTGTCAATGGGTGAATCTTGGGCTGGTCCCGAGCATGCGGGCAGAGGCGTATCAATGTTAGCGCCGTCGTCCGTCACAGGCGCCAAGCGCTGTCTGCGGATTCTTCGCCAAAGCATTGTGGGATGCGCACCCACCGTGTCCTCAGAGCCTGAGGTGTCTCTGTCAACGAGCATATTCTTGGGCGGTATTGAGCATTTGGGCGGAGGCGCATCAATGTTGGCACCGTCATCGGCCACCGACATCAGGCGCTGTCTGCGGATTCTCCGCAAAAGCATCATGGATGCGCACCCGTGGTGTCCTGAAAGGCTGAGGTCTCTCCATCAATTGGCGAATTTTGGGGAGCCTACAAACCGAAGCTTCTTTGTCGTACTATTTCCACCAGTTAGAATTTGGACCCGAAACATACACAAATGGTTGTCCAAAACTTTCCGACTTTCACTGGGCTTGCGGTCTAAGTATTCGACTTAGCTCCCCTTGGGAGCCTTTACCGACTTTGCAGCCTTTACCGACTTTGCTCGTTACATCCTGCGCTGTCCTACTCTGAGTATCAGTCTCTCATCTGAAGTATGTCTTTTTTTTCTACCTCCTAATTTGCATTTTAACTGATCCTTACCAGGCCGAAACCAAGCTTGTCCGATTCTCAAATTCTCGAGGTCACTGTAAATATATATTTTCTCGCGGGTCTTCAAATCCACGCTGACTGACACTTAATGCTACTCGGACTAGTTTTGTCTGTGTACAAGCTCGAGTTCTGCGCGAGGTATGCTCGTCATTCAAGCATTCATTCAATCTACTGCTAAACCACAATCAATCTAGTTTTGGTTCCGTGTCTGTTCAATTATGTCCACCTTTCTATATCTGGGCTGCATTCTCGCGGCGCGACTCGTTCCGAGTCCATTGGGCATGTGTTTTCGAAACTGGTGTATTTAAAATTCTAGCTAATACATTGGTTTTACTTATAGACCTCGTTATACCCGCCTCCGTACCGAGGCGAGGTCTTGTAGGTCCGTGCACAGTGCGCAACCGCACCTGACGTGCAGCGGGTGGCGCAGGAAGCAGCGCGCCAGCGTTCCGAATGCGTGCAGAGCATCGCTCGCGCTCCCTCCGACCACCGCACTCGACGCCGGACGCGCCGCGGTCTCGTCGGAGCTCGCGATTTGCGATACGATTGGCGTGCAGCACCGCGGTTCGGAACCTGCATACCGTCCTCGTCGGGCGTGATATTCTGTTCTTCTCCCAAATGGTGGCTTTCCCCTCCCGCAAACGGCACCATGGGCACTCGGAGACCAGGTAAATACTCGACTTTCATCTATTCGGGCTGGCTGATTTTTTGGATTTTTAGATTAATTTGCGACTTACCGTACACGCGTCAGCGCGCGCACTCCTGCGGCCTAGCGATGCGCCGATTTCGCCCGCAGGTCGCGCGCCAGCGCTCGAACACGTGCAGAACGCGAGGCGGCCCTCTGCACTCCCGCCCACCGCCGCACTCGACGCCGTTAGCGGGCGCTGCATGCAGCGATCTCGAGCTCGCGACTTGCAACTCCTCCCGCGCCCCGCAGCGCCGCAGTTCGCCCACACATTGTCGCATCCCGCCCGACGACTTCTTTCCCGCAAACTCACTGCTAACTGCACGGTGAGGACTCGGGAGACGAGGCCGGCTCGTCACTGAGTACTCGCAGCGCGTGTGGCGCCCTTCCGATCGGGTCGGTCGGCGATCGAAGGCGGGGGGTGCACGCCCCTACTTGTTCCCTGCTCACTCGCATAACGCGTCGTACGCCCGCGCACGCAACGCGTCTGCGGGCCATGACTTGACAATTGGTTTTAACAGTACGTCTCGATTCAAAATCCGTCATGCGCATCTGAATTTTGTACAGCTCCGTCCTACCCGCACGCCTCGTGTTGGCGATGGAGAGACGAGCAGGATCAGCGTCTCGGTGTGTGTTTGGTACGATTGAAAGATTGGAACGGGATGCGTTTGCAGTTCTCGTCTTGTGGGTCTCATGTCTTCATGCGAATCTGGATTTTGACCCCATTCAGCCACGACCTGCGATCGAGCCGCCATCCGATTCGGCGCGAGAGTACGATGGCCAGCTATCGACAGAACTCCTATCGGCAGTAGCACGCGGTATCGCTGACGGCGCATGGCGGAGGGGAAGGGAAGCACAGCGCGAGAAGGAGCTGAAAGTATCATTGCGTATGGTACGTTTTCCTTTTCTTCCATTCCATTTTAGATCATTGTCCCATCTCGTCTTTGGCTTTTTCGAGTAGCCTTGGCGTATGGCACCTGCTTAGACTGGGGCTACCCCGATGCTTCCATTCCCAGTCTGTAACTCGTCCAGCGCTCGACGAAACGCGAGCCCATACTCACGACGCCGAAGTGGGAGTGTGTAAGAATCCTTCCGCCGCGTCCGATCGACCCCACCCACACTCCGCGTCACTGCCCCGCCGTCCCCAAGTGCAAGAAGCCTGGAGATAGCCGCTGCGGGGACCATACGTGCCCTGCAGGTCGGATTCGAGGAGAGCGCTCTGGCGCAGATGAAAGTACGAAGTGAAATCCGCACGCAAAGAGGCGCAGAAATGCATCCTCCGCTTGCGAAGCAGGTTGCGTGGTGAGTGCTGCAGGTCTCGAGAGACGTCATGGCGGTCGTTTCGGACTGGGGTCCAGCGCGTTGTCCCAAGATACCTGGAAGCGTAAACGATCAACCGGGGTTCGTGAGGCGCGAAAGTAAGAAGGGGGTGGAAGCAATCATAAGAGAATGCGGAAGCGTAGGGAAAAAATAACGGCGAGGCTCGCAGATTGCCACGCAGGCCAGTTATATAGAAAACCGAGAATGGGTGGGAAGTTATGAAGCTATCGTAAGGGAAGGAAGAGAACGATGGGAATATGGTAAAGAATCAAGTCCGCAAGAAAGTCCCCACTGCAGCAGGAGACGGAAGCGAAGAAACAGAGGAAAGGGTGCGTGCTGCGTACCGCTACGAACGCACCTCATCGAGGTCTGATAGAGTATCGCAAGCGTCACTCTGAGTCTAAGATTTCATCAGCATTCAAATCCCTCCTTCCACGGAAACGAGACGCACGATATCGCGGAATCGTAATCCAATCGATCTCACTCACTGCCCTAACCTCCCGCGAGTCGATGGCTCTGCGCGCACTGTACGCCGCGCGTAGGTCGAAGCGGAAGCCGGATACTTCGGGGAAACCGGCGTGCTTCCTAGCGTTGTCGGATGCTCTACGGCGTCGGGACGCATTGGATACCGAGATACCGCTTTCGGCAGGACGGTCACCTTGTTCGCCCCGCCTCGTGTTCGTGCTGCCGTTTGAGGTGAAGGACACGAGTCGATGGACAGCGCTGGTGTAAACTGGTGTCCGAATGCACGTCGTGGGGAACAACGACGAGCAGTCGGAGCCGACACAACGATTCCGTTAGGCGGGTGCACCGCGTGACCATCCTCCCGAGAGATTAGGACACTGCGAGCGGCTCCGAGTCGTTGAGCGTCTTCGCTGCCTCGACGAAAACGGCCACCTCCACAGGGGTGTGTGTGGCATTGGGGGCGACTCTATAGTCGCTAAGGAACCTCGGTAGCCGCTGACGAGCCTCGGATGGCGCGAACGTGCAGATAGAGTGATCGCTGAAAGGCAGGGGATTCCGGGATTTCGCGAGAAGAATGGCGGCGATGTGCCGCGGGCTTGGAGCCGTCGTGTCATCAAATGTGGATTTGCAAGCAGGCGCCTCGATGCGGTGATGATCTCGACGAATCCGCGATGGCAAGCGGGGCAAGGCGGTTGAGGCGGTGATGAGGGGCCTAGTCGATGACGGAAATTCATGCTACGAGAAGCATCCACTGGAGCACCACGTCCGGGGTGGATTGAATGTACGGCTGGACGGTGCATAACCCGTATTGAAGCGTGAGCCTACGCTATCCGACGTGGCTCAGAGTGAAGGAAGAGCGACGCGAATGGGAGGGCGAGTAGACCTCCTGCGGGACGATGGACTTCGAGAAGATGCCGTACGACTCGAGAGCACGCGGCCTGAGCACCGAGATAGCACTTTTACCTCCCTGCATCGCCGGAAAGTCAGAACGCAGCAAATAAGTCCGCCGTTTCCTGGGCACGCGAGCATGGGGCGGCCGAGTATGGCTGCAGGGAGTGCGGTTCGCCGAAAGCCACGCTAGGCTCAAATTGCCGCCGAAGGTGCCCGGACGAAGCAGTAGCGCAGGTGGGGGCGCGCGCGTACCAGCTCCGCACGAGATTTGCGAGCCGAGCGACGCGTGACTTCCCGGCGCCCTCTCTATCACCACCACAGTACCGCGCCCGAGCACATCGCAGGTGGGTGGAGGTATCGATGCCAAATTTACATTTGGAAGCTCTTCATCAGTACAATGAGGCCCCTCACCCAACCGCGCTGGTTTCGTCGAAAGCGCAGCCGTCGTCCCATGCGAGCACCACCTTCGCCGAGGGAGCTGAGGCGAATCAAACGCAGAAATGCACTGTACGTCGACCTATTTGTCTACGCAGGCGGCGTCTAAAGTATACCAGCGCCCGTATCAGCGATGTGGATGACAAGATTGCCGCGTACTTGTGTGCGATTGACCGGGGCGAAGCGGTATATGACGATCAGCCAGGGGAAGTGTATTCGGTCTGCAGACTGCGCGCTGAGGACGGGGAGACGTTGCTGGACATCAAGGTGGGCATCGCCGAAGATACCAGCATCCGCCAAGCCGACTACGATGAGTCGTGCGATCCGGTGGAGTTTTTGTGGCTGGTGAAATGGAAATGCGAGCGACCGAAATTACTCGGTGAGTGGATCTTACTGCTATACGGTCGTTTGATAACGAAGCCAGAACGTCTCGTCCACCTTACGTTCCACGCCTTGGGCGCCGCTCTGCCAACCGACCTCCGTACTTGCGCTGGATGCGGAGTGCGCCATCGCGAGTTCTTTGCCTACGAAGCGGTGGGAGGGATCGATGGGGTGTCGAGGATCGTGGAGTTCTGGTTGGGGGTGCTTGGGGAACCGGTTGAAAGGTAACGCGTTTATCTGCTCGGTTTTCCGTTTTCTGACATCCATCCCAGAATACTCCTCAGTGATTCCAATATGTAGTGTAGTTGGTTTTATAGAATAGCCGACGCTGCAGGCGACCCCCGCAATAGTAAGTGGACGCATGCAAAGAGTGGGACGTGGTTTTGACAAAAGTACAGGCCGGGCCAGCGCAGTGAAGACACAGTTGGACGAGTTGTGAGTTCTGAATTTTCTTTCAGATTTGGCACCCGCGCTTGATCATTCACAGGTGCATGCACGGTAACATCCATTGGGTTGGTTCTCTTCTTGCAGGCTCAAGGCCGAATTATTCCACTTACCTACCACCTTACCGGTCGGGATTGCTGCAGCTTTCAGGTGCGTCGTATTTGCACTTGCCTTGAATGATGGATTCGTGACGCAGGAAAGATTTGTGGATCAGGTAAGAAATAAGTCACCCGCACGGCAGAAAACTCTCATGGTAGTAGACTCCTATTCGTCGCTGCGTACATATAAGTAGTTGCTCAAAATGATCAAACTAATTTTGAAAGAAAAAGAAAACTACAGTTGAGCAGCAGATGATCTACCACTCATCTGCAGATAGGCGGCCGCTCATGTGCAGATTGTTTTCAGCTCAAGCTGAAAACAACACTTTAAGCTTCCCTTTCGCCCCGGGCCGAAACAATAAGATTCAGTCGTCATTTTGGTTGCGCCTAAACGGTCGCCGAAACTATTGTTTTCGCCTGCCATTTCGGCGTTGCCGAATCTTATTGTTTCACCGTGGCCGAAAGTGCAGCTGAAAATGACCTTTTCAGCTACAATTTAGGCAGCGCTGAAACTGTCATTTTCGCTCAAGCCGAAACTGCTGCTGATTTGACCATTTTAGGTCTCACTTTCGGCCATGAAAAATTGGCGGCCTAAACTGTTATTTTCGGCATAGAAGAAAATGTTGCTGAATGTTCTTATTTCGGCAACTCATTCATCTTTGCCGAAATCGTTGTTTTCGACTACATTCTCAGCCCCGTTTATTTTGCAGCCGAAATGATCATTTTCGGCAACATGTTCAGCTGAGCCTAATATTCACTTTTGCCGGTGTGCAACTATCCTATCCTATTGTAGACGCCACATTTACGTAGTACGGCTACCTGTTGTTTCGATTTGGGACCGCACAGGCAATCCTCCTCCTCCTCCATTGGATATTATTGTGAGACAAAGTGTCTGTGGCGGTGCACTAATCATTGCTTTGACTCTTCGGAGCCTTTTGAGCTGCCTCGAGGTGCGTCCAAGAAGTATAAAAGCGTGTCGTCTCTTTCAAACTTCACCTTTCTCTCACAAACTTCAATCAAATGGTCCGACAAGACCCGTCAGTCGCGTTCAGTAGTCCAAACGCACCCTTTACGCTCATCATATTTCAAGGAAAGTCCATGGAGATTTGACCGGTCTACCTGTAGGTTTAATGTTTGCGGACCGAGAGGATATATTCAACGCCGGGCTGCATGGCCATAAAGTGGCTGGTATATTTGGGACAAAAGGCGATGGAGGGGCGTTCTCCATAGTCCTGAATGAAGGATACGAAGATGACGAGGATATGGGCGAAACCATGTAAGTAACTCATTTGCATCCAAGGACTCAAAGCCCTTTATAATGTCTTGCAGAATCTACACGGGGGAAGGTAAACTTAAGTTAGCAGCCTACCTCACAATGATCATACATCCATGGTGCCACAGGAAAAGGGAAGCGGGAGGGAGGCGAGGTGTGTCACCGTATGTTCAATTCGGGTGGATGCTTATTCAAGTGGAAAGGCCAAGTCAGGGAACAAGCAACAAGGGCATCAGGACATGAATTCCAGTGGGAATGCCGCTCTAAAGGCAAGTCTGAAAGCGGGATCAGCGTTTCTCCACTTGACGCGCCGCAGAAAAATGTTGAAACCAAGTATCCTGTGCGCGTCATCCGTGGTGCCAATGGAAACACCAAATATTCCCCGCTGCAAGGGTATGTAACCAACGGCCAATATTGAGCTACGCCCATCTAATTCTTGGCTGCAGATATCGCTACGACGGCCTTTACGACGTCGAGAAGGTACCGTCCAATTTCTCCGCTTTTTTGTTTCATCCTGATGCCTGCCAGGCGTACATTGAAGAAGGCAAAGCCGGCTTCAAGATGTGCAGATTCCATCTCAGGGTTCATTTCTCTCACCCACCACATTGCCCCGTTCTTATTTTTCTCGCCATAGCGTGCGAAGGTACCTCTTCAGGATCCTCTTCCCACCCACATCACGGGGGAAGGCTCGTCGGACGAATTCTGGTCGCCCGACGGCCGCGAGATGCTCGCGGTACCGAAGCTCTACAACCCCGCGACGCAAACCTCGACTGTCCTCCCGAGGACCATTGAGCAGAAGAGGCGGGAGATTACAGGCAAACGACGCCTGCCGGCCAGCGTTAGCTTCAAGGATTCGATGTAATTATCTTGGGCACAATGCTTTTATCTTGGTGTATCTTTAGGGCCGTACTTAGTTCAATCATATACGCTACAATTATTTGTACAAATAATATTTAGTCCTCTGCAGCCTGCTTGGCTTCGACCGCGTCTGTGATATTTCCCGCCGTAATAGCCTCGACGGTCGCTGCAAGGCCTGCGGGCTCCGCCTTCTCGCCCGCAGCACTGTCCGCGCTCGTCTGTCGTGCGGGAGGCTGAATGGCCTCGCTGTCCGTGGTGCGCAGCCACTCCATCTCCATCTCGACGTCGATGAGTGCGCTCCCGACGCCGACCGGAAAGTCCACTTCCTTGCGCTTGAGCGTGAACTTTGTCGGCGGCTGCAGTGTGTTGCCGGCTGGCTGAGGGGGCATGTGGAACGCGGGAATGAACCAGAGCCAGCAAATGAAGATCTGGGAGGGGGCACGTCAACGGTGGAGCAGGGCGCATCCTATATCTGTAAAGTACCTGGCCCATGTAGACCTTGACTCGAACTTCCCGGTCGGCGTCAAGTACTACACCTCGCTCCTTAGCGCTCTGGATCACATCGTACATCGAGTTGACCTCGGACGCAGGTACGTCAACATCGATCGTGTCCGGTTCTTCAGTCTCTGCGAGAGATTCGCGGATATCCACCCACCCGCTCTCTGTCAAAGGATGGAGTGTGTAGGACAATATTTTTCCGTCCTGAAACTATCGTTCAGAATTGTACCATTATCATCAGAGAGACTGACCTCTGTTACTGACTTTGTCGTAGCCCCGTTGGTGGTAGCCCCAAAACGAGCGAAACTCCGCACCATCTTCGTTTTGTCCCATTTCCCCTCCTCGTTGAACACATCATCCCGCAGCGTCTCCCCATCCAGCGTCCCAGCGTCCTTTCTCAGGAGACCCATGTTCCCACCCACATCTCGCGTATGCAGTTCCCACTTCTCCAGCAGCTGCACGAAGTCGTCGTCATACCGCGCGAGAGATACCCATACGTTCCCGTTGCCCGCTGCCTTCGCCTGCGCAGACCCTGTCTTACCGAGGTTCGTGCGGTCGAGTACCGCCGAAGCCGCACGCACGATATGCATCTTTAACGTACCCGCCTCGCGCATACGCACCGTGATCTGCGTTAAGCGGACCCTGGGGCGGGAACGCGCAGGAGGTATGGCCCAGAGGTGCGTGGGAGCCTCGTGTGCCAGGAGGAGCGCCCAGTAGTGCAGCCAACGCCGCTGGCTGGGGATGCTCACGCCCTGCTTCTGCTTCTGGTTTTCGCCCTGGGGCTTCATGCGTCGGGCGGTGTGCAGATCGAGCACGCCTTTGAGCGAATCCGTGAACGATTTCTGGGAAGGAGCGGCGGAGCCTTCGGCGGTGGACTCGACAATGGGCGCGAGCGGAGCTGCATCTTCCTCATGCTCGATCGCCTGCATGACGTTGTTGGCGCGGATTTTGGCCCATTCCGACGCGGTGTGACTGCGCTCGAGCTTCGGAGGCGTCGGCAGTTCATTCAGAGATAATAGATACGTGCAAGCAAGAGTTCCTGATCTCCCCTTTCCAGCTGATGAGCGCATACACTCAGTGAAATATTTCGACAATTGGAACGAATGGAATAAATCACCTTTACAGTGCAGAACAATCACTCGTTCTGGCGAGCCATTCAACCAATCTGCCATCTCTCGTGCCGCGAGGGGCATTATCGCAAGTGGAGGAGCACTGTAAAATAGCTCAATCTCTCGAAGTGTTTACTCCTGAGAACACACGCACTGGTGGTCAGGGAAGGGGGTATCTGCTCACGCGACCATCGAAGAAACCAGCAGAATAACTGTTCTCGCGAATAGGGCAAAAGTTGAAGACTGCTTCTGAGGTCAGAAACGTCATGCGACGAGCGGCGGTGCGTACCCCAAAAATTCTTCCCGTGCCTGTGCTCGAGAAACCTTTTAATTTGAGGTGTGAACGCCTAAACTGCTGGTGTAATAGTTAATTGCTACCTTTTGGCATCCTCTCGTTTGTTGCGGTAAAAACTCTCGAATCCTTCAGCGGGATAGCCCATTATTATGACTCTGTCCGTGAGGTAGATGAGATCCAGTTCCAGATTGAGGTTCCCATCGACGAAGCGCGCTTTATTCCCTGAAACCAGCCGGCGAATGAAGTCAGTCATGGATCGTTAGGCCTGAGAGTCTGTTTCGCTCAGGTCAACAGTCAGAAGTTAGCCAGAAATTTGCAGAGATGAGCCCGATTAGAGCAGCTCTGAGCAAGAAGAAGTGAATCATCGTCAACATCGATGCGCTCATAGTCGGACTTCGGAAGTGCCAACGGCTGGATCCGTAGCACAGCCACTTGTCAATGGACTCGGAAGATATATTCAGTTTCCTTTCGATTCCTCAGTAGTCTCATCGCCAGTGAATATTATACAATGAATTGCGTGTGTCCATCACTTCACCGACAGCCAGCTGTTATTATCCCCTTCGAAAAAGATAGTAAATTTCATCCCGTATACTAGGTAGTGTGCCTGTGACCTGGGTCAGCGTGGTTTGCGTCTGTGGTCGCTTGGACATACCGAATACAAATGCCCCTGTCCAAGCAATCGATATCTGAATGAAGTCCCCATAGCCGATGGGTCTTGGTACATCGCGGTGTGTGAGAGCGTCGGCGACAAAAAGTGCACCGGAGATCACCGTTCCCACCGGGAAAAGCCTGAAAACGGAGACCATCAGCGTGTGGGAAGCGAAAGAAAAGACGAAAGGGACATTTGATAAATGAGCAACCGTCGAATTTGCGGCGCCAGGAGCGAAATAGAGTAGACGTGAGATACTCCTGAAAAACGGAGATGAGGAGAGAAAACAGTGGGCCACGAGGAACGCAACACACTCGACGGCGTAGTTTCTCGGTAGCTCAAGCGGTAAGTTCCGCCGTCGTCGTTGTCTTCCTGGGCTTTGATATCGAGCTCAAGTGCCGAGGGTGCCTCGTGCCCTTCGCTGGTGTGAGCACACGAATCCTCGTCTACCCATGTACGTGAGCCATCTGCAATATCAGTTTCGGTGTCGTTTTCGTGTGCTTGGGGAGTCGGACGGCCTCGTTTGGGAGGGTCCAGAGGCGCAAAAGTCGGGAAACTCGATGAGGCTACCGATGATCTCTCGTCATCCCAGGGATCCGGACTTGGATTTTGGTGCAGAGGGGGAGGAGACAGTGGCGTTATAGACTGCGAGTTGCGGAAGAAGGGTAAGTGGAAGCTGAGTTGTCTTGTGGCTTCTTCCCGCGCAGGAGGATCCATCCGCTGACGAGAAGGAGGGGTGTCGTCCACGGGCCCAGATTGCTTGAAGGGGTACCTGCATTGCTGCCGCTCGCGGCGGATTTGGCGAGGGAGTTCATTGTCATCTTGCCGGGCCCGTTTGACATGCTTGAAGGTGGTTATAACATGCATTAGGGGAGAATGCTGCTAGGTAGACCGTTGGGGCGAGCAATATTGCCGTCGGCAACACAGGACCCTCGATCCGGACCCTGGGTGGAAGAAATATTAATGCAGTCCATTCCAAAACGGGACAACTTACAATAATGGATAAGCTGCGTCACAGTGCAAACCATCGAAGGGTTGAACGGCATGATACTTCACGAGGAGCGCAACTCGTATAGCTGTGCAGACCAGAGGAAACCCAATGACAGGGAGATAGTATACAGGCCGCCACTGAAACGATCTGTGGACATGAGCCTGGATATAATACCGTAGCTGCAGGACACACTTGGAAATGTCTCCCCACTGCTTAGGCTTCATTATGTGCAAACTTATCCCAATGCAGAAGGCCATGGAACATCCCCCTACTATGTAGAGGCCCAGACTCATGCCAACAGTTTGAGCTACAGAGTGGATAATTCAGCAACGTATAGAGTCAAGGCAGTAGGTTACTGACCGAAGCAAAAGGCTTTGGGCATGCGGAACGGGTCCATTCGCCAGATCATGCCTTAGTTAAAATAAGAATCGTCGCGACATGATTATATTTAACATTACCCAGGCAAAACATCCCTTGGTAAATAACTAGTCCGATGTTATAGATGAGTGGAGCCCATCGAGTCCCTACCAGGCGCCCGAGGGCCGTGAGCGATAGAGAGGAAATTATTGTACCTTGAATTGGGTGCATGAGATTTTCGGAGCACCTCACAATGAATGTTTGCTCACCGCAAATGGTCACGACAAACCATACCGCCTTGACAGCGAATGGCAGCATAGTACGGCCTCCCGAGCGCCGTCGTCCCTAATAAACGACGATGTGGTAGGGAACAAGGAAGAGGCAACAGGTGCGGCCCTCTACGAGCCCATAAGTCGACATCTTCTCAATCAAAACGGTATGATTAGAATCGGCCGCCATCACTGTGGCAACGACTCTGATTGGTTGGCGGGATCACGATCACTAGGCGCGCAAGCGGAAGAACTTTAATTAAGCACCTCACAGCTCTACTTTGATTTTGATTCCACTTTCAGTCTCTTGAACTTTGAAGCCTCACACAAAGGAACAGCTGTGGGCTGCTATGGGCCGTAGGGGTTGCCAGGGACAACGGAAAACATCGGCTAATAGACGTGCTTCAACTTTGTTGTGCCCATGTGGGATTTATATTACTTACCGGTCAGATCAAAAGGGATACACAATATTATGAGGCGACCCTTACATACTGTACAGAGTCTTTTCAGGAAAAACCTCGCTGATCTATTCGTTCAAAAGCTTGAATACAGGTTTCGCGCCGAAGCGGCTCCCTCATCAGGCCTGGGAAGGCCATTGGCCATGGACAGATCATGTCACAGCAGCAACACAGCAGTTGCTTTTCTTCCCGATTATATTCCACTTTGCCCGTAAATGTTTTACGCCAAACGATTGACTGTTTTTTACCGGTTGTCAGCCACCCACACAAATTCCAGCCGATTGCCAGCCACTCGTTTCTCCTCTTTCCCTCGTACAAATATCATCCTCAACATCCAACCATGAATACTCTCTTTCAAACCCTCGCGGTCCTCCAGGTTTATTTTGGAGCCTGGCTGTCGCGGTTGCTGGCCACGTTCAACTAGTGGTGGCAAGGTCGGTTCGTACCTGAACCGAACCTGAAACGAACGCGAGGTTCACCACTTTGCTGAACCAAGCGCCAGGTTCAGGTTCGGCGTTCGGGGCGTGGGGGACGCGTTCCGGCAGAGGCGAACGCGAAAATCCTGACATTCACCCAATTTTTGACGATTTTGTTGCGATTTCCGGCGAGATCAGGATAAATTCGCACGTCGCTCGCTACTGACTCACTGTTAGAGTGATCTTGCAGTCAATTCTACGGCCATCTTCATCAGTGTTGCGTCACCGGGACTCGGACCGTACTGTCCCACGACACAAAATTTATTTGAACATTTCTGGATTTCGGTTTCTTGGCCATTTCAACATCCTTGAGGCATTCAAATCCGATCATTCAAGGTAAGAACAAGTAAATGACGCACTTGCTATGCTCCAGGACCAGTTATTAGACCTCCGAAATGCCCGATTTTTTTCGGTTCGGTTCAGCGTTCGGACGCGTTCAGAACGCTGAACGCGGGCTCAGGTTCGGGGCTCAACAATTTGCTGAACCGAACGCCAGGTTCAGGTTCGGCGTTCAGAGCAAAGTGCCCTGAACCTGAACCGAACCGAACCTTGCCACCACTACACGGTTCAACATGAAGACCAGAAGTTCCTCCAGCGCTGGTCGTGGTGAATAAGAAACTCTTCTCGTCCCGAGTGCGCGCTGATCGAATCTCTACTCGTAAACTTCGCCAATGACAAAGAGGGTGCTGCGTCTCATAGGCCCACCAAAGCCCAGATACCGCGACCGATTCGCGTTTTTATGCTGGCTTCGCTCCATGTTGCTCATATAGATTCCTAGAAATCTGGAATCTTGACTCCCCATCCCTTTCTCCGAACTAGGATCTGCCCCGACCGACGAGTACACCGGAGACGACCTCCGCGCCGTCGCCGACTTCGACTCGGACACTCCCCTCCCTCTTCAAGCTCCCAGAACCCCGCCCTCTGATCGAAACTCCCGCCTCTGTTCCCTGCAAGCGGGATTTCGGCTCCCCGAGCAACTCTATTACAACCATCGACCGTTCGAAGACATCACCAATTTCCGACACGTCCAAGAGGCAAAATAATGAGGCTAAACACAGAAGTCACGCCCTTGAAGTCCGTCAAGTCCAAGGGAAATCTACTCGTAGTCGAACTCGCCCGGCCGTAAAAACCAAAAGTTTAGCACCGTCGCACTCGAGGAGGGGCGGGATGTGTTTATCATTGGGGAAGACGACGAAGAAGAGGAAATCATTGCTATGTGCAGTGCTGTTCAACACGCAAGACTACGTGGCATGGTGGCGCCTCTTCTCCCGCTCCAACGACTAGATGGTATGAGCATCCGATTTCTTCCCCCCGCCTCGCGTCTTCCACTCATAATATCATTAAACCCAAAAACACGGACTCCCTCCCCAAATATTCAAAATGTACCAAAATAGGGACGGACGTGCAGCTATATACTTGAAAATACCAAAGCCAAAGAAACTTCGAAAATTTGTCAAGCCGAAGTATGTGTGCAATCACTAAATAGTGCAGTGAAAGAAATCATTCTAATGCCTCTGTCCGCCGCAACTGAGATGGACTTCATCCGTGAGTCTTCGCATGGAGCTTTAGTCTATTTTTGAGCTAGGTGGGTTTAACTTTCTTCGTGCATGAAATGCCCAAAGCCCATTTGCAAATGGGAGGCAGAGGTTTGCCAGAATGCGAATCATCTCGACCTGATAAGACAGAATCAAGTTAAGCAGGTAGAAGTAATAACACGCACCAAAATTCAGGTGTCGTGAGCGCAAAGGTTTGTTGGACACACCTGCATTACCATCCAATGCAGCCATCGTCGCTGTTGACGGAAAACAAGCACGACCACATAATACTCATCCAGAAGCCGAATAAGGAAATTTTGATGAATTTCGCGAACAAGGTCAAATCGAACAAAAGCGAACCAAACGCAAAGGCATGTTATTCGCGACATTTGACACGAGACAGCCGGTATAGAAGAAACAACAACAAGAATAACTCCATCTCGTCAAAAATATTCATCGACAACCGTTCATCGTTTCGAAGGGGACTCAAAGGGTGATGGGGATGCAGTTAATGGCAATGAGCCCGCCTGAAGGAAATTATCAGCAAATGGTAGGCACAAAAGCATATTCAGTGCATACCCCATTCTTTCTCGGGGGCATCGCAGACAACTGAAGTGGATCCACTAGTGAAGACAAGTGAGACTTCGAGCTGTTCGGAGAAGAATAGCCTGCATACCAGTTGTTACCGCCGACGGTGATGGGGCTGCAGCTCAAGCCGATGGGGACATCGAGGCCGGTGAGGTCGAGGCCGAGGAGAGCAGCGACGGCGGAGGCAGCGGTGCTGGTAGACGACACGACGCTGTTGCAGCACTGGTCAGAGGTCGGGGTGGTCACCGGGGGACCGTTCCAGGGGGTGGCGGCAGCAAGGGTCTGTAACAAAGGTCAAGGTCAATTGTGAGGTTTGCAGCACATCGAGGATGTGGCGCGTACAATGAAGACAGCGGTGGTCAAGAGCTTAGAGAACATGTTTGTTGGAGGGTTTGAACTACAGAGAGATGTGTTCGAGTGAAGAATGAGAGAGAATGAGAGTCTCTTTTATAGGTTTGCGACATTGGATTTCCCGCGATTGCACAGGACATTGAGGACACAGGCACTCAGGCGCGCATGGTGGTAATGGTGGAGCGGTGGAGCCGTTCGACAAGAGACAACGACGAAATGTCTGTTGGGCGATTCAGCAACAATCGGGAAGTGAATTGAAGTCCGTTGTGCATTCCCAGGCGTGGCAGAGAAGTTCGGGGAACGAGGCGATCCGTGGAGCATGGACATGACAGGATGAATGTTTCGGTCCCGCAAACTCGGGATGTGTTCGTAATGAAATGACGAGAAACCAGCAAGAGACGGTGGATTTGCAAATGTATTTCGAACATCAGATGGAGAGACGAGCCTCCCACCAACGATGCTGATTTTTCCCTCTTTTCCAGCAGGAAAGAGGGTTGCAGAACGCCTCCAGGACGGGAAAAACAGGTCTCGACGTCATTGACAATGGTCTGACATTGTCAGCACGTATCAGCCATCATTGCGGGGACAGAGCGCCCCTCGAATGGCAGCAAAAATATATATCTCGTCGACGTCACTGGCGAGTCGGTGAGCGCACATGGTTTGAGTGGAGCAACACGGAACATGGACAAATTGTCGATAAGGTTTAGAGTCTTCTAAGTGCGACAAAACATGTAGCCAAAGTCTTGGTCCAATCTCCGCGGCAAAGAGGCGAGAAAAAAGGCACTATAGAAAAGCATGGAGTAGTCGTCCTCGAGTTCTATGCATCGGACATCGATGAGGGCCGAGTCCATACCACACAAGCGTCAGGCTGACGGAGTCGGTGGGCGCCTGTACCTGCTGAACATGGATCAAGTAGAGCGACACAAAAAATAAGCCTGAATATGTCGGTCTTCTGCCATTAGCAATATTAATGTGTTGTACCTTCCCGCCAAGTGTTGGTCCAATACAGCATCTTCGCAGCGAAGATGAAGGACGAGTACACAGCCACATATAGCCTAATTTGGCCTCAACCGGTTGTTTGCGCGTGCCATGTTGTTTTAGCCCTTCACGGCTGCTCCTTTGGTTGCAAGCTCACCAAGTTCGCTCCGGCAATCTACTCCCCCGCTTCTTCTGTCGCTCGCGGACTCATACCTACCGTCAAGCTCTTTAGTTCCGTCCAACCCACTGTGAAGCTCGCTGCTTCGGCCGCTCTCCTTCATCTGCGCTCCCGTCACTTGGCCTGCTCCGGTTTTCAAGATCTCGGCTTTGGCTCGACCTACTCCCGTCCCTCAATCTTTTCCTGCCCGCTCCAGGCCCTAAGGAATGTAACACCTCCAAAGCCGCAGTCCTTGGGCAAGCTCGAGCATGGAATCCTCAAGTGCAGACATGTGGGCGTCACCGCTCTCTTCCAGTCCCTCTTCGTCCGATTCCCGTCCCCGTTCCCGCCGACGAGCTGCCGAAGCGGCAATCGGCGCCTCCCGTCCTCGTCTCCGCATACGCGCCGTGCGCTGGCCTCGACGACCCTCTTTCGGCACTCTTCAGGCAAGCGGAGGACGTTGCGCTCAACGAGGAGCACAACGACACGGGCAAGGACATCAAAGAAGAAGGCATGACGAGCCGGAAGTTCAGCGCCGTCGCACTCAAGGAAGGGCGAAATGTCTTTATTGTAGGAGGAGAAGGCGGAAGAAATCGTGACAACGGCGCCGCGCAACGTGCAAGACCCACGGTATGTTGGCGTCTCTTCTCTCGTTCCAACGACACCAACGACTTGATTGTCTGACTATCTTCCTCTTTCCGCTGCGCTATCTACTTATACAATTAAAGAACGTAACGTAAGGTCGTCAGCCAATCAAGTTATCCCGTGGGTTGTCCAGCCAATCAGGTTATAGCGGCTAATGCTTGATCGCATCACCAAGTCGGTTACGCGTCAAGCTTGCTCTCCCGCCCGCTCGCCCGTTTCTTTCTCGCGTTTATACAGACGGGAAATCCCCTTTGGCATGCCGACAATCTGGTAAGTTGAACAACCTGACATTCTGACGAGGAACAATTGGCTGGGAGAGCTAGATTTGTGTTTGCTTGCTCTCTTGCTGTTGGCACGCTGTCTCTTTCTTATCGCATGTCCACACGGACGGGAAACCCCTTTGTCGTGCTACCAATCTCTGTATCTGAGCACTCAAGGAATAGCTGTTTTTCTTACTGTCCTTCTGAGCAGTCTTTAATTGAGGTGTGTTGGCTCTAACTTTTATGTCTGCGGGTTCTCTGATTCTTCCCTTCTCCCGAGTGTTGTGTTCATTGTTGATTCTGCTTCTGTGACCTCTCTTTGCTGAGCTTTTTTCAGTGTTTTGTTTGGAAAAGACACTGCGGACACGAGAAACCGACAAGAGGTTGTCTATGGCTTTCCGAATAGCATGAATATTATGCCAATAGATTAGTTTGTATGCTTGAAAAAAAAAACACTCAGTTTGTTCACATAGATTTCAAGAGGTTGACAGTCAAATCGTGAGCAGGGACACGAGGAACCAACCGGAGGTTGGTGACGAGTGTCCATGGTTTCAGTGAATGTCAATGAATTGTGTAGTTGAGAAAATCTGTTACTATGCTTAGGTTCATGATCTCTGTGCACGAATAACCGTAGCGAAGCACGGGTCCATGCTAGTATTCATAAAATCCAAAAGCACGGAGCCCTCATAATTATGAAAGTATAAAATGTAGAAAAAAAAAAATTAGGGATGTACGTGGGATCTTGTACTTCAGAATTCAAATTACAAAGCCAAAAACATTTATTTGAAAATGCTTTGAACTCTGCGGGAAAGCAAGGACTACTATCAATGCTGAGAAGACTGTCAAGGGCTCAGAAGCCCACGGCGTTTTTTACCCGCTACTCATGCACCGGAAGGAGGCGGATCTCGCACCAAGATACGAGCTCGAAGACGCGGCTACCAACCAACTACCGACTCTGCGGTATTCAAGCGTGTTGAGACGCCGCTCGAGGTCGTTGCTACCCAATTGCTACCGCTGACGCGCTTCTATGTGTATTGCACGATATCAGAAAAGAGAAAGGTAAATCCTGCGCCTGAGACCTCCGTTATGCGCGACTTGTTCAGGTTGCAGTTATAGGTATTCGGCCGACTCGTACCCCGAAGTAAGCCCAGGGTCGTGGGGATCGACGACAGCAAGAAGCGCGTCAAAAATACGACTGAAGAAAACTCCTCGACGGAGGACGATTACGACGAACCGAGAGAGACCTCATCCCCTGCCAGTATGGGAGGCAAACACTTTGTAAAGCAAATCACCATAAAACCCACCGGTCCAGTACATTTGAAGCAGGCAGAGGCAACAGCCCGCACAAATAAAACGGGATGTCTTGATTTTTGTACTCTGCTCGGCGCACCTGTATTGCTATTTGGTTGCACAGCAGAAAAGCATACACGCAAGCAAGACCACACAGTACTCATCCAAAAGCCGAATAAGGAAATTCTGATGAACTCTTCGCCAAATGCGAACTGGTTCAAAGCAACGCAAGGGAAATAAACACAAAGGCATGTTATTCGCGACCATTTGACACGAGATAGTCGGGTACATAGAAGCAATAACAAGAACAACTCCAATCTCGTCAAAAATATTCATCGACAACCGTTCATCGTTTCGAAGGGGACTCAAAGGGTGATGGGAATGCAGTTAATGGCAATGAGCCCGCCTGGAGGAAATTATCAGCAAGTTGTAGGCACAAAAGCATATTCAGTGCATACCCCATTCTTTCTCGGGGGGCATCGCAGACAACTGAAGTGGATCCACTAGTAACGAAAAGTGAGACTTGAACTGTTCGGAGACGAATATACTGCCTACCAGTTATTACCACCGACGGTGATGGGGCTGCAGCTCAAGCCGATGGGGACATCGAGGCCGGTGAGGTCGAGGCCGAGGAGAGCAGCGACGGCAGAGGCAGCAGAGCTGGTAGACGGCACGACGCTGTTGCAGCACTGGTCAGAGGTCGGGGTGGTCACCGGGGGACCGTTCCAGGGGGTGGCGGCAGCAAGGGTCTGTAACAAAGGTCAAGGTCAATCTTTAGGATTGCAGCATATCGAGGATGTGGCGCGTACAATGAACACAGCGGTGGTGAAGAGCTTAGAGAACATGTTTGTTTGAGAGCTTGAACTACAGAGGAATGTGTTCGAGTGAGGAATGAGAGAGAATGAGAGTCTCTTTTATAGGTTTGCGACATTGCATTTCCCGCGATTGCACAGGACATTGAGGACACAGGCACTCAGGCGCGCATGGTGATAATGGTGGAGCGGTGGAGCCGTTCGACAAGAGACAACGACGAAATGTCTGTTGGGCGATTCAGCAACAATCGGGAAGTGAATTGAGGTCCGTTGTGCATTCCCAGGCGCGGCAGAGAAGTTTGGGGAACGACGCGATCCGTGGAGCATGGACATGACAGGATGAATGTTTCGGTCCCGCAAACTCGGGATGTGTTCGTAATGAAGTGTCGAGAAACCAGCAAGAGACGGTAGATTTGCGAATGTATTTCGAACATCAGATGGAGAGACGAGCCTCCCACCAACGATGCAGATTTTTCCCTCTTTTCCAGCAGGAAAGAGGCTTGCAGAACGCCTCCAGGACGGGAAAACCAGGTCTCGACGTCATTGACAATGGTCTGACATTGTCAGCACATATCAGCCATCATTGCGGGGACAGAGCGCCCCTCGAATGGCAGCAAAAATATATATCTCGTCGACGTCACTGGCGAGTTGGTGAGCGCACATGGTTTGAGTGGAGCAACACGGAACATGGACAAATTGTCGATAAGGTTTAGAGTCTTGTCCCAAGTGCACTGCTAATGTCGTATAAATCATGTAGCCAAAGTCTTGGTCCAATCTCCGCGGCGAAGAGGCGAGAAAAAAGGCACAATAGAAAAAGATAGAAAACCATGGAGTAGTCGTCCTCGAGTTCTATGCATCGGACATCGATGAGGGCCGAGTCCATACCACACGAGCCTCAGGCTGACGGGGTCGGTGGGCGCCTGTACCTGCTGAACATGGATCAAGTGGAGTGACACGAAAAATAAACCTGAATATGCCGGTCTTCTGCCATTAGCAATATTAATGTGTTGTACCTTCCCGCCAAGTGTTGGTCCAATACAGCATCTTCGCAGCGAAGATGAAGGACGAGTACACAGCCACATATAGCCTAATTTGGCCTCAACCGGTTGTTTGCGCGTGATATGTTGTTTTAGCCCTTCACGGCTGCTCCTTTGGTTGCAAGCTCACCAAGTTCGCTCCGGCAATCTACTCCCCGCTTCTTCTGTCGCTCGCGGACTCATACCTACCGTCAAGCTCTCTAGTTCCGTCCAACCCACTGTGAACCTAGATGCTTCGGCCACTCTCCTTCATCTGCGCTCCCGTCACTTGGCCTGCTCCCGTTGTCAAGATCTCGGCTTTGGCTCGACCTACTCCCGTCCCTCAATCTTTTCCTGCCCGCTCCAGGCCCTAAGGAATGTAACACCTCCAAAGCCGCAGTCTTTGAGCAAGCTCGAGCATGGAATCCTCAAGTGCAGACATGTGGGCGTCACCGCTCTCTTCCAGTCCCTCCTCGTCCGATTCCCGTCCCCGTTCCCGCCGACGAGCCGCGGAAGCGGCAATCGGCGCCTCCCGTCCTCGTCTCCGCATACGCGCCGTGCGCTGGCCTCGACGACCCTCTTTCGACACTCTTCAGGCAAGCGGAGGACGTTGCGCTCAACGAGGAGCACAACGCCACGAGCAAGGACATCAAGGAAGAAGGCATGACGGACCGGAAGTTCAGCGCCGTCGCACTCAAGGAAGGGCGAAATGTCTTTATTGTAGGAGACGGCGGAAGAAATCGTGACAACGGCGCCGCGCAACGTGCAAGCCCCGCGGTATGTTGGCGTCTCTTCTCTCGTTCCAACGACACCAACGACTCGATTGTCTGACTATCTTCTTCCTCCCGCCCGTCTTTGCGCTATATTCATAAATCCAAAAGCACGGAGCCCTCATGATCATAAAGTATAAAAATGTAAAAAAAAAAATAGGGATGTACGTGGGATCTTGTACTTCAAAATTCAAATTACAAAGCCAAAAACATTTATTTGAAAATGTTTTGAACTCTGCGGGAAAGCAAGGACTACTATCGATGCTGAGAAGACTGTCAAGGGCTCAGAAGCCCACGGCGTTTTTTACTACTCATGCACCGAAAGGAGGCGGATTTCGCACCAAGATACGAGCTCGAAGACGCGGCTACCGACCAACTACCGACTCTGCGGTATCCAGGCGTGTTGAGACGCCGCTCGAGATCGTTGCTACCCAATTGCTACCGCTGACATGCTTCTATGTGTATTACACGATATCAGAAAAGAGAAAGGTAAATCCTGCGCCTGAGACCTCCGTTATGCGCGTCTTGTTCATGTTGCAGTTATAGGTATTCGGCCGACTCGTACCCTGAAGTAATTTCAAGTAAGCCCAGGGACGTGGGGATCGACGACAGCAAGAAGCACGTCGAAAAAATACGGCTGAAGAAGGGTGCTCGACGGAGGACGATTGTGACGGACTGAGACCTCATCCGTGGTATGGGAGGCAGACGCTTAAAGCTTTGTAAAGGAAATCGCCATAAAACCCAATCCAGTCCATTCGAAGCAGGCAGAGGCAACAGCCCGCACAAATAAAACGGGATGTCTTGATTTTTGTACTCTGCTCGGCGCACCTGTGTTGCTATCTCGTTACGCAGCGGAAAAGCATGCACGCAAGCAAGACCACACAGTACTCATCCAACAGCCGAATAAGGAAATTTCGATGAACTTCGCCAAATGTCCAATCAACACAAGTGAAACAAACACAAAGGCATGTTATTAGCGACCATTTGACTCGAGACAGCCGGGTACATAGAAGCAATAACAAGAATAACTCCAATTTCATCAAAAATATTCATCGACAACCGTTCATCGTTTCGAAGGGGACTCAAAGGGTGATGGGAATGCAGTTAATGGCAATGAGCCCACCTGAAGCAAATTATTAGCAAATTATAGGCATGAAAGCATGATCAATGCATACCCCATTCTTCTTCGGGGGCATCGCAGACAACTGTGGTGGATCCGCTAGTAACGACAAGTGAGACTTGAGCTTTTCGGAGACGAATAGACTGCCTACCAGTTGTTGCCGCCGACGGTGATGGGACTGCAGCTCAAGCCGATGGGGACATCGAGACCGGTGAGGTCGAGGCCGAGAAGAGCAGCGACGGCAGAGGCAGCAGAGCTGGTGGACGACACGACGCTGTTGCAGCACTGGTCAGAGGTCGGGGTGGTCACCGGGGGACCGTTCCAGGGGGTGGCGGCAGCAAGGGTCTGTAACAAAGGTCAAGGTCAATTGTGAGGTTTGCAGCACATCGAGGACGTGGTGCGTACAATGAACACAGCGGTGGTAAAGAGCTTAGAGAACATGTTTGTTTGAGAGCTTGAACTACAGAGAAATGTGTTCGAGTGAGGAATGAGAGAGAATGAGAGGCTCTTTTATAGGTTTGCGAGAATGCATTTTTCCCGCGATTGCACAGGACATTGAGGACACAGGCACTCAGTCGCGCATAGTGGTAATGGTGGAGCGGTGGAGCCGTTCGACAAGAAGCAACCGCGAAATGTCGGTCGAGCGGTTCAGCAACAGTGAGGGGAGTGAATTGAGGTCCGTTGTGCATTCCCAGGCGTGGCAGAGAAGTTCGGGGAACGACGCGATCCGTGGAGCATGGACATGACAGGATGAATGTTTCGGTCCCGCAAACTCGGGATGTGTTCGTAATGAAGTGTCGAGAAACCAGCAAGAGACGGTAGATTTGCGAATGTATTTCGAACATCAGATGGAGAGACGAGCCTCCCACCAACGATGCAGATTTTTCCCTCTTTTCCAGCAGGAAAGAGGCTTGCAGAACGCCTCCAGGACGGGAAAACCAGGTCTCGACGTCATTGACAATGGTCTGACATTGTCAGCACATATCAGCCATCATTGCGGGGACAGAGCGCCCCTCGAATGGCAGCAAAAATATATATCTCGTCGACGTCACTGGCGAGTTGGTGAGCGCACATGGTTTGAGTGGAGCAACACGGAACATGGACAAATTGTCGATAAGGTTTAGAGTCTTGTCCCAAGTGTACTGCTAATGTCGTATAAATCATGTAGCCAAAGTCTTGGTCCAATCTCCGCGGCGAAGAGGCGAGAAAAAAAGGCACAACAGAAAAGCATGGAGTAGTCTTCCTCGAGCTCTATGCATCGGACATCGATGAGGGCCGAGTCCATACCACATGAGCCTCAGGCTGACGGGGTCAGTGGACCGTGGACGCCTGGACCTGCTGAACATGGATCAAGTAGAGAGACACGAAAAATAAGCCTGAATATGCCGGTATTCTCCCATTAGCAACATTAATGTGTTGTACCTTCCTGCCAAGTCTTGGTCCAATGCAGCATCTTCGCAGCGAAGGACGAGTACACAGCCACATATAGCCTAATCTGGCCTCAGCCGGTTGTTTGCGCGTGATATGTTCTTTCGGCCCTTTCATGGGGGCTTGCGGCGGCAGATTTCGACTTTTCGCCCTTGGGTTTCCCTAAAAAGGCAATTCCCTTTGGGGAAGCTGCCGACCGGCACTCGCGGCAGCTTCGGCAGCGAGCGAGCAGGCAAAGTACGCAAGTACCCCACGCAATTAGTAAGTTATTGACTTGGATGGAATTGGAAGGGCGGAAAGGTTATTATATTCAGGAGTTGGAATAAATACAACTTAAGTCGATTGGGCTACAGAAGCCCACTACTCGTACATTTTGTGTTGGATAGCAGGGTGGCAAGGAAGATGGAAATATAGGATGAAATTTTCATGTAATGGAGAGGAAATGAGGGAATAAATGAGCCCATACTCGGAGGGCTGGTGAGATTCGAAGAAGGCAGGGGGGAGGTGGAGCTGCAGGCGTACCTTTTGCCTGTCTCTGTAGCCTCGACTTGTCAACAAGCGTTCCGGGACGCACGAGAGGCGGGAGAATATATCAGGGCTGTCGGACAACGTGTCGGAAATGGGGCAGGCACTGTGCGGCGCGTCGGCGACGGTGGCGATATCAGTGGCGTTTCGATGGACAATGGTGGACGGAGTCCGCCGAGCGATGTAGAACACATGGTGGAAGACGTGTAGAGCCCGTAGATGAAGGTGTGAGGCCTGTGAGGGTGGGTGGCATGGCGGCATGGTGGTGGAATGAAAAGAACATGTAACGCGACGGTCACAGAAAGCGGAGAACAAACCACTGTGATGGCGCCGAGGGTGCCGAAAAGTGCCTTCCATATAAGGAGATGCTCAGTCACGAACTCAAGGGCGAAAAGTCAAAGACTTGCGGCGGCTGCTCCTTCGGTTGCAAGATCTTGGTTCCCGCCACCAAGTTCGCTCCGGCAATGTACTCTTCACCCCCTCGCTTCTTCTGTCGCTCCTGGACTCATACCTACCGTCAAGCTCTCTAGTTCCGTTCAACCCACTGTGAAGCCTGCCGCTTCGGTCACCTGCGCTCCCGTAGCTTGGCCCACTCCGGTTGTCAAGATCTCGGCTTTGGCTCGACCTACTCCCGTCCCTCAAACTTCTCCCGCCAGCTCCAGGCTCTAAGGAATGGAACACCAAAGCCACAGTCCTTGCGCAAGCTCGAGCATGGGATCTCAAGTGCAGACATATGGGCGTCACCGCTGTCTTCCAGCATCTCCTCGTCCGATTCCCATCCCCGTTCCCGCCGACGAGCTGTAGAAGCGGTAATCGGCGCCTCCCGTCCTCGTCTCCGCATACGCAGCGCGTGCTGGCCTCGACGACGGTCTTTCGGCACTCTTCAGGCAAGCGGAGGACATTACGCTCAACGAGGAGCACAACGCCACAGGCAAGGACATCAAAGAAGAAGGCATGACGCGTCGCAAGTTCTTCGCCGTCACACTCGAGGAGGGGCGCGATGCCTTTACCATCGGGGAAGACGACGAGGAAGAACAGGAAATCGTTACTGCGCAAGACAACGCGGTATGGTAGCTCTTCTCCCGCTCCAACAACATATCGCGTGCCAGCGGCTCGATGGTATGAGTAGCTCAACTTCTACCTCCCCGCCCGCTTGTGCTATATTATAAACCCCAAAACACGAACACCCTCATCAAGTATCCAAATTGTAACAAAAATAGGGACGTACGTGGCATCTTGTACTTGAAACTACAAAGCCCAAAGCATAGAAGATTGCTCTGTGAAGGCGACTTTACGAGAACTTGAAAGAAGACTAGGTTAGTCGGCAATCTGCCACATATGAATATATGAATCTTCGAGGCTCCCATATATCCCAACTTGTTCAATCTCACGGCAACGATCCAACTGGTTTCAGGCGAACAGCGTTGTCTGCCGCAGTTGCTGCATCCTCAGATTATTAGTAGATGGAAGCATCTCTTGAGTCATGGCAAGCCAGATAGATTCGCATATCCAGCAAATGATAATGTGCCAAGAAAAACAAAGATTCAAGTGCACATGGTCACCGTGAAGGGTGAACACTGAGCACTGCATGGTCGAAGCGAGGCCGGGATACGAGTACAACTTTTCGAAAATGATTGGATTGATTCTGTCTTGATCTACGTAGTGTCCATCTCGTCGCCGGCACCCAGCAGCGTGACCTCCTCGCTGACGACGAGGCTGCGTATCTCCTCCGTCTTCCACGCGGTGGTCCCGCGCCGGAACCCGTACTGGCGCTCCTTCTGCGCGCGCTCGTTGGGCATCTCGACGTTGCGCAGCATCTCCGTGTGCGACGCGGTGATGATGCACGCGTCGACGTTAGACCCGGACCCGAGATCGTTGAAGATACCGGCGGAGATGGCGTTTTTGACGAGCTGCAGGGCGTCTTCGCGCTGGGTCAAAGTATGAGTAAAGAATGCGGGAAGAGGGACGAAGCACGCACCGACATGTTGGGCTTCCAGCTGCTCTCAAAGACGGCCATGGCAGCGAGACTGCCGGAGCCCATGGTGACGTACGGCAGTTTGTCGGTTGAGCCGTGCGGGTGGATGGTGAAGAGGTGTGGGCCAGTGGCGTCGACGCCCCCCAATACCAGCGCGGCGCCAATGTGACCCTGGTACCTGCGGTGAATTAGTTATATGCGAAATTATGTGCATCGGGGATACGCACCGGAATAGCATTTGCTTGAGCATGGTCATGGCGGTCACGACGCGCGGCTTGCGCCCGGTTGACAAAGCATGCAGTTCCATATTTGAGGATATGAGCGCGGTGGTGAATTCGGTGTCGGCGGCAGTCCCTGCGCCACAGCAGCGGATATTTTCTGTGATATAGTGGATCTAAAGGCTTGTTAATTAAATGCTGCACACGCGTCGGCGCCGCGCACTTTTTCGCAGTTCTTGTCAGCGACAATAGGACCCTCTGTTGCTCGCGTATCTGCACCGAGAACGATGCCATCCGCAAACAGGCAGCCTACGATGGTTGTGCCCGTGCTCGTTGCTTTGGGAAGCGGTAAACCCTTCTCAGCGATGAAATTGTTCCTGGAAAGTTTCAGAGCCAAGTACAGGTATTCGTTGGGATATAAATACCGCAGAGTGTTGGAAAAATCAAAACCTGGTGAAGAGAACACGGAGGCCATGGTGGTAGACTAAGAAGGTGAGTACGCGTCGCACGCGTGACCTGTGTGCTAAATCCGATACTTGACCGATGGCCCAATCTGCTTATATTTTCGAGCGCAAGGAATTGTTCCTTACTTCCTACCCTCATCATGTCTGCCATCCAGATGACCTACAACCCCGACTATAAGGTAAATATTTCCTTTCTTTTCCTTCCTATCTCATTTGTAGCTCGTAGTCGACCGACACGGCTCAGACGACCATTAGTCCCGTCGATTTGCAACCCATCTCGCACCGGACCTATCCTACCAGCGAGGCCCTGGATGCCACGATCGCGCGTGCAGCTGCAGCGCAGAAAGCATGGGCTGCTGTGCCTCTTGCAGAGAGGATCGCAATCGGACACAAGTTTATCGAAGAATTCACCGGCATGAGCGAAAGACTTCCTGGAGAAATCACCAAACAAATGGGTCGGCCCATCACCCAGGGTGCTGGCGAGGTTCGCGGCTTTTTGGAGCGCGCAAAATACCTGCTTTCCATTGCTGAGTCCTCTCTGTCCGACATTTCTCTCGAAGGCACCGATAAGCCAGGCTTCCGTCGGTTCATGAAACGCTTACCGCTTGGCGTGGTTCTTGTTATCACTCCATGGAAGTCAGTCGTTCCTCGATTCACTTATTTGCCCGGGCTAACAGCGTCTGCAGTTACCCGTATCTCACTGCTGTAAATTCTGTTCTCCCAGCAATTATTGCAGGCAACGCTGTTCTCCTCAAGCCATCTCCACAGACGCCTTTGAGTGGCGAGCGATTCACCCTCGTACGTATCTCATTTTTCTCAGTTTCGTCGATTAATTATTACACAGCTTCTACATCGCGCCGGCGTTCCAAAAGACGTCATCATCACTCTGCATCTCCCCCTAAGCTCACTACGCAGGTCATCCAGAGCCCCCTCGTTAACTTTGTTTCGTTCACTGGCAGCGTTGCCACTGGCCGCGCCGTCGAGGAGGCTGCAGTCACTGCCCCAGGATTCAAGGGCGTCGCACTCGAGGTTCGCCCTTTTAATTTATCCAGACAGCACCTAATGTCACGCAGCTTGGTGGTAAAGACCCCGCCTATGTGCGAGCCGACGCTGATCTCGATTACACCGCCGCCGAACTCGTCGAAGGTGCGATGTTCAATTCCGGCCAAAGCTGCTGCGCCGTCGAGGTAACTGACATGCATTTTTTGCTTGTGTACGCCGGCATTCATGCATATTCTTTTTCTCAGCGTATATACGTTCACGAGGAAGTCTACGATAACTTTGTCTCCAAGTTCGTTGAGATCGTCAAGAAATACAAACTTGGCGACCCCACCCGGCAAGACGTCACCATAGGACCCGTGGTGGGCTTGGACGCCGCCAAACGCATCCGCAAGCAGATCGAAGATGCAGTTGCAGCCGGTGCCAAGGCGCTTATCCCGCCGGAGCAGTTTCGCGCCTCCAGAGCGTCAGTGTGTTTCATGTTAATTTATCCATCACACTCACACGAAACAGGGAAAATTGCTACGTGGGGCCTCAGGTCCTCGTTGATGTCGACCACAGTAAGTGCTATTTCAGAACCTGCATCTAGGGTTCTCATCACTCATCAATACGAACGCACAGCTATGGATATCATGAAGGTGTGCACATTGTCTTCGAATGTCGAGTAATGGGTGTACTCAACTGCCACAGGAAGAGATTTTTGGTCCTGTTGTTGGCATCCAAAAAGTGAGATTCGTTTTATCCCCTAGATGGAGTCTCAAAGCTGATCTTCCCACAGGTCGCATCCGACGAGGAAGCAGTGAAGCTGATGAATGATACGCCCTATGGTCTCACGGCGTCTATCTGGACGAACGCGGCGGAGCACCCAGAATCCGAGGAGGCGTTCCTCAAGCTCGAGGAACAGCTCGAGTGCGGGACGGTGTTCTTGAATCGGCAAGTCGAATTTGTCTTGCCCTCCCCACCAAAATGCTTAAATTCATGTAGATGCGACTATCTCGACCCCGAACTCGCTTGGACTGGGGTGAAAGACAGCGGCCGGGGGATCAGTCTGAGCAAATTTGGTATATTTCTCGTTTGTGGCTTTGCTTTGCTTGCCTGATTCTGGATGGGACAGGTTACGACCAGCTCACACGCGTGAAGAACGTACACATGAAGATCAAGACGACGTAGACAGCGGGCAGTTGTATCGGTATGAAAGGATGTATGTACGTGAATAGAGGTATTTATGCTGCAAAAAGCTGCAACAAACTGTTGTGTGATCTGCCGAAAATCTTGTTATGATATCCCACGTCTGTTGTATAAAAAGAATATAGTGATATCCCTTTCGCAACCATCGTAGTGGATGCAATTCTGGCAGATTTATTACGGACATCAAAATGTTACCACAGATGAAATGATTACAACGCAGCAAAGTAGATGTCTGATAATGGGTGACTTCCCGTAAGACAGATCTGGGTTTTTCACATACTTTGCGGTGCCAATGATGGCAAGTATGAAAGTGAAAAAGTAGTATATTTGTTCACAACAATCCGTAAGACAGACAACACTCGTCGCCATATACTATTGGCTTTGTCCTGACCAAATCGGCAAGCAGTACTAGCCAACGGACAAAAGCCCAGTGTAATACTCAAATAATTGAAATTCATGCTGCAGTATTGAGGGTTGAGGCTGGATGTTGAAGGATGGCGCTAGGGGAAAAAAACTCGCCATGACAGAGGATTCAAAACTACAGGCCAACGACGTTGATGACCTGCAGAGACGATTCTATATCAGCGTGGAAGGAGGAAACAAGTGCTAAAGCTGTGGACGAGCAACATAGACAAGAAGTTCCAGCAAGTTTGCTGCATACGTGATGTCCTGGATGAGCACAAAAGGAATGAGCGCATGTTACATGTGTGCGGAACATTGAGCCTTGATCCGTTATTGCCATTTTCGGTCTGTGCAACTGTGTTTTCGTCTGTTCGGGGGGTCAGGACCCCCCGAACAGATTTTCAAGTATACGAGGGTTTGTGGAAGTGTAAGCGAGATCCAAAACCGATGGGGTCCTGATGGGAGCCCCGGCATCACGGCAAAAGTGGAAAAGTGTAGTATTTTGCACAGATCTGTCTTACGGGAAGTCACCCATTTATGAGGGAAAAAGAAAGTAAGAACAAGCAATGATATTGGATGAAACACAAATCTACCTGACATTCTGCTGTGACCAATATCTGGCTCATTCGGTGCTTCCATTCACGCTTCTGTCAAGAAAGACATGGCCCCAGATCGATCAAGGGCAGTCAATGAAAACCTCCAACCCGGCATCCATCACCGGACGTAGTCGCGCCCGAGTCTCCTCGACAAATGCCTTCGGAGCCCCACAGGAAGAGACGAGTCGGAAAGACTTTAATTTGCCCATCCCATTTGGCGCCCCACTCGATCTCGATGCCAGCATTTCCGCCAGCGTCGACAGAGAGAACTTTCCATCTGTTCGGTTACTCCGAAAAATGAGTGTCTGCAATGCATGTACAATCATACTGTTTTCGCGGAGGACCTTGATGAGCCGATCCAGGTCAGCACCCATGAAGTCCAAGTTAATCTCGACTTCTGCGGCGGAAGGAAGAAACCCAAGACATGCGACACATTTATCGACCGTCATATCCCAAGAGGCGTATTAACCGCGGCGACCATGCGGAATCAATTCCATAAAGGAACCAGTGTGGGGTCCTAATGGCTGCCAAGTGGAGGGTTTTGAGCGGTGGGAGAATGAGATGCTCAAGCCGCTCGCCTCTGGAATAGTCGAGGAACTTCACAGTGTGGAGGTTGGGAAGGGTCAAGTCATCCAACGGCGGCGATTCTCTGTACTTGTCGCGTTGAATAAGAAGGACACTCAAAACCTGGAGGTTCGGCGTTTCCTCCAAAAAAACTGAGACAGCTGGAGGCAGATGCATTGTAGAAGCCCAATTGTGTCAACTGGCTCCATTGCAGCGATACTGTCCATGGGGACGAAATGCCAGATAAACGCACGTCGCGGAGACGAGGGGCATCGCCGAATGCGTCCACCGATACGGAGGTGTCGTTTTCGCTGAGTACGGTTACGCTCAGCTTTGTCAAAAGAGGAAGACGCCCCCGGAATTCATCGTCAGGAAAGGGAAATGGTGCACCGAGAGATAATTCGAGGGTGCGAAGCTGCGCCGAGCGGTGGGATATGATAGAAAATGTCTTCGTGGAAAGGGTTTGTTCATATCCATGAATGTACAAATCCAAGGGATGATTTCCAGCGCGTTGGAGCCAACATTTGAGGAGATGAAGGAAATCATCTACGACCCAAGATCGATCGAGGTATATCTGCAGGGAAGTCCAAAGGCGTTGTGTGGAGAAGCATATATGCCTCCAGCTCTGACACATAGCGACCAAAGTCAATGGTCCGCGACTTTGTGTGGTACATTTACGCGGTCGACCGACAGGCGGGTACAAGACATAGTGGAAAATATTTCAGAGGCAATTTCAGACGGCAGGGCGAGAACAGGGCAGATCACGGAGTTCAAGTCATGTGCGACCTGTCCCCGTTCAATTGCTATAAGTCGCAGTCTGGATTCAAGAGCGTCCTTCTCGTTATCTAGTTCTGTGAGGGGAGCGCGAAAGACCGAGGGAGATGGAAGAGCCGAAGGAGATGCCATAGTATTAGTTAACGGGAGGCGTCCAGCTCTGATCAATGGACTGACAGTGGTCGGCAACGCAGGACACGAGTGCTTGGCGGATTCCTAGTAGATGAGTTGAGGGAAGGATCAAAGAGTAATTTTTGTAGACCCAAGTCTCACAAATTTATTCAGTTATCATGTGTGTGAGGGTTGGCTGGTCCAGGTCCGATCTTACTGGCGTTAGAGCCCAAAGCCGCCCCAAAATTGAACGCCTGGATAGGAGGCGGGACGGGGAACGGCCAAGCCCGGACACAAGCTGCAAAGGTTCTGGAGCTCAATGAGACTGGAGTAACGCAAGGGTAAGCTGAAGAAGAGAGACGGGAGTGTGTGGCAAAAAAGACGAAGATTTTGACGAGGAAAGCCAGGGAAAAGCTTCCAAATACGATAGTACGTAATTGAAGAGACGAACGATAAATGTGGCTATACCAACCAATGTCAGACCAGAATATTCATATCGATCTTGGCTTTCATCTACGTGCGTAATCCTTGTCCAATATTTCTCCATTCCGGGTAAGATAGCGAGGTATGTATGGAAGAAAAAGCAATACAAAAAGGAGCATACAAGAAGAAACAACAATCACGTCAAACATTGAAAAATGGCTGCTCGTTTTGTTGTTGCTGTCTTGCAAATGGATTGTGGCCAGCGGCAGTCTGCTGCGCGACGAGCTGGCGGCCGGCGGCAGTGTGCCCGTACCTATAACAACGATCAATAACGAGCGAGAAATCCACTGAGCGACACGCACTTCAGAAGACCTGTGTTCCCAAACGTATCCTGCCCTGCCTCGCGATTAGCAAACAGATCGGCGAGGTGCTGGTTGTTCCCGTCGTTCGTCTTGACTTTGAAACTCGGCCCGCCTGGTTGCTGGGCTTGCGCAGGTGGACTCGGGCTCGAGTGTTGGTACGACGGCTGCGGGGTAGAGTTGTTGTCGTATGTGCCCGGCAGGTTGAACACCGGGGGCTGCTGCATCGTCGGGGAGAACGAGGGCAAGGGTGGCGGGGGCTGCTGCTGCTGCGGTGCGAATGGGTTATTAGTTCCAAAGCCGGTGGGCTGGGGAACGAGCTGCTGCTGCTGCTGCTGCTGTGCCATCATCTGCTGGCGCATCCACTCATCCTGTTGCTGTTGTTGTTGCTGCTGGAGCATCTGCTGGCGCATCCATTCTTCCTGCTGTTGCTGCTGCTGCTGCGCGAGGAAGGCCTGTTGCTGCTGTTGGCGCAGGTACTCTGCCTGTTATTACCGGATTAAGAGTATGAATCATAGATAACGAGAGCGCGGTGCGAACCTCCATCTCTGCCTGCTGCTGGTACGGATTGAACGAGGTAAACTGGGGCTGGATCATGGTGAATTGAGGTTGGAGTTGTTGTTGCTGAGGTGGCGGCGCATCAAGGAATGGGAACGGATTATTGCTCGGGGGTGCCGCCCTACCGGAGGATCAGCAATTCAAAGAAAGTGAAAGGATCGCAATGCCTACAGCTGTTGCTGGTCATCGAAGAGCGCTTTAGCGTTGCTTTCCTCTGCCAGTTTCTGCCTCTTTGCCTCCTCCTCTTCGCTGAGTTTGATCGCTTGCATGAGATCCTGCTCCTCTTTCGTCAATTGCTCCTGGCGCAGACTGGCCTTGCTGGCCTCGATGGCCCGGCGCATATCATCATCTGCCCCACCGCCACCCCGTCGCCGTGCATTCTCGTCAAACTCCCCTTCCTCACCGGTGCCGCCTCTGACCATGCGCTCTCGCATGCTCGCCCGTGCGCGGCGCTCGGTGCGAAGCCGACCTTCATCCTGGAGCAAACTTGTAATGTCCTTCGCCTTGGCTCGGACATTACCGCCCTGGTCCTTTCCGTCCTCGTCGACGTACTGGAACTCCTTCAACGTCTTGATCACATATAGATTATCTTTGAAGTAGATGATAACGTTCTCCGAACCCTGGTGCAGGAGGTAATCGAGCAGGGTGAGACTCTAGGAGCATGACAGTAATTAGTCCAGTAATTCCACTTGGGAAATTCTTTGTGGCCAGCGGACCTTGAAAACATGGCGCCAGTTCTTTCCCTTGTCATTCAGCCGCTTGTCCAGCATCTCCATAATTTCGACAAAGTCGCCCTGGTTGTAAGTCATCTGTGCAATCTCATTCATTTGGGTTCCACTGGGTCCCCAGGGATCGTTCGAGGTTGCATCCCGGACTTTTGCCTGTGTATCCGAGTATCCCTTGGTGTAGTTTTTGACGACCCGGACCGCGCCCTTGCCAAAATGCTGCATCGACGATGGGGGACTGCGGCAAGTTTGGACGGCGTTGCCAAACAAAGCAACACCCTTCCGCTGCTTATGTCCTTCATGTTCACAAATCGCTATAAAAAAGAAAAGGGCCCCGCATCTGCTGCTCATGCGGAGGATTCCCAGCCAAATGAATCCATAAACAAGCGGCAAGCAATCCCGTCTTTGGTTGTTCCAAGCAAGCAGCAGTTTCGGGCAGATTCGCAGCGGGGATTTCATGCCCGAGGCAGGGGCTGGGGACGCGGGGTTCCCTTCACTGTGGGACACGCTGCGTATCGGCCATCTGCTCGTAATAGTCCTCATTCAGTTTCTACACCATCTCCTGGTCCAACCAATTCAGAACCTAGACGCGTTCCTGCTGGAGTTTCAAACGCGTCCAGACAGCGAATTACGCACGATTCCACTGAGGCAGTCATCGTACGGCCCAATCCGTCTTATGATGAGCCCTTGCGCGCTTCTGCTCGCGTCCATCAGACTTCTGCCAGCTCTAATATTCATCCACAAAACGCGCCGCCTGCGCAACCTACTATTCATAATTCTGTATCTCCTGTGCAAACCGCTGTTACCTCCCCTCCTCCCCTGAAGCGTCGACGAATTGACACCGTCGAAGTGCCTCCCTCTGTTCTACCACCCCGTACGGCCAGCCCATCTCCTGCTCCTGTCGTTCGCATAAAGCAGGAGGAGCGTACTCCCTCCCCCCCCGCCCGCAAACTCTTCTCGACTCTCCGCGACATCCGGCTCCCAACGCTATTGGCCCGTCCCGGCGAACTGTAAGCGTGCATTCGATCCCGAATTCGACACCAATAGGCGAGAATGGCTCCATCGTGAGTGCGACAAACTGAAGGACCTCGGCTTGAAGGTCGTCAAGTATTTCTTCAGGTAGGATCTAATTGCTTACTTCAAGCCACTTCTGTTCAGCGTTTTCGCAGGGACGATGGAATGGTCATTGAGTGGTGTGTTTCGCGGTGAAATGGTGATGACCGAAATAATTCAATAGTTCGACAGGGTAACTCGGAATGGCGAACCGGTCTGGCTGGATAGTCTACCAGATGGCCGCCAAATAATTGACCTCGATGGAGAGGACCCCTCGGACAATGTATCCGCTCTCCCGCTGCCCGTCGCTACGCCGCCCCAGTCCGCTGTGGCCGCGGACCCTGAAATAATCGACGTGGATGCCTCTGATGCCGTACCCTCTCCTCCCCGTCTCTCGCCACCGTCTCCGATCGCGGGTCCTTCCAATCCTCCACCCGACACAATACCTGAAGCGCAGCTCACCGAAGAAGACTTGGAGCAACTGAGCCTAGACTTCATTGAACAGTACGCCGTCTATGTATTCATCTTCGCTGTCACCAACTCATCTTGTACCAGATACGTCCGAACGTTTGACCGCAACCGTGATGCACTGGCCGCTGCCTACTCCGAGGACGCCACCATCTCCTTCCGGTACAACTGCTCTGCCTTCCCAATAGACTCCACACACTCCACCTTCCAACGCAAGGGCTCGCAGTCAAGTGAGTCTTCGTCTTTTTCTCCTTTCGCAAACTCACAGCCGTTCCAGAGGCCGGATCAATGCCCAAGCTCCCCCTCGAAAACTACCGGTTTTCTCCACACCGTGGAGACTTCTACATAGACTATGAGGTGGTGGTTATCGAGCCCGAGCCGCCAGTAACTGTCCTGCTCAGCGCGCACGGCGAGTTCTTCGGCGAGCGGGCACAGACTCGGATGGCCTTTGATCAGACGTTCTTGCTCAGGCGCGGCGGTGCGAGTGAGGCGTGGCCACTGGTGGCCATCTCACACCAGATAATCGTGCGGGATACACCGTGGGTTCGTTGGACGGGAGATTTGAGTGACTTCACAGCCCAACATGTTACGTTATTGTCGTGAGGCCGGGGAAATTGCTGTTTTGTTGCACTTGTTAGGATCTTGGATACATGTGCAAAATAAAATCCTGAGGAACGCCAGTGCATTTTCACGAGGTGCTTGACTACGACTCGTAATCATCCGACACAATCACTAAATGAATTACCCAGATTTACTAATACAGAGGATGCTCACAAGAGAATGAGCGCTGGTCAAGGATCTGGCCAACCGCTGAAAACGACCCGTCTTCCGAACCAGCTGGATAGTGAATAGGCAGCCCATCAGAAGAATGCTGCAGGACCAAGACAGACGTTGAGAAGAGCGAATGAAGAGTCCGAGGTAGGGGTGCCGGAAGAGCACCTTGTAAGTGTACGCAGTCGGCAATAGATCCAAATTTGAAAGGAATACATTGTGGAAGAGCGCGAAAGCAGTGTGACATCGAAGTTCCAGAGCAAGTAAGAATTAATGTTCGTGTCCAAGGCAGATGCATAAGAGTCGTGAGGGACGATAGCGAGGGAGGCGCCCCAGGTGGTGTCAGAAGTCGATTTTGAATGAAAAAGGGCGTCTCATGAGGCAGATCATGCTGGAATTAAGGAATGCCTTCCAGCGCGACGGCTATATCATGGATGGCAGGCCGAGCGCGAAAGTCCTCGACCCATGCGGAGGTCACCAATTGCCATAGTGCAGCCGGCATGGTAGGGGGCTGCTCGGGTCGCTCCCCGTCGATAACCCGAAGTGAGGCTGCGATCTCCCGTAGGTGGGGAAACGGTGGGTTACCGGTATATAGCTACAGGAAAAATCAGCCAACTGAATTCGCTGAGGTTTTAAGGTTAAACATACCTCCAGACAGACACATGCATAGGCGTAAACATCGCTAGCCTTCGTCCGTACGAATTTTGTGCAGCCGAATTTCGTCGGATGGATTAGCTCTGGTGCAAACCATTGAGAACTCCCAGCGCGATTCGAGGTTGATGTGAGCCCATTCGTCGAATCGGCATCAACAATGCTCGTCGCCAGTCCAAAGTCGGAGAGACATGCATTCCCGTCATCGGAAATCAGGATATTGTTCCCGCGTAGGTCACCGTGAACAACGTTCATGGAATGAAGATAATCGAGGCCTTGTGCAATTTCAAGCAGCTGGCGTGTGTGCTGTGAGGAGAGCACTGACGGCGACGAGCAATGGTACTGACCAAGCGATTCACGTCCCCACGCCCATGATCTCGTAGATACTTGAGCACCGTCCCATGCTTCATCCACGGCGAAACCATGCAGAATGACGGCGTGAACGTTACACGATCAATGCCCAATAAAGGGAGGATGAAGCGATGGTGGAGGCCCTGCCATACCAGCGCCTCTTTATAAAATTGCTGTCACGCAAATATGAGCCTAGAGAGCTACACCTGAATGATGAGACTCACCAAACGGTTACGATGCGTAGTGGAATCCGCGGTGAATGTTCGAATACGTTTTAGTGCTACCATCTTCCCTTGGTAGGAAGCTTGATAGACGTCTCCGAACCCGCCGCCGAATGTGGGATGCTCATCGTGGTCGTTCACCCCCTCAATAAAAAGTGAAGATGGCAGCTGCTCCACTGCCTCGGAAACTTTCTGCATTAATTTTCGGGCTTTCGAACGGGAACTTGAATCTGGAAGTGCACCCCGATCCAGTGCCTAGATACTAACGTCAGAAAAATACGAAAGAGAAAGGAAAGCAGCAAACCTCCTGGATGGCATCCACGAAAGATTGGGCACGTTCGCCTTCAAGCTGCTCAGCCGCACGCCTAGCATCCCGAGAGTTGAGAATCTTGACAAGACGCGTACTAATCTGCGCCTCGATAACCCCCAGCCTCTGGCGTACTTGGGCGGTAGAAAGTCCTTGACGGTCTGCGTCAGGCAACGTTGTCATTGATAGCAGAGGCCGACGACGCTCCCAACTCGCCAACAGATCGTCGATGTATGTCTCGGTCTGCCAGGATTCCGACCATTCAGAGGACACATCACTTTCGCTCTCGCTTGCAGATGAGATGTTGTCGGTTGCCTTCTGCTTCGCCAGGAACTCCTCAGCAGCCCGCCTCGCTTCCAACCGAGCGCGCTCGGCTTCCTCGGCAGTGACACGCTGCGCTTCTGCGATGCGGTCCGCCTCAAGCCGTGCGTGCTTCTCCTCTTCGGCCGTTTGTTTGGCCAGAGGTGTGGCAGCAGCCTCTTCCGCAGCGATCCGCTCGTTTTCAACCTGAACGCGCCGTTCCTCCGCTAAACGCGCTTCCTCCAACGACAACCGTCCTTCTTCTGCCAAATGCTCATCTTCCAGCCGAGCACGCTCAGCTTCCTCGGCCGCAATACGCTCCTCCTCAGCCCTCTGCGCTTGGGCGGCCTTCTCACCAGCAACTCGCGCCTTTTCGGCCTGGACTTGTTGCTCTTCGGCCAAACGCTCAGTCCCGAGTCCTGCACGCTCAGTTTCCTCCGCTGCTCCGCCGCCGGACATTGCTTGGGCATCGGCCGCCTGCTCTGCTATCCGCTCCTGCAACTGAGGAAGAAGTAGAGGGGTTTTCGTCGCTGCAGCAGATGTATTTGCGACCAGGGGCTCGGGAGTTGTTGAGGGAGCGACAGAACGAGAACCGCTGCTGCTACCGCTCTTGCTCATGCGATCCTCGAGGGAGTTGTCTTCGCTGCTGCTGCTTCCATCTGAGATCGGGATGATGCCAGTATCCGGATCGGTTTTATCTTTTGGAGAGCATTTCTCCGGGAAGGAAAAAGGAACGTCGGGCGCAAATGCCGGCTGAGGTGATGGGGACCGCGGCAAAAAACCGATAGACGGATTCGGCGGGGGACCTTGAGTGGGTTCTGGTAAACCGGGATTGTCTTTGGGTTCAATTGCCCTGCGCTGTGCCGTGGAATCTTGGCTGTTTTCCTCGTCATGCCGCCGATCTAGAAGGTGGCTATCCACTGTGAATTCATGTTCATTGATGTCGTTGATGGTGGGCTCGCGTGTGCCCTCCGTTGCGTAGCGCTTGAGGTGGCCTCCTTTGAAGGATTTGGAGGACACCTGGTTCGCGCTCCCTGCTGCAGCAAAGGCATCATGCATGCTGCACCTGTAGTGTGTAATGTGAAGCGGGCGTGGAGGCACACCGTCGGTCTTGCGGTCATCATTGGTGAGGAGACTCGCTTCCACAGCAAGAATGGCCTCTATGGCCAGGCGCAATTCGACATCCTCTAGCTGCTGCTCAACTGCCCGACGGAGGTCCCTGTCTTCATCGTCAGCAGCTATCCGACTTATGTTTCCGGCATTCAGGCGTAATTCGACATCCTCTGGCTGTTCCTGGCTCAGCTCAACTGCCCGACGGAGGTCCCTATCTTGGTCGTCGGCAACTATCTGGCGTACGTTTCTAGCATTCCGCCTCTCGTCCTCTGCTGAGTACGGAATACCGTGCAAGCCATTCAACGTGACATAGCTTTCCGTGTACCGTGGTGGGTTCACTGGGCTCTCGTCGAGACGCCGCTGAAACAGACTCTCAGCGTCTCCAGAGTCACTGACAGCATCATTCGTCATACGGTAGCGCACGCTCCCTGCATGTCGCTCGGTACGAAGCCGGTTCTCATCCTGGAGCAGACTTGTAATGTCCTTCGCCTTCTCTCGGACATTTGCGCCATCGTCCTTTCCGGCCCGGAAGTCCCTCAGTGTGTTGATCACATACAGGTTATCTTTGAAGTGGGTGATAACGTTCTCCGAGCCCTGACGCAGGAGGTAGTCGACTAGGACGAGACTCTAGGGTATTAGATAAAGTGAATAGCCCAGTAATTCAACTTAGTGCAGCCAACGGACCTTGTAGACACGGCGCGGGTCATTCAAAGCGCTCTTGTCGCTCAGCTGCTTGTCAATGATCTTTAGAATTTCGACAAAGTCGCCCTGGTTGTAGGTCAACTGTGCAATTTCGTTCATCTGGAGGCCGCTGGGGCCCCAGGGCTCGCTCGACGTCACGTCGTGAACCTTCACCTGCGTATCCGAGTAGCCTTTGGCATAGTTTCTGACCACCCGGGCAGCAGCTTTCAGGCCGTTCATTCCGCGAGCTGTGAACGGCAAAGCTTGAGGAAGACTGAGCAGACGCGCGCTAATCTCATGATGCCGACACTGCCAGAGTTGATGTTAAGGGGTAGCCCTTGAGTTAACTTGGGAGTTAAATTGGTGTTAACTTTAATGGTTCACATCGATTCTCTTAAGTGTTAATTAGGGGTTGATGATGGTATTATATAATATTCCCGAATTTTCGTAGAACAGTGATAATATGGCAGTGCTCGGATGCAGACTTGGGCGGGTTCCTAGTAATTGACTAGACGCTATATGGACTACGATTCACGGATCCGGTCCCATGTTTTCGGTATCATTCGAATCGCGTGCGGAAAGAGCGTCGTTTGAGCCTCCTTCCAGCCCAATAGCCGCAAAAATGAACGAATTTGAGGACATTCTTCCTTTTTCACAGATTGTCAGCCTGGCCACGTCCAACTAAGTGGGTCTATGCTTGCTGCATATTCTAGGATCTGGAACACTCATACAAAACATAAAATCTTGAGGAACGTCAGTGCATTTTAACCAGACAACAGTAAATATCCGACACAATAACTAGATGCATTACCCAGATCTTCTAGTACAGACCCCAATGGAAGCCCACAAAAGAATGAACATTGGTCAAGTATCTGGCCAACCGCTGGAAACGACCAATGTTCCAAACCAGCTGGATAGTGAAGTAACAGACAGCAGCCCACCAGAAGAATGCTGCAGGACCAAGACAGACGCTAACAGCGAATCAGGAGCCCGAGGTAAAGAGACCAGAAAAAGTGTACACAGTCGGCGATGGATCCAAATTTGAAAGGAATACATTGTGGAAGAGCGCGAAAGCAGTGGGACATCAAAGTTCCAGAGCGAGTAAGAATTGATGTTCGTGTCCAAGGCGGATGCATAGGAGCTGTGAGGGACGATAGCAAGGGAGGTGCCCCAGGTGGTGTCAGAAGACGATTTTGAATGAAAGGGCGTCTCATGAGGCAGATCATGCTGGAATTAAGGGATGCCTTCCAGCGCGACGACTATATCATGGATGGCAGGCCGAGCGCGAAAGTCCTCGACCCATGCGGAGGTCACCACCTGCCACAGTGTGACTGGCATGGTAGGGGGCTGCTCAGGTCGCTCACCCTCAATAACCCGAAGTGAGGCCGCGATCTCTCGTAGGTGGGGAAACGGTGGGTTACCGGTATATAGCTACAGGAAAAATCAGCCAACTGGATTCGCTGAGATTTCAAGTCAAGGTTGATACCTCCAGACAGACACATGCATAGGCATACACATCGCTAGCCTTCGTCCGTACGAATTTTGTGCAGCCGAATTTTGTCGGATGGATTAGCTCTGGTGCAAACCATTGAAAACTCCCAGCGCGATTCGAGGTTGATGTGACCTCAACCGTCGAATCCGCATCAGCAATAGTAGTCGCGAGTCCGAAGTCGGAGACACATGCGTGGCCGTCATCGGAGATGAGGATATTGTTCCCGCGTAAGTCACCATGGACAACGTTCATGGAATGAAGGTAATCGAGACCTTGCGCAATTTCAAGCAGCTGTCGAAGGTGAGGAAAGCACTGATGGCGACGAGTGATGGTACTGACCAAGCGATTCACGTCCCTACGCCCGTGATCTCGTAGATACTTGAGTACGGTCCCGTGCTTCATCCATGGCGAAACCATGCAGAATGACGGCGCGAGTGTTGAACGATCAATGCCTAATAAAGGAAGGATAAAACGATGGCGTAGGCCTTGCCACACCAGCGCCTCTTTGTAGAATTGCTATCCCGCAAATATGAGTGCTCAGGGAGCTGCACCTGAATGATGGAAGACTCACTAAGCGGGTGCGGTGTGGAGTGGAATCCGCGGTGAATATCCTGATTCGCTTTAATGCTACCATCTTCCCTTGATAGGAAGCTTGATAGACGTCTCCGAACCCGCCGCCGAATGTGGGATGCTCATCATGGTCGTTCACCCCCTCAATGAAAAGTGAAGATGGCAGTTGCTCCACTGCCTCCGAAACTTTCTGCATCAGACGTCGGGCTTTCGAGCGCGAATTTGAATGCGGAAACGTCCCCCGATCCAGTGCCTATCCACTAACATCAGAGAAAATTCCAGAGAAAGAAAACAGCGAACATCTTGAATGGCATCTACGAAAGATTGAGCGCGGTCGCTTTCAAGTCGCTGAGCCGCACGCCTAGCCTCCCGAGAGCCGACAATGTGGATTAGAAGCGCGCAGATCTGCGCCTCGACATCCGCCAGCATTTGGCGGACTTGGGCGGCAGAAAGTCCTTGACTATTTACATCTGGTGACATGACCATCGACAGCAGAGGCCGACGCCGCTCCCAACTCGCTAACAGACTGTCGATATATGCCCTAGTTTGCCAGGATGGCGGGCCTTCAGAGGACTCTACGGAAACATTGCTTGCGCTCTCCGCTACAGATGGGATATTGTCAACGCTGGACATGGCTTGGTCATCGGCCGTCTGCTCTGCCATTTGCTCCTGGGGCGGTGGAGGGGACAACTGAGGGAGAAGACCTTTTGCTGCGGCAGTGGACGCAGTCTGCGGCACGAGCGCGGGCTTAGGACTCGGTGAGGGTCCTGGTACGAGAACTGGAGTGAGAGAGCGAGAACTGCTGCTGCTGTCGCCGCTCTTGCTCAAAGGATCCTGCGGAGAGCTGTCTTCGCCGCTGCTGCTCCCCTCGGAGGCTGACATGACGCGAATGTCCTGATCGACTTCATGAGTCGGAGAGCGTTTCTCCGGGAGGGAAGGAATGTCGGGCGACGCAGCCTGAACATACTTCGGCGGCAATGATGGGGGCCGCGGCGAAGAACCGGTAGACGGAATCGGCGAGGGCACTCGAGTGGTTTCTGGCAAGCTGGGTGCATCGAAGAGCGCTTTAGCATTGCTTTCCTCTGCCAGTTTCTGCCTCTTTGCCTCCTGCTCGCTGAGTTTGACCGCTAGGATGTTCCTGAGCTTGCCCCTGATAGACGACTGGCGATCGTCTCTAGCGTCAAGCGTTTCAGCTTGTTCTCGCTCAAGAAAGAGAAGCTGCAAGATACGGAGTTAGTAACTGCGCACTATTGAGCGTGAGCGAAATATACGGACGTCGCGGTGTGGCCCCACGGGATATACAAACATAAGTGATGCAGGATCGCGGGGGTCCCATGTCCATCCCTGGGGACGTCCATAGAGCTGGAACGCGTCATGAAGCGCTGCGAAACATTAGTGAAAGGCGGCGATTTTAAATGCCAACTCACCGATAATCCACTTGAGCATTTCCGCCTGGCCGAGGCCACCTTCTAGCTCCGGCATGATAAGAAGCCAGCCTTCTCTTCCCCTCATGTCTCCAGCGGTTTCCTCGTCGCCAATGACACCCTCGAGCTTGATAAGAGTGCTACGATTGATGAGCTCTGGGCGTTCCGGGTAAACAGCAAACGCTTGGGTGACATCGTAGAATGTCAGAACAGGCTTCCTGCGGTCCTTAGGCTTTGGGCCCGCGAACATGGAGATCATAGGCTTTGAGGGAAGCGGTATGCCGGGAGGACCGTTGTCCTTGAAGAAGAACAGGTTGGACACGCGCTTCTTGGTCCGCCCCGGGGTGGTCGGCGCGTCGGACTGTGAGTCGGCGGCGGCGGCCACACACATCCAAACCTTCTTCCAGTTTGTCTGGCCGGCAATGCGGATGCGCACCCAGCCCTCTATGCTGCCTTGCCGCAGTGTCGAAGGGTGATCGCGTCCTCCATGAGAGTTAAAACACGCACAAGACAAGAAAATGGTAGGGCTACGGACCGCTGAGGGTTATTCTTAGTAGATGCGCCGTGTAGATCTCCTCAAGGCGGGACTTTTCCCATGCCGAGAGCCGTAGTGCGGCGGCCCAGGACAAGAGCGCCTGCGCCGAAGGACACGAGAACAAGAGCAGATTAGAGCCAGCGGTGTTGAGGGTGAGGATATCGGGATATCGCTTCGCAGGCGAGTTTGCGGTCTCCGGGACGGTGACGGAGCTCAGGACATAGACGAACGCGTCTCCCACGTGGATATAGGTCGGGGGAACCTCTTTGCCCTGGGCATTGGCTTCTTGGACCTGCTTCATGTCCCAGATGCTGAGAGTCGTTCCACCGAGCTGCGCCCAGACGTCCGTCCATCCCTCGTCCTTGGTGGGCTTCTGGCCATCAGGCTGGCGTTCGATGCGGCGCACAAGAGGCCCAGAGAAGTAGAGCTTCTGCGCATGAGCGGTGGCGAGCTGGACGGCAGACCTGATCTCTGGATGCAGCGGGTCCTGGACCGCCAAATCCAGCGAAGTGAGCGACGACGTGGTAAGAAAGGAACTCCCCACTGCGCTGGGAGCACACGAAGGAGAAGTCTAGGGAAATGAGAAACAAGCGTTCTAAATTCCACCAGAGAGGCGAAATTTCACTAGGGCGTGCGGAACGTAGAACGATGCCGCACAATGTCGGTTCAAATCAGAAGCCTGGGTGGCTTAACCCTAATAACCGTGGTTTAAATAACTCAATTATTAGGGTAAACCTCTCGGCATCGAGTGATGCCGCGTGGCGCGGCACACCCTCTTCTCGCACCATAGCTGTTCTGGTCACCGCTGGAGTCCACCGCACAGCAACAAGTCCCACGGCTACTTGCAGCGGACTCACAAATGGGCTCGTGATACGTGTTGAACCGTTATTAGCAACAGCACAAGCAATTGGCTTGCTGCCCCGAGGCATAGAGCTCGTACTTTCGGGTGTAGGCGTGTAAATATACTTCAGGTTTGACCTCCGTGTGGACTGTAGATGGGGCGGGAGAGAAAGTGAGTAGAATTCTTCAACTGGGCCCATGCACCCTGTCTTTATGCTTCGTGTGCACCCTGCACGACAGCGCAAAGCCACCTGTGCTTGACGCCCCGTGCGCGATTCGGGGCCTCTGTTGGGCACATAGCCGCGTCGCGTGAACCCCATTCATGTCGTATCGAAGTACAAAAGTACGCGCCAATTTTTGCCAGTATTTCGCATCCGCCAAGTCGTTCGACTTTGCCCGTCAGGGATTCACCCTACTCGCGCACATCGGTTCCTGGAAGCACTTCCGAGCTACTCCCTCCGCCTGTCGCTGTATCGAATGCGGCGTCTCCGTGGGGCGCTCCTACGACTCCATGCACGGCCGACTCTACGCGTTCTCCGTGGCGTCTACGTCCACATTTTTACCAACACCGTCAATCGCCGCTTCCTCTCGCAGAACCTCTACGGTCTCATCAAGTGACTCGTTCCTCGACCTTGAGCCCCGCGACTCGACATATTCGAATCCATTCCTTTCTGCAGCCAGCACCGTGCGCTGGCCCACATCTCCCGCCGCTTCTGTGCATTCTTCTCCCCGGACCGTCTGCACGGTCGTCCCCCGAGTCTGCACGACCGTCCCCCAAGTCTGCGCTGCCGCCCCCCGAGCCGCGTGCAGCGCCCGCCACCGAGATGGAATCGCGTGCCGCACGGGAAATACGGCTCCAGTACGAAGAGCGAGACCGTAATTCCGCAACCTCTCAGCATCCCCTGCGAACGGGAACCTTTCTCGCTCCGCCATATCCCCCGAGCCGCTGATGACACCTGCCGCTCTTGCGAAGGAGCAGGAGTCGCGTACCGCTCGATTAATACGAGCCGGATACGAGCATGTATACAGAAGATATTTTAGCTAGAAATCTGAATAACCTGGTTTTGGTGTCTCGGAAGGTGTGCCCACTGAAGTTGAGCGAACTGCGCAAAGAGTGAAAGGAGGCAACAAACTCGTTAAAGATTTAATTCACGTTGATGTCGTTGTCGTCTGAAGTTCAACGGCTTCGCTCTTGGCGCGCTCTTCGGCTTCACTTTCATCAGAATCATCTCTCTAGTTCTCTCGCAGACTTTCGTCACGCCGGGACCATCCATCAAACCATTCGAAACCCACAGCCAAGACCGCCAGAGTATAATCTGGAGCTCGTTTCAGCCTCTGTTGTCGACTTCCCGAAGATAGGTCGTTCGGAATCACGTCGCGAAACTAGCTTTTCTCAAGTGTCTCGATAATGCCAATAAAATTGCCTTTGTTGTAAGTTACCTGCTGAAGTTGCGCCGAAGTTATTGTTCATCTGGGCAAGTACTGCCTCTGAGATCGCCTCGTGGATCTTTGCCTGCGTATCTGAGTAGCGGTTCCTGACCACCCGAACAGCAGCTTTTCGGCCGTTCATCCACCAAGCTGTGAACAGGACGTGTAAATAACCGAGGTAGCCCGAACCTACTGGTCCAAACAATTTCAGTGGCCCGTCGGATTGCAACAGTGCTTATTTACTTGTGGAAGCCGAGAATGTCTCTGAATGAATTACAAACTAGAATCTACTAAATGCAAAGTCCAAGGAAAGTCACCGCCTCTTCACCATCGCGAAACGAACGCTGGTCAAGCAAACGACCAACCTCCCCAACCAGCTGCGTAGTACACATAGGAACAGCCGGTCCCAGCGCATCAAAAGACTGCTACAAGCGAAGACAGAGGTTGAGGAACGAATCACGAGTTCAAAACATGGAGACCGGGAGACCAGGAGGCAGTACAGATTCGGCATCAATCCAAAGTGCTGAAGGGAATAACATTGCAGGAGAGTCCGAGAGCAGTGAGATAAATTCCAGCGCAAGTGAGAAATAACGATAGTACCAATGGCGGATGTATAAGTCCTGACGATGGAATGGGGAAACCATTCCAGGTGGCCGCAGATGATGGTTCTTGAATGAAGGAGCATCGCATGAGGCAGATTGTGCATATTGGAGGAAGTCAAAGTTCGCTTAAGCAGTCGATTCACTGGTCGATTCTGATGTCGATTACGGTATCAATTCTTGACACGAGAATCTCGATTTGTCGATTCAGCTCGATTCTTGATGAATCAACAACAACCTCAATTCTTCCACCATTCTTGGTGGAGAATCGACGAGAATCGGCGTCTGAATCGACGGCAGAATCGACCCGAAAATCGACATCTGAATCCCTCGTAAGCGAAATTTGACTTCCTCCATTACAGGAAGCCTTCCAGCGTCACAGCTATGTCGTGGATGGTGGGCCGAGCGCGAAAGTCCTCCACCCACGCAGAGGTCACCAGCTGCCATACTGCAGCTGAGATGAATGGGGGCTGCTCAGGTCGCTCACCCCCGATAACCCAGAGCATTGCGGCGACATCCTGGAGATGGGAAAACGGTGGGTTACCAGTATATAGCTACGGACCAATCAGTAAACTGCACTCGCTAGAATTTCAATTTTAGAGATACCTCCAGACAGACGCATGCATAGGCGTACACATCGCTAGCCTTCGTCCGTACGAATTTTGTGCACCCGAACTTTGTCGGATCGATTAGCTCTGGTGCAAACCATCGAACACTCCCAGCACGATTCGAGCTTGACGTGACCCTGACGGTCGAATCGGCGTCAGCGATGGTGGTCGCGAGTCCGAAGTCCGAGAGGCATGCGTTCCCCTCATCTGTAATGAGAATATTATTTCCGCGCAGGTCGCCGTGAACAACGTTCATAGAATGAAGATAATCAAGGCCCTGAGCGATTTCACACAGCTGTTACGTATGCTATGAGAAAAACATCAAGGGCAATGAGGAATGGTATGTACTGACAAAGCGATTCAAGTTTCCACGCCCGTGATCCCGCAGATATTTGAGTACAGTGCCGTGCTTCATCCATGGCGAAACCATACAGAATGACGGCACGAAGGTTAAACGGTCGATACCCAGTAAAGGGAGGATGAAGCGATGACGGAGGCCCTGCCATACCAGCGCCTCTTTGTAAAATCGCTGTCACGCAGCCCTGAGCTCGGCAGTTACAGCGAAGTGGAAACTCACCAAGCGGTGACGGTGCGTCGTGGAGTCCGCCGTAAATGTTCTGATACGTTTTAATGCTACCATCTTCCCTTGGTAGGAAGCTTGATAGACACACCTCAGGGAGCACCCTCGGGTATTACGTGGGCACCTCTTAGGTACCCTCTTTTGCAATGAAGTTAAGTACCTAAGAGGTACCGCCTCCGGCGATGTCATTACTAAAAGAAGCATCGATTAGATTATGTTCTGGGCGCGACTAGATTATCGGCCGTGAGAGGCGCGACGATGGCGGGAGGCGGTAGGCGGTAGGCGCAAAGGCAACGAGCTTGGAATTATTGTTTATAGTGCTGGAAGTAGTACTAGAGCTGAATTTTGTATATTATGTAGTGTTAAGTGACTCGAGGTGCCGCGGTGTCTATTTAGACGGCCTCCTTCCGTGTCCGGGGCGTGCAGGAGGGGCGGAATCAGTGGGTGCGAGGTGGGGCTGGCACGGTGGTTGGTGCAAGCAATGCAAACATCGATTGAAGGTGGGCTAAGCGCTTTCCGAGGCGCCAGGCACTTCGGCTGGCGGCGGCCCAGGGATTCGGGGTGGCAGGCGGCGCATGATGCCATAGGCATGGACACATCGATGATTGGCTTTCATTTTCATCGCACTGGGAGGCACTTAGTTGTCTGACGAGTCTGGAAGAGGCACAGATCGTGCGGGGGTTGGCGGAAAAAGCAGACCATATGAATCATGAAGAGAACTGACACAAACATGGCGGCGAGGGCAAGTAACATGCTGGCGATTAGAATCAAATACAGACTTCGAATGGCCTCTGTCAACAGCGGCGGCGGTGCGCTTGATGTAAACTGTTGTACACTTTGCTCCTATTGGGCCTCTCAATGTCCAGCTACCAGATTCACCATTATCCTCCCTCCCTGCTATTTGATTCATCTTGGATAGGAATCAGGTGGAGGCCAGCAGCGCAGAAGCGGCACACTTACCCTTATAATTGGTAGCAGGCTGTCCTCATTGTCTTCTGGCTAAAATTCAGAGAAACGGTAACCAGAGCGTGGACGATAGCTGTGGCTAGCGTGGGGCATGGCTCACGGTGAGTCAGTTGGCGTTGCTGGCACAACAAAGGACAGAGAGGCGCATTTGGAAGCGCTGCCGATTAAAGCCGACTGCACCGATCAAGGCCGACAGCTTCGATCGGTGCCACTTACCTGAAGCATCAACCAATCAGGTGGCGAATAAACGTCGTCCCCTTCGATTTTTTTTCTCCTGGGTGAATCTATGACAAGACCCCCTCATTTGAATGCTGTAACCTAGTCTATACCATTGCCCACAACCGACACAATTTTTGTTGCATTTTTCCTGGCACTTGAATTCGGTGTGCACCAGATTGACCGAAATCCAACTCAATTTCCTTTTATAACTTGAGTTGAACTATCATCCTCAAGTTGAACATCGCCCAAAATACTTCCCTGGCAGCGATATGTTTTCAGAATGATGCCAATATGCTGTCAGACACCTTCAGAGTCTATGGCACATGAGGAAGCGAACCAGTGGATTGTTTAAGGTGAGTCTCTGAAAAACTCGTACATACTGACAAAGATGTTTGCTGGCCTCCACGACACACCCTGCTCCTCAGGAAGTAAATGAATACCCTCAAGAGCCTTCTCCATACCCTTTCCTTTGCCCTGAGGCCCACGACAGTCACTTCACTGAGCACAGGAGGCATTGTCGCAAAGCCAAGGGCCCCGAGGAGGATACTTACTGTCAAAGTGAGTATGTGCACTCAGCTATTCCTACCTTGAACAGGCACCATATCATTGCCATACCACGCTATCTGTTATGCTGCCACTTCAACTGCCCAATTCCATGCATGACACCGCCGCTCCGAGTGGATGGCTCCCACCGCCGAGGCCCCGCCGCCTCTTTGAAAGCGTGGGATGCTGCGGTTGTGGGTGAACACTGAAAACACCCCTCGCACCGCGCAGCGCGCAGCGCAATTTTCAATGCACTTGCTTGCTGCAAAATTGGACCCGCCGCCAACCCAGAAACAGCTGCTGGCCCAGCAAAACCTGCACTGCCGCCTCGTGGGAAGGAGACATTCAAGATCGCCCGCCACCGCCACCACAAGCCGGACGCATCCAGCTACTGCTGCTGCAAATTTACACCCCCTGCCGCCGGCCCCGGAGCGCCTGCCTTCTGCGGGTGCTACCTCGCCGTCTCGAGGCCACCGTGTACTCGAGATCGCTTCACGAGCTGCGCCATCACTTCCACTCTGGCAAGAGTCGCCATCGATGGTTTCCCCGCTGTTTAATCGCAGAATATGGCACCCGCCGTGGCGGCCCTGGTGGCCATCAGGCACCCACCACCAACACGAACACTCACTGTCATCTTGTATGCACAGACTGCACCGCAAAATCACCCACCAACACGGATGTATATGGGATGCGCACAACCGCCAGTGACGCACGGGCCACCGCGGCGGCGCCGCCAGGAGGCATCAAAGCTTAAAGGTGCTTCTTTTAGTAATGTCATCGCCGGAGGCGGTACCTCTTAGGTACTTAACTTCATTGCAGAAGAGGGTACCTAAGAGGTGCCCACGTAATACCCGAGGGTGCTCCCTGAGGTGGATAGACATCACCAAACCCGCCACCGAATGTGGGATGCTCATCGTGGTCGTTCACTCCTTCAATGAAAAGTGAAGATGGCAGTTGCTCCACTGCCTCGGAAACTTTCTGCATTAATTTTCGGGCTTTCAAACGGGAACTTGAATCTGGAAGCGCACCCCGATCTAGTGCCTAGACACTAACGTCAGAGAGATATGAAAGAGAAAGGAAAGCCGCGAACATCCTGGATGGCATCCACGAAAGATTGGGCACGTTCGCCTTCAAGCTGCTCAGCCGCACGCCTAGTATCCCAAGAGTTGAGAATCTCGACGAGATGCGTGCTGATCTGCGCCTCGATATCCCCCAACATCTGGCGGACTTAATCAGCAGAAAGTCCTTGACGGTCTGCGTGCGGCAACGTTATCACTGATAGCAGATACCGACGACGCTCCCAGCTTGCCAACAGATTGTCGATATAAGCCTCAGTTTGCCCGGATGCCGGGCCCTCAGAGGACTGGGCAGAAACACCAAGTTCGCACTCAGTTGCAATGTTCTCAGTTGCTCCGCCGCCGGGCATGGCTTCGGCATCAGCCGTCTGCTCTGCCGTCCGCTCCTGGGGCCATTGAGGGGGCAGCTGAGGGAGAAGTAGATCGATCTCCGTTGCTGCAGCAGACGGAGTTATGACCACGGGCTCGGGACTCGTTGAGGGAGTGATGTAACGAGAACCACTGTTGCTACTGCCACTCTCGCTCAGGCGATCCGCCAGGGAGCTGTCTTCGGCACTGCTTCCATCTGAAGCTGGGAAGAGTGCACGGATATCTGGATCAACTTCATGAATCGGAGAGCGTGTCTCGGGGAGGGAGAAAGGATTGTCGGACAACCCAAATGTCCAGTGCTGAAACACCTGCACAAACGTCCGCTGAAATGGCGGGGACGGCGGCGAAGGACCGAAAAATGGAATCGGTGGAGGGACCTCTGACACATGAGGATCATCTGCGGGCTCAGTTCCCCTGCCCTGTGCACCAACACTTTGGCCGATCCCTTCGTGATGCAGATCTAGAAGGTCTCTCTCCCCGGAGTCCCCATGTTCACTGGTGCCATCGCTCGCGGGCTCCGGGGTGTGGTGCTCCACGAGGGGCTCCTTTTCGAAGGATTCGGTGGACACCTGGTTCTTGCTCCCTGTTGTTGACGGAGCATCGTAAATGCCGTGCGTATATTGCGCAGCGTATAACGGTGGGTGTGGACGCGCAACGCCCCCTTCGCGGCCCTCATTGGTGAGAAGACTCGCTTCGATGGCCCGGTACAAGTCGACATGATCCTCTAGCTGTTCCTGCACGCTCAGGTCAGTTGCCTGGCGTAGCTCCTTGTCATCGGCGTCGTCCGTCGGCTCCTGAATCAAGGGCAGCTCAGCTGCTCCGCTCGAAACGAGGAAATTTTCGCGGTTCTTCTCTTCAACGTATTCATCTTCTAGCTGTGCCTGCATGCTCAGGTCAATGGCCCGGCGTAGCTCGTTGTCATCGTCTGTCAGTTCCTGAACCAAGGGCGGCTCAGTTGCTCCGCTCGAAGGGAGGAAATCTTCGGATTTCTTCTCTTCAGCATATTCATATTTACGATCACTGTTGGGCTGTACACCGAATGCGGCAAGCAAAATAATAATGTCCGTCGGCTCCTGAACCGAGGACGGCTCAGCTGCTCCACTCGGAGGGAGGAAATCTTCGCGGTTCTTCTCTTCAGCGTCTTCATCCTCTGTCTGCTCCTGCATACTCAGGTCAATTGCCCGGCGTAGTTCCTCGTTGTCGGCGTCGTCCGTTGGCTCCTGAACCAAGGGCGGCTCAGCTGCTCCGCTCGAAGGGAGGAAATCTTCGTGGTTCTTCTCTTCAACGTATTCATCCTCTAGCTGCTCCTGCATGCTCAAGTCTATTGCCCTGCTTAGCTCCTCCTCGTCGTCAGTGCCATCCGTCAGCTCCTGAACAAAGGACGGCTCAGCAGAAGGCAAGGAATCTTCGGGGTTCCTCTCTTCAGCGTATTCGCGATCGTTGTTGGGCTGTACGCCGCATTCGGTGAGCAGAATAATAATGTCCCCTGCTTTCTTGCGGATATCCGAGGTTTGGTCCTTTCCGGTCCTGTCGATATGATAGAAATCCGTCAGCGCCTTGATTATGCCCATGTAATGGTTGGAGAAGATGGCAACGTCCTCCGAACCATGGCGCAAGAGGTGGTCGAGCAGGAAGAGGCTCTAGAGTATTTCAGTGATGAGCCGAGCAACCCAACTTGGCCAGGCTAGCGAACCTTATAGACACGGCGCAAATCCTTTCCTTTGGGGGCATGCAGCCGCTTCCCAATAAGAATCTTCATAATGTCGGCCAAATCGTCCGGGTTGTGAGTCATCTGTGCGATTTCGTTCATCTGCGCAACGCCAGGGTTCCCAGGATCGTTTGATGTCGCACTGTAGACCTTCGCTTGCGCATTTGAGTAGCCCTTGGTATAGTTTCTGACCACCCGGGCGGCAGCTTTCAGGCCGTTCATTCCGCAAGCTGTAAACAGCAAAGCTTGAGGACGACTGAGCAGGCGCGCGCCAATCTCATGATGCACAGATTAGGTTCGCTCTAACGATGCCGCGCACTGCCGGACCAATGACAGCCATCCATCAACAACCAAACCTGTCCGGCTCTCCCGGACCGGTTGTTCCGAACCTATGCACAGACGACGATTAGAGACCTTCGGAAGCTATGATAATGGCGTCTAGTCAATCACTATTCCTCAACGTCCGCCCGGTCAGCATTCCAAAAAACCAAACGACTTGCAACGAATTATGGGCTTGAATTTTGAGCAGCTCGCGACTCGAGTACTCAGGACTACTTCCTGAGATGGATCGAATTTCATGTCTGACCTTTCTGTATCCAATTTCGTTAGCCCGTAAAGGCCGCAAACTACCTTGCGGTTTCCTCTGGTTTCAGTGATCCCATCCCATCGCACTTTCGCACTTGAGTTGAGTTGAGTTGAGTTGAGATTTCTAAACTGTACCGTAATTGGCCATAAGGGCTACGCAGTAGTACTGACTACGGGGAGTCTTGTGTCTATAATATCTACGATATTTGCTGGTATGTATTCTGTGGTATATGAGGGCCGTATGTCAAGAGAGAGAGGAGAGAGAAGTAAAAATAAAGTACGGTACAAGCAGGGAAATTGTGGAGGGTGTGAGGTATATCTGGTGGTGGTGGGGTTGAACGATACGTTGGGTTGAGATGCCATGGATCGGGGTTGTGGGTTGGGTATTCTGGGTAATTAAGTAGCTATGCTATGGAGCTATAAGTATAAGTATAATGAAGAGAGAAAGAGATAACAAGAGAAAGAGGAAATTTATCGTGCGAAGCAGTTGGTTTTGTTGATGAAGACCATGACGGGTAGGAGAAGGTCGCGGTGGCCAAGGAGAGAACGAACATCTATGGCACCCAGGATACCTGCGGCATATGACGCGCGTTGCAAGGCAGAGCGGAAGGGCTCCCACGCCGGGCAATGGAGGAGGAAGTGAGCACGAGTTTCGTAGGCGGCTCCGCAAGCGTCACATGCTGGGGAGTTGGTCAAGCGACAGCGAAATTTATGTGCATTGAGCGATGAGAAATCAGTGCGCAACTGCGAGAGGATGGAGATGGCACCTCGGGTGAGAGATGAGTTATACGGTGAGCGGAGGATAGTTGAGGGGGAAGAGTTATCTATCTCACGGAGTGCACGACCAGTTGTTGCAAATGCAATCTGGCTTATTTCCGTTCCGCCTTGCCGAATTCGTCCGTCCGGTCATTTCGGTCCAGAGAACAGATGATCCGTCAGCCGGCGCTCAGCGGACGGGGTTGTGCATACACGGTATTTCTTATTTGGAGTGGTTTCGGCAGTTATGACTTGAGATGGCCGCTATCCTCCACCACAAGCGGAAGCTTGACAAGGACTACTACGATGCCCGCTCCATATCCCCTACTTGGTGCATTCAGCTCGTTCATCTTCGTTCACTATGCTCAGTGCCCCGCAGAAATGCCACCAGGTGATTTCAAGAACATGTACGACTACCCAGCGATGCAAGTGTCCCATTCCGTTTGGGCCACTCGATTCTAACTGGGTTGAATTCGGTTCAGAAATATGGCAGCGGCGCACAATGCATTTATTCAGGGCATCAATGCAATGGTCCTGCATGCGCCCACCGTCACCGGGGACAAGGTTGAGCCGTTTGTGGTGTTCAGCCTCGCTGTGGTGCATATGCAACGCGAATCACCAGCAAAATACTATATTCCTCACCCGCCTCATCCAGGTTGATAATATTCACCATCACCACGACCTAGAAGAGTCCTTCTACTTCCCCGAGCTGGAGAAGAAGCTGGGTACGGGCACGCTTGCGGCCAGTGTCGAGCAGCATCATGCGTTCGTCCCGCAGCTTGTACAACTGAAGAATCATCTTGAAGCTATCAAGGCGGGAAAGGAAAAGTACAACGGTGTGCTCCTTGTCGACGAAATCCATTCCTTCAGCGACATCATGATCGACCATCTCCACCAAGTTTGTAGTTCATTTTGCGTCCCGCCGGCGTGCTTACATATCAACTCTCACCTCTAGGAAATCCCAGCGCTCGAATCTACCCGCATGCGCGCTGCCTTTACCGAAAAAGAACTCAAGGATATTGACAGCGCCTTCATGAAACTTGCCCTCGCCAAGATCGACTTCTATGTGACCCTCCCGTTGAGCGTTGTCTGCGGCAATCCCGCCACGCCATGGTTCCCGCCCTTCCCGACACCGCTCAAGTGGGCAATGCGCTGGTGGTTCTTGTGAACAGTGGAGATCTGTACGACACAGTCAGTACGATCTCTCACTGAAGTTCGTTGTAAGAACCAGTGAAATTATATTACCTGTACGACACAGTCAGTACGATCTAAGTAAATAATAAGTAAAAGTATAGTCTGGATAGTTAATAGATAGAACATACCTCTCACTGAAGTTCGTTGTAAGAACCAGTGAGAGGCAAAACGTGACTGGGAAATAATATAGTTTGGCACGAACACGTGCATGACGCGTAGCTCGATGTATTAATGTTAACACTCCTCCTCAGCGTGCTAAACGCGTCCAGTCAACCTACAATGCCCAGCATTGTACGGAATTTCTTGAAAAGAGGTTCTGGCAGGGATTTTGTGAAGATGTCTGCCATATTTTCCGAAGTGTGCACATAAGTAAAAATAAGTTCTCCAGATTCGACGCGATCACGGGAGAAATGATATTGTACGTCGATGTGCTTAGCGAGTGGAATGAAGGGTCTGCCGTGAGAATCAGTGCCCCTTGGTTGTCGCATCGAATATTTGTTGCCTTCCATTGAGTAAACCCGACAGCGTGAAGGAGCATACGAAGCCACACGGCTTCTTTGGCCGCATGACAGCATGCCATGTATTCTGCTTCTGTGCTAGAGGTTGCAACAGTGGACTGGCGTTTCGAGCTCCAGGATATAGCTCCTCCGCCGAGAGACATGCAGTACCCCGATGTCGATTTTCGTTTGTCTAGATCACCAGGAGGAGCAAAATTAGAGTCGGTGAATCCTGCGAGCCGAATTGGTAACTGTCCTCCTAGTACAAGTGCATATGACTTCGTGCCGATGAGGTAACGTAGGATTCGTTTGGCAGCAAGCCAATGTAATTCCCCTGGATTTTGGCAGAATTGGCTTACAATTCCAACAGAGTGCGCAATGTCCGGCGTCGCGACATTAGCATACATCAGTGATCCAACAAGTTCACGGTAGGGAACATTAGACATGCGTTCTTTCGCTGTCTTTGTGGATGGTGACATGGAGTGTGCCAGTGGCTCGCCATGGACCATAGGTGTTCGAATGGGATGGGCATTCTCAAGACCAAAACGGGCTGCCATTTTCTCGATATATGTCTGTTGGTCCAAGGAAATAGTCCTTGCCGTACGGTTTCGCGTTACTCGGATGCCGAGGATCCATTTCACAGGACCAAGGTCAGTGATTTCAAAGTGTCTTTTGAGCTCCTCCTTAAATCTGGCCATCTCGGGTTTAGAGCTTGATGCAATGCAGAGGTCATCGACGTGTACAGCGACAAGGGAGGTTTGCCCGTTGCGTTTACGAGAGTAAATGCTGTGTTCCACGGAAATGCGCCGGAATCCGAGACGGATCATCACGTCGTTCAGGCGGCGGTTCCATGATCGGCTCCCTTGCTTTAACCCGTACATTCCTCTCTTGAGTTTCCACACCCAGTTTTCCTTCCCTGGAACCTCGAAACCCTTGGGCTGCTCTTGCCAAATGTCCTCCTCCAACAACCCATTGTGGAATGCTGTTTTGATGTCGACATGATCGATTTCATAGTCCAGCGAAGCTCCGGTATGCAGCACCATACGAAATGATTCAAAACGAGATGTCGGCGCATAGGTCTCTCGATAGTCAAGCCCGTGGATCTGAGCGTAGCCCATCGACACAAGGCGAGCCTTGAATTTGAGAATTTCCCCATCGCTGCCCCGCTTGATTTTAAAGATCGGACGAGACCGTATTATTTTCCGTCCAGCTGGGACCGATTCTGGGGGAACTAGTTCGTACACGCCGTGGAGTTTGATCGAGTCTAACTCGGCTTGGTAGGCCTCGCGCCATTCGGCAGCAAATGGTGAGTTTTGAGCTCGTTTCCAGGTCTTTGGCTCGTCGTCTGGACCCACAGCTGCACTGAGCGCCCAGTATTCATGTTCATCTTCGTTGGTCATGGCAGCAAGCTCCTCCTCATCGTCACGAACATTGTCCTCGTCCTCGTCACGCACCTCTTCGACACTTGCCCTCTGGCTTTTTGTCTCTGCACGCTGTTCCTTCGCACGTGTCTCTGCAGCACGAGCCTCTGCTACAGCTGCATCTTTACGCAGGTCAGGGAATGCTCCATCCTCTCCTCTCGTCTTACGCGTGCGCTGCGGCCGGCGTGCTTCTGGGACATGCTCAGGTGTGTCATCCTCGGCCTCCACTTCACTTTCCGGCGCTGATTCATATGGATCAAAAGTGGGAGGTGGTTCCGCGACCGAAACTGGAACATCGAATCCACCATCAACCGGCGTGGTAATTTTCTTCGCTGTCTGGGCGCTCGACAATGGACGTGTCATCTCGTCTTGAGATTCGATGAATTCCACATTCCACGTGATGTGTACACGGCCTGTTTTGCGGTCGTAGCAGTGGTATGTGTCCGTCAATGATGGTGAATACCCAATCATGACACATTCAACAGAGCGATTGAAGATCTTGGGGTTTTTCTTCTGTGGAAGCTTCAGAACAAACGCTCGGCATCCTATCTCTCGCATGTGTGAGAGGTCTGGTTTCTTCCCCGTCCATCGTTCATGGGGCGTCTGCTCTGGACTGCGAAATGCACTAGTGAGCGTGCGGTTTTTGATGTATGTCTCGGTGAGCATCATATGTCCCCACATATTTCGGGGCAGTTTTGCTGACGAGAGTGCCGCTAGAGCGCGACTCATCAAGGTATAGTGAGTGCGTTCGACAATCCCCATTTGCGCAGATGAATAGGGAGCGGATGTCTCGATCTTAGTCCCATGTTCTCGTAGGTAGCGCGAGAATCCAGCTGAGTTGAACTCCGTGCCATTGTCCACACGATAAATTCCAACTTTCTCGCCGGACTCGGCTTCGACAACTGCCTGCCATTCTTTCAGTTCTTGAACTGCATCTGATTTCTGTTTGAGGAGGATGGTCCATTGCTCGTGGGTAAAGTCGTCGATTAACTGTAGCGTGTACAAATATCCCCCCTGCGCTGCAACTGCTTGCGGTCCTGCAAGGTCTCCAAACACTTTCTCGAGCTTTCGGGTAGAACGCGGCCCTTTACGCTTCTTGGGAATCGGCTTCTTTTTCTGTTTCCCGAAAATGCAGTCAGTGCATTTGGCGGGGATGAAGGATAGGTCGGCGTCCATACCGGTGACGGCAGATCCGCGAGCCATGTCGAGAACTGTGCCGACATTGACGTGCCCAAGGCGGCGGTGCCAGGTCGCAAGTGTGGGTTGTGCCTTCATCGTAATATTTGCTAAATCAGAAATCATGGCGTGAGAGGGGGAATTGGATATGGTGAAGATGGGGGTTTCGCAGTCGAGTGTATAGAGTCCAATCCCCGCCCGAGTCCCGGTTGCAACCGTTTTACCCGACAGGCATCGGATGGTGCATTTCGTGTTCGTAAAATGTGCGTCGTGATTGTCATCGCAAATTCTGCCGACTGATATGAGGGTGATAGCTGCATGTGGGCAGTACAGGACGTTCTTCAGAGTGAAGTGACGACCTTTTCCGATACGTACTCGGACTTCGCCAATACCGACTGCTTTGATTGATGTCCCTCCGACTCCAGCCACATTGCGTGTGCATGGCTCGATCTTGGTGAAGTGCTTCAGTACAGGACAGATGGAGCTGGTAGCGCCCGTGTCAAGGTAGAGGATGGGTTTGTCGTTAGTGGCGTGGGCTAGGTGCGAGACGTCGGTCGACCAATTGAATGATGCGGTCTCACGCGGAAGGTCCGTGTCTGCGAAGAATGATCTATATCCACTCTTGTCTTCTGCCATTCCTGCCACGTCGTCGGAATCATCGCTGCTCTCCTCCACAGCTGCGCTGGCCTTGTCCTTCTTGGCTCCTCCTCGCTTCTGCATCTTTGCTTTGGAATTCCCCTTTGGAGCCTGTATGCGACCTCCTGGACTATAGCAATGGTCCCAATCGTGGAACTGCTTTGCTCGTCCCTTGCACTGCGGGTTTGCACAAGGACCTTGGCCGTTCGGACGTGGTTTCACGGATCCGCCCTGCGCTTCGTACTGTGTTTTGAAAGCTGCAAATGATGCTTCATTCTTCGTGGTTTCCGCATTCTCAGCATCAATGCGAACTTGCTCGTGCTTGATCCTCGTAGCCACAGCTGCCGAGGATAGTTTCCCAGTACTGAGAAGTGTATCCAGGGATGATTGGGCATTGGCAAATTCCGCTCCTGTCATGGCATTGAGTAGGATGATGCATCTCCACTCGTCTTCCGTCGGCGGTCTGACGGCAAAGAAGGAATCCACAAGGGTATCCAGCTTCTCGGTCGTCTTTGCTAGAGGAACATCACGGGAGTATCTGACGGCTAGTGCTTGTTGGAGAATAGTGAGCTGCGACAGCGCTCCGGATGGCTGATGAGCCACTTTGAGTGCGTCCCAAGCTGTTTTGGCAATAATCTCGTCCTTGATAAGACGTAGGTCCGTCGTCCCAATCCGCAAACGGATGCACGAAAGTACGATGAGATTTTCATCAAGCCAATCCTCATATTTCGGATTGTCGATCAGCAGAGGTGGCGTCGACGTATCGTTAATCTTCTGTGGCGGGGTGATAACCCCACGGCCAGAAATATATCCCCACAAGTTGGCAAGTACGAGGGCGGATTTGCAGTGGGATTCCCATGTCGGCCAGGTATCCGTGGATCCTTCGGTCTCGTATTCAAGGGTATCGAACTGCTGGAACCTTGTGCCTGACATTATGGAGAGCTAGTTGACTGGTTGCGCGTGGATATTAGCGCTTCTCAGGGCCCTATAACCTGTGAACAGTGGAGATCTGTACGACACAGTCAGTACGATCTCTCACTGAAGTTCGTTGTAAGAACCAGTGAAATTATATTACCTGTACGACACAGTCAGTACGATCTAAGTAAATAATAAGTAAAAGTATAGTATGGATAGTTAATAGATAGAACATACCTCTCACTGAAGTTCGTTGTAAGAACCAGTGAGAGGCAAAACGTGACTGGGAAATAATATAGTTTGGCACGAACACGTGCATGACGCGTAGCTCGATGTATTAATGTTAACAGTTCTCGCGCAGGTACAGCCGTGCATGGGAGTACGGGACCCTCGATTTGTTAGGGAACCCCAGGGCGCCGGCGATGGCATCCATGTAGATGAGGCAACCAATTCTTGTGCGTTTCATTCGCGGAACTCTGATTGAAATCATCCGTCACGGTGCTCCATTTCTACACTCCCTCCCCATACTCCAAATTCCACATAATCCATCCGGACAACCGGCAATTCACCTTGGGTCTTTACAAAATCCCAGCTGTCCATTGAGGGTCATTTTTAACTGTGTGCTGACCCTGCTTGCCACAACCTCCCTCAAGAGTCTTCGAACACTCTTAATAACACAGTTTGTTTCCTCCCCAATCAAAGAAGATGCGGGCCACGAAGTGACCGAGCAACTACTTGGTGCAATCTGCAAAAAACCGGGTCCAAGTTGGTGTTTGGTACTAGCAACGCGGCTTTCGATGCGAGCTCGAACTGAACCGAGCTGAGCGGAAAGTATAGATCTCATCCCTAAACCCGATCCGAACCTGAAGGCCTAAATTTTAGTCAGCGGAGAACAATCGTGGCTAAACGCGTTTGAGGCGCACCAGAAATGTTCTCAACGGACGGCGCACAAATCGCTCTACCTCTTATGGAAACGGCGTTACCTGTTTTGGGACTGATAAGTACTTGCGAGTCTGACACCCGGGCCGGGGTCACCCGGCGTGACATTGTGACCACCTCCCTTCAAGTTGCGTGTGGCGAGAATCACTGCGTTTTCTGCAAAATATCCACTGGGGTGGATAGCTTCTGATAGCCGTGATATCCTCCAATATCTTGCGGTATCCACCACTTTCCGACAATATCCAATGCATGGATAGCCAAGATATCTGCCATGGTAGATAGCTCAAGAATCCACCAAACTATCCCTTGCTATCCTCAAAATTATCGTAAGCTATCACCAGTGGTAGATATCTTGGATATCTTCCATGGTATCCACTTGAAAGATACCTCAAATTTCAGCAGTTGATAGCCATTGAAATCCATTACCCAAAATACTATAAATACAGTCCTGCATCTGCCCACAAGTCCCCGCGTGCGCCTTGCCACACTGTCATTTATCAATGTACAACCCAGCCAGGTAGGTTTCCTTTGATTCTGGTCATTCAATGCAGTAAGTCAACATCTAGTTTCATGTAATGAAGCATCCTGCATGGAGTAGTAGGACCGATTTGTCTGTAGTCAGTAGAACTATCCAGAGAATAAATTATTTTGACACCAAATATCTCATTCTGCTTGCACACGCCGACAAAATTCTGAGTGTCAGTGACACGTATCGACGTCGTGCCAGTGTTGTCATTTAGCTAATTGAGTCAATTACAGTATCATCCAAGGGTGGATAGCTTGAGAAAGTCAAGGTATCCACCGGCAGATACCATATGACATTGATACTTTATGACATGGTATCCACCAGTAGATACCTGAGCTATCCATGGTGTCGATACTTTGTGATATTCAAGGTATCTAACAGGTGGATACCAGTTGAAAGAGATGCTTTATTCCCTAGTTTCATCCAGATGATACCTAAGGTATCATCCTCGTAGATAGCCAGGGATATTTGGTCTATCAATCTGGGTATCCACTGGGTGGATATTTTGCAGAAAACGCAGTGAATGTCCTCAAAATCGCTCGATGAATTGCAAACTGAAATCTACTAAAATAGACCTAGTGAAAGCCACCTCCTTCGAAACGAGCGCTGGTCAAGTGTCCGGACCCATCGCTGGAAACAACCAGCCTTTCAAACCAGTTAGGTAGCGCGTAGGAATGGACGGTCCCAGCTCATCAAAAGAATGCTGCAGCCAAGTCAGGCGTTGAGAAAAGCTAATCAAGAGTTCCAGGTAAGGCGACCAGAAGAGAACCTTGAATGAGTACAGATTCACCATGGACACAAATTTGTATTTTGAAGGGAGCACATTGCGGAAGAGCACGAGAGCAGTGCGATAAGTTCTAAAGCAAGGAAGAGTCATAGGCAATGGCGTATGTGTAAGGCCGCGAGGAAAAATAGCATGGCAGGCGGCTTCAGGTTGACTCAGACGGCGTCTTTGAGTCAATCGTATAAGGCAGATCGTGCCGGAAAGATTACGGGATTCGTTCCAGCGCAACAGCTATGTCATGGATGGTGGGCCGAGCGCGAGAATCCTCCATCCATGCCAAGGTCACCAGTTGTTGTATTGCGACTGGCATGGCAGGGGGCTTCTTGGGTCGCTCGCCCTTGATAACCTGGAGTATTACCGCGACATCCTGAAGATGGGAAAACGGTGGGTTGCCGGTATAGAGCTGCAGTCCAATCAGTAAGGTAATTACCACAGATATTGAATCAAGCGTACCTCTATACAGACACATGCATAAGCATACACATCACTTGCCTTCGTCCGTATGAATTTTGTGCACCCGAAATTTGTTGGTTCGATTAGTTCTGGTGCAAACCATCGGACGCTCCCAGCGTGGTTCGAGCTCGATGTAACCCCCATGGTCGAGTCGGCATCAGCAATAGTGGTCGCCAGTCCAAAATCGGAGAGACACGCATGTTTGTCATCGGTGATGAGGATATTAGTGCCGCGTAGGTCCCCGTGGACAACATTCATAGAGTGAAGGTAATCGAGGCCTTGCGCAATTTCAAGCAGCTGTCGGAGACGTGAGAAAAGCAGCAGTGGCGACGAGCAACGGTACCGACCAGCCGATTCACTTGCTCGCGCCCGTGATCTCGTAGATACTTGAGCACCGTCCCATGCTTCATCCATGGCGAAACCATACAGAACGATGGCGCAAACGTTGAACTATCGATTCCCAGCAAAGGGAGGATAAAATGATGGCGGAGGCCCTGCCATACCAGCGCCTCTTTATAAAATTGCTGTCACGCAACTCTGAGTTCGGCCGTTACAACGAAATGGAAAAGGACTCACCAAGCGGTGGCGGTGCGTCGTGGAGTCCGCCGTGAATGTTCTGATACGTTTCAGTGCCACCATCTTCCCTTGGTAGGAAGCCTGAAAGACGTCTCCGAACCCACCACCGAATGTCGGGTGCTCGTCGTGGTCGCTCACCCCTTCAATGAAAAGTGAAGATGGAAGCTGCTCCCCCGCCTCGGAAACTTTCTGCATTAAATGCCGGGCTTTCGAGCGCGAATTTGAATCCGGAAGCGTACCACGATCCAGTGCCTAACACCAATGTCAGAGGAATATCACAGAGAAAGAAGAGAAGCGAACATCTTGAATAGCATCTACGAAAGATTGGATGCGGTCGCTTTCAAGCCGTTGAGCCGCACGCCTAGCCTCTCGGGAGCCGAGAATGTGGATTAGAAGTGCGCTAATCCGCGCCTCCTCATCTCCCAGCCTCTGGTGAACTTGGGCAGCAGAAAGTCCTCGACGGTCTGCGTCAGGCAACATTAACATTGACAGCAGAGGCCGACGACGTTCCCAACTCGCCAACAGACTGTCGATATATGCCTCAGTTTGCCAGGATGCCGGGCCTTCAGAGGACTGGGCAGAAGCATTACTTTCGGCCGCAGAGAGGGTGCTGTCACTCGCCCAGCTGCCGGGCATGACTTGGGTATCGGCGAGCTGCTCTGCCGCCAGCTCCTGGGACCGCCGAGGGGGCAGCTGAGAGATTTGTCTTGGTGCAGAAGACGTAGTCACAGCGACAGGCTCGAGACTCGTCGAGGGAGTGATAGAACGAGAACGGCGGCGGCTGCTGCTACCGCTCTTGCGCGAGCTGTCTTCGCTGCTGTTGCTTCCATCCAGGCCCGGGATGATGCGAATATCTGGATCGACTTCATGAAGCGGAGAGCGTTTTTGGGGAAGGGAGGAAGAAATGCTGGGTGCCATGGAGGGCACAAAGGCGGACGGAAACGACGACGAAGAAACGCCAGACGGAATCGGCGGGGAGATTTGGATGCGTCCTAGCAAACTAGCATCACCTGTGGGCTCCATTCCCCTGCGCTGTGAGAGGAAATCCCGGCTGCTTCGCTCGTCATGCAAAAACTCTTCCTCTACAAAGTCGCCATTAGTCGTGGCTCCACGCATGCCTGTCCGTGCATAGGGCTCGGTCTGGGGCCAATATTCCGAAGGCCTATCTTCTTCGGCAGGTCCAGCAGACTCGGCGGATACGTAGTATTCACTCCCTGCAACAGATGAAGCATCGTGCACGTCGCGCATGTAGTGTACAGCATACAGCGGCGGACGTGGAGGCACGACACCGTCCTGGCGGCCATCACTGATGAGGAGACTCGCTTCGATTGCCAGGCGCAAGTCGACATCCTCTGGCTGCTCTTGGCTGAGCTCAAATGCCCGACCTAAGTCCCTGTCTTCCGTGTCGGCAACCGTCCGGTGTTTGTTTTTGGCATGCCACGGGGGTGGGCTCAGCCTTGGGCGCTCGCTGCTCTCGTTTGGAGGCCTCTGAAACAGACTCGCCCGAGATTCACTGGCGTCAATCGTCATGCGGCTGCCCAAGCTCTGGCCGATCCGTGCACGGCGTTCGCTGCGAAGCCGCCACTCGTCCTGGAGTAAAAGAGTAATGGCTATTGCCTTCGTTCGGACATTCAAGCCCTGGTCCTTTCCGGAGACGTCGACGTACTGGAACTCCGTCAGGGTCTCGATCATGTGCAGGTTATCTTTGAAGTAGTTGAGAACGTTTTCCGAGCCCTGGTGCAGGAGATCGTCGAGCAGGATCAGACTCTGGAGTACTGCCAATTAGCCCAGTAATTCAGCTTGGGGCAGCCAAACCTTATAGACGCGACGCCAGTCCTTGCCCTTGTCATTCAGCCGCTTTTCGACAAGAATTTCCATGATGTCGACCAAGTCGCTGTCGTTGTAACTCATCTCTGCGATTTTGTTCATCTGGGCGACGCTGGGCTCCCCAGGGTCATTTGACGTCGCGCTGTAGACCTTCGTCTGCGCATCTGAGTAGCCCCTGGCGTAGTTTCTGACCACCCGGGCGGCAGCTTTCAGGCCGTTCATTCTGGGACCTGTGAGCAGCAATGCTTGAGAACGACTGAATGGATGCGCGCCGATCCCATGATGATGATGATGATGATGATGTACACTGGACAGACGAGAGATTGGGATGTCCAGAGTGAATTGGGTTGATGATGATTCGGTACAAGTTGTATCACGGCAACTCCCGCGACGTCCCGCGGCCGCCACCCGCGTCGCAACCATCCAACTTAGACCCTTATCAATGCATTCTTCACCAGGACGGGGTTCAAGTGAAGCCTGAAGTCCGTGCGGCGTCTAGTCAATTATTATTTTCTCAACGTCCGGACTCCGCCCGGCCAACATTCCAAACTTCAACGAGGTGGTCGCGGGATGCGAAGATCTCGATCACGTCGACTGCACGGTAGAGATTTTTCCTCCTTTTTCGCGTCTAAGACCGTTGTTCGCCAGTGCAAATGTCTCAATCTACCTTGCTCGTTTCGTCTGAGTGAATGAACCTTCTGAACCAGTTTCGTTATTCAAGACGACAAATTTCGGTCGGTGCAAAAACAAACCACAAAAATAGGCCTTACTAGTGAGCGCTAGTGAGCATTTGTTCCGGGTTGAGGACGTTCAAAGGGAGTTTGGGATAACGGCACAATCGGTCATCGAATCTTTGCGTTGCACGCGGGTATCAAGCGTTAGGGATGGACGGAACACAACGAGGACAGGATATTCTGTTGTCTGCTACCTGTTTGGCGTCTTCGGCGACTCCGCAATCCGATCCGCAATCATCTGCTCCGCGCGCTGCCCGGAATCCTCATCTAAAATATCCAAGCCTTGTTCGTCCGGGACCCTTGATAGAGACAACCGCCCACGCTTCGCGGGTACTTCGTCCTCCACTTGCGTCGCGGGCCGCTTGCCCAGCAGTGGCACAACGCTCTCCTCTGGTGCCTCTATGCGGTCAGGGATCTGGTCAGCGGAGGGTGGTTGTGGTTCAGGCGCTGCGTCGACGTCGGCTTCGGCAGGGCTGACGAGGAACGCATGCACCTCAGGCACGACCCCCGTACGCGCCATCGCGGCAAGCCACCTCATGTCGACGACGGGCACGCCCCACTGCAGCGCGCGCGCGTATTTGGCACCCGTCCCGCTTGGGCACAGTAGATGCGTCGCATGCCGCGAGAACGCCGGCGCGAGCGTAATACCTGCAGAATATCATTTAGATTTTTTAGCTCAATAGATAACGATGATCGCAGCCTACCGAGCGCCTCGAGCAGCCGTCGCACCCAACACGCCTCGGAAACGTCAAGCCCTGAGAAACTGAGAGTGACTCGGTCTACGCCTGAAGCGCAATGAGTGCTGCAAATTGATATAGAAATAGTAGAATACATACCTGGAACTGGGAGCGGGATGCCAAGCGGTACAAAGCTCGCATGCTCATCCGGTTCACATATGCGATCAACAAGCAGGCAACGCTCGAGCCAGCACTCGGAGCGATACCGCGCGCGCATTGCATCAGAAGTTTCCGCGAGGTAGAGTGCGCTGCCACTGAATAAAGCAACTAGTGAGCGAGAGCTGAGAGAGATGATGTTCGGACGCACCTAATGAGCCTGACAATAATGTAGTCTGCATCATCTCCGCCGCGGACCACAGCACCACCCGCGCCTGCGATGGCTTTCCGGGCGGTCACTGAGTCGGTTTCCTCTCGGAGAAAGAAGCGTAACCCTGCAAAGACTGCGGATGCAGCATCAGCGTCCTTCTCTGGACGGGGCTTTGTTTCTGGTAACGAAGACGATGCGCCGGCGTCACTGTTACAGTTAATGTTCCAAGTCGAACTCGTGCGCCCAAACGGTAGTCGGCTTGGTCCCGCAGTTGGGTCACGCGCAGCAGCTGCCGTGGACCTTGACGCGGTAAACGAGTTGGTGCGGCGGAAGCTTGAAAGAACGCTACCTCCGACGGCACTGTCCGGTAGGTTAGAGGGTTCTTTACTATGGTCCTGAACCATCTGCCGCGCCTTTCCTGGGCTCAGTATAACACCGCCCCGCGCGACCTCATACCCACGCGTCTTTAGTAGGCTGCCCCAGAGCTGGAGCGTCATCGTGGCGAGACGCCGCACGGGCACCAGCTCGTCCTCATTGTCCGCGCTATCTGGCGGTTTGGCGTTCATTGTCGTGTTTTCCGCCGCGACTTTTGGCTCAGTTGCAGAGGCAACTTGAATGGTTCCATCAATGGACGGCGAGCACAAAGGAGAGAATCAACGCACCTCTGCGTTCAGGCCGGGAGAGCCGTGCGCTATAAGCTGCCTCATCGAACCGCCCTATCGCCAAGTCAGTATCGTCGAGGAAACGTAGAATATACGCGAACCGCCAGATTCGAGCGAGTCCCAGAACCACTCCTCCCAGACAAGCCGTATGGGAGGATCGGCCTCGCCAGCGGCGTTGAACTTTTCCGCGTATCGCATCTCCTCCGTCTCAGCATCACCGGCGCAGAGCAGGTGGGTCACTCGTATGGGACGCTCAAGGGCCTTGAGATACGTGCCGCCGCCCGCAGTAATCAACTTGTTGATCTTGGCGCGACGCACGATGGGAATGCCTGAGGTGCACAGATTGATGCCGGAGAAGACGGGAAGCCGATGCGCGGCGACACTGGCTGCGAGGTCGACGTCGTCGCCGTGCTGCCAGATGCGGTGGCTTTCCGTGATCCAGGACGGAAGTAGAATGGGTATTTTTCTCTCCAACGCGCACTGCGACCTGCCTCAGTTGCGCTAACAACCGCAGAGATGCGCGCACTCACTGAGTACTTTGCACCGCCGTGGCTTTCGGCAACAAGATGGGTAACGCGATCGGTGAATGCGCTAACGGTTGTTGCCCCAAGTTCAGAGGCGAGTTTGGATAGTAATGCCTGCGACGCGTCAGAATAGACGCGTCAGTTACAGAGTGCGTCCCACAGACCTTGTCGACCGCGCCGGTAGAGCAGACAACGACGTTTTTGAATGGCAGAGCACTCGAACCGCCAAACACCACAGTATCCTCCACCCTTGCTGTTTGGCTGTCCGGACTCCAGTAGCTTGCTGGTTCCGGCGATGCGCGTGCACGCGCCATCGCCTCAGGCTGCGCTGGTCGTAGCCGGACATTTGGGACCTAAAACGATCAGCCTCAGCAACACGAGCTCAAAAACGACTTTACTTTCTTCGATTTGTTACCTCGCCGGTGCATAACTTGGCGATGGAATGGGAGCTGAGTTGCGGTTGAGATGACAGGAAGTCACATGATGGTTTGTTTAGGGGCGGTCCAAGCGCGTTCTATTGATTCTAACATTCAATTCGTCAACTAAAAAATTTCTTGTTGACCACGCAGCGCTGGACGACTTTGTAGGCTGAGGCCAAGAAACACGAACAAAATTGTAGACACAGGACAGCACAGGACCCGCAGCGAATTGTTGATCATGATCTACAGCGGCTATGCCAAAGCTTGCTCTCACTGCTCTTTCTACGTATACAAGCACGAACTACAATGGACCTGAACCTTGTTCCGACATCGACGTGTCCTGTCCTCGCTTTGCCAACAGAAATCACCGCTGAAATATTCTCGTATTATGTGGGCAAACGCCACGATATCCGGCGAAAAGACGCAGGACCCTTACTCTTAGCTAGGTTCGTTTCAGCCTCTTCTCCATTCCCTGAAGACGTTCTTTCTAACTCTGGGCTAGCGTTTGTAAAAGCTGGAATGAAATATGCTTTTCGACATGCTCTCTTTGGGCCTCCGTGTTTATAGTCTTAGACCGCGCTGAAGACGGTGTTCCTTTTCCCCCTGTTCAGCGCTGGCTCTCCCGCGCAGGCAGTCACCCATTAGATCTCTTTGTATCTGTTCATGGAGGTGCGAAGGCCTATACCATGTTTCAATTGAGACTAAATCATGTTCCCAGGAAATTTGTCCGAGATACTATCCTGCTTGGCTCAACATTCAGCTCAGTGGTGGACCCTTGGATTTGAGTTTCACCTATCGAGTTCTGTCGTGAACGAATTGGTTCCTGGACAAATCCCTTTGTTGACAGAACTTGAAATATCCGGCATACCCTTTGGGCATGGAACAAGTCCTCCGTTGTTGACCGCATTTACTGAAGCGCCGTCTCTCCGGAAAGTGTGGCTCTCCAACGCGTCACTGGATACCATCCATCTGCCGTGGATCCAGCTAACGCATCTCACTGCGGCTGGATGTCTTGCTGAATGTCTGAAAATTTTGAACGAGACACGAAATCTCGAGGTCCTCGACATCGTCACCGACGCCCAGCACACAGCCAGGAGCTCCCTCGAGTTGACGCTGCCCCATCTGCGCACATTCCGGTGTAGCGACGGCCCCGAGGGCGTCTTACTCAGCCATCTCACCCTACCAGCCCTCCGAACATTGGAACTCTCTGGCCTCGAAAGCGACGGTGTCTTCCGATTCCTCAGGTTGAGCAGTCGATCTGCGTGGTCCCTGCGCTCTATCCGTTTATCGGCAATGGAGTATACGGACTCCATTATATGTCTCCAGTCCCTCCCATCCCTGGAGGAGGTCGAAATAGAAATTTGGGAGTCTGGCGATAACTTAACACCGTTGGTCGAACTCCTTGCCATGGACAATGGTTTCTTGCCTGCCCTTTGTTCCATGACCGTTCGAGCCGGAGGTGGCTCGACCGAGGCTTCACCATCTGCCCTCGCCGAAATGCTCGCATCTCGATGGCATGGAAACCGCCAAGGGATTGCGAAACTGAAGTCATTCCACCTTTCATTCTTCCACCTTTCCATGTTGCGCAATGTTACTGGGAGTCTGTTCCAAGAACTCAAAACTCGAGTGGCTCCGCTCACAGAGGAGGGGTTGGATGTTGTAATAAGAATCGCGTAAGGAAATTCAGAAGGAGCATCCTGTAAGTGACGAATCTTTGCTGTATCGCGAATGAAGTCCCAACTACGATTCAACTGACTCTTCGGTTTACTAGGCTTCCACATCGCTTCGTGGATTGTTCTACATGCGCGCTAAAATACGGAAAGTTTGGATTCTCTACTGCTTAGCAAAAATGAAGCCAAGCTGGTCCATCTCGTCGCCGTCTTGCCCATAGAACCCGACAACCCCAAACCCAGCCGGCGCCGTCATCGTCGCACACGCATCCGTCATCACTCCAGCCGTGATGGAACGCCCCGCCGAAGTAGTGAACAGCGCATAAAAATTGCGCGTATCCCCGTCGAACTGCGCCCAGCAGAGGGTGCCGCTCACGATCGCCTCGCCCGCAGCAAGCGCCAGCGACACGGGGTCCCCACCCGTCCCTCCGTGCGTGAATGTTTGCCCGCTCGTGAGCGAGATCCCCACCGAGTCGAGCCGGGCGCCCCCGCGCAGCGACAGCACGCTCGCCTTGGGCGACGAAGGCAAGGCGGGGAGGTCCGTGAACCACGTCCCGTGCGGGCCGCCCTGCAGGTCCGACTGGCGCAGCGTCTCAGAGAGCGTCCACGCGAACTCGACCCGCACGGGGTTATGGTCCGAGAGCATCGTTCCGTCGGGGGCCAGGAAGCGCGCGGTGTCGTAGAAGAAGCCCGTGTTTGAAAGGCTGATGACTTCGCTGCCGCGGTAGAGGACCTTGTCGACGACCTCGCAGCTGATGTTCGGCGGGACGCCGTCCGGGCACACCAGGTCGGGTGCGCCAATCGCAGGGAAGATGCCGCCCTGCGCGTCTTGTACCCAGGCGCTGCGCATGTATCAGCCTGCGAGCTAGCTGACGAAGCGGGAATACATACTCAGTCATCCCGTTTTGGGTCGAAAACACACGGATGCCGTCGTCGGTGCGCGTGTACCGCGCATTGGTGTCACCGAAGACAAGCACGGCGTTCCCGACGGACCAAATGTCGATATAATCCGCCACCTGTTGGAGGTTCGCCGCGCGCGCGGTCTCGTCGCCCGGTTCCGTACCCGCGTCGGCGTGGAGGTTGTAGAAATCGATATACACCCCCTCATCGAATCGCACGCGCATGATGGTGAAGCCCTTAGGCGTCAGGCAGTCATTCTCAGAGGCGTCAGAACAAGTCGCCCACTGCATATCGAGAAATGAATATGAAGTATGGACGCGTCGTGCTTATTCACCGTAATGCGCGTAAAGTCGAGCCAATCGTAATTGGAGAGCGTGTTGAGGCCGCTGCCAAATGGAACTCCACCAGACGTCGCGGTGCGGAATGTGTGGTTGTCGTTCGCATACAGCGTCGCGTGGTAATTGAAGTCCTTGTTCCCAGTCAGCATCCGTTATGAAAACACGTGGAAAAAGGATACCTCTTGGACGTGAATGACATCGTACGCAAACTCAGCCATATCCTGGCCAATGAATGCCGTGTTGGTGGTTTTATCGCCTGTTTCACCTATAACAATGTAGGAAGGCCTACCCTATCATACCCCGACAATGCTCGGACCCACCATTACCGTTGAGGATTTCCGGAAGGCCAGCTACATTCATTGAGAGAATGTCGAAGGTGCCTGAAGACGCAGATTGGGCTTGGACGTGCGCAGCATTGAATGCGACCAAGGCGAGAACGAGGGCTCGACCAGACATCTTAATCAATGCGGACTGGGACCAATTCACTCCATGAGCATTTTATATGCGCGAGACTCTTCGGTGTTTCTTCGTCAATGTATCGAGTGCTTTTCGTCCATGTGCCGACTTGGTCATTCCGGATTGGCGGGGCCCGCAGTACGGCAGAGGCCAGAGCGCATGGATACAGCGAACGTATTGCGGCGGAAGCTGACGCAGAACCCAGGCACAAGAAGTGCAGCTGTGAGACTCGAGATGTCGTCAGAATATTCTTGGCAGATGGCAGTGCAAAAGTGCTCGCACGACACCACGGAGTCGCTGAAGATCGAACGTTACGCATTCCGTTGCTAATTTGTTGGACAACCCCATTCAATTATTGACGAATGCACAAGCTGCCGTCTAATCCAAAGCTCCAAACATAGCGTGCGTGTCTATCGTACCTCAAGCTGTTATTACTTTTGTCGTTAATCGTCCAAACATTCAACCAAGAATTCCCTCGTCATGGTCATGATCCGAATACGCCGCGCTACTGGCGTTCGGGGAGCTCAGTTCCGCGTACCGTGCAATCTTCAACCGTTGCGACGGCGGGATGAGCTTCTCGTCAACACCTTGCGGGGTGCCGCCGTGCAGGACGCCGACGCGCTTCATCGCCAGGAGCTGCACCATCAGAGTCAGTGATATGTTGAGAAATGAAGAGGAGAGCGGCGTACGTTGTGCGCGGCGTTAGAATGGTCGTACACACCGCCAAAGAACGCGGTGGTGGCGTCCTTGCCGATGTACTTGACGATCCAGTGCGCGCCGCCGGGGTGCTCGTCGACAAAGGACGCGACGTCATGGATGAAGCCGGAGACGAGGATGAGCGGACGCTTAGCCGACTGCTGGACGTAGGAGTCCCACGAGATGACGGGCAGGTCGTTGCTGTCCGTCGGCCACGCGAGCGACTCTTGCGTCTCGCGCAGACGCTTGAGCTGCATCGTCAGCTGGCCCTTGCGGACCTCGTTGTCAGGGAAGACCTTGAGATGCGACGCCAATCCAAGCTGCTGGCAAACCCAGATGAACCTGTTGATGGAGTTATTTTTCTGCTCGATACGTTTCGTTACCGCGTACCATTTTGTCGGGTCGTATTGGTACCACTTGATGGCGTTGCGGTAGTCCATGGGGAACTGGTGGTGGAAGTTGTGGTAACCCTCACCAATGGTGCAGAGCGCAGTGATGAGGTGGTCGCGGGGCGAGTGCTTGTCATCAAACGGAGACTCGCCGAGCCAGTGCGCGAGCGAGTTCACGCAGAAGGTCGAGTGATGCACGAAAAGCAGACGCGCAAAGCCGGCATAAAAATAGCCGCCGCGCGCGTCGCCCCAGCACAGCCAAGGGATGACGGTCGGAACGGCAAAACTCATGAGGAGAATGAGGGTGATGTAGTACTTGTGCTGCCAGCGGACAACCTCGTTCTTGGAGAGATCACTGACGTCGGCGACACCGGGCTTGCGACGAGGCTTTACGAGCATCCAGCCCATATGTGAGTACCAGAAGCCCTCTCCCGCGTTATATGGGTCGAGCTCGGTGTCCGTATATCTGTTGAAAGAAAATAAGAGATTACTTTATTGGAGTCCCGTCGCTTCATGCGAGACTAACCTATGGTGAGCGCGATGTCCGCGCGACCACCACTTGATGGATCCCTCGACGGCACCAGCACCAGCAATAGCGAGAAAATACTGCAGGAACTTGCCGGCGTTGTAGCTACGGTGAGCCCATAGACGATGGTAGCCCGCTGTGATGCCTGAATGGACGAATTAGTATCGCAGTGTGACGTAGGTTGTCCGGCTCTGGTGTCTTCATTTCGCCAACACCGTCCCATAACATGGAAAGAAAAAACTCACCCAAGCCCGTAAAATAGTAATAAAATACGGAAAACAGCGCCGTCTCCCACCGGAGCTTCGTGGTGCACGCGCCAATAAGACTCATAAGAGGGGTGATGGTCAGAATGGCGACATTGAGCCAGTTGAGCTCAGTCCAAAAATTGCTCCAGGTTATTGGGGGAAGCGCCTTCGTCGTCTTCAACGTGTGAGAGACGTAGTTTTCCAGATCGCCGGGCACGACGGCAGGCGGGACATCTACCGGCGGGCTCGCGCGGCGAGGATAGACGGAAGACATGGGGGTCGAGAACAAAGCTGAACAAAGCCGCGAACTAGCCCCAACATTATATAGGTTCCGAACAATTCTTTGGGGACGCGTAGTCGGAGTTTGAATTCTCACGTCAAAAAATCTTTTCTCGCTTTCACTCAACTCCCATGTCCAAGTCCGTCAAGTCTCTTGCTAGTATTGGTTTTCATTCTTGTCGCGTCCTACTAGTCTTTGCTCTTGCCCAAGGGTTGCCCCGATACAACTGGATTCTGTTGCGATCACGTGGACCCAAATTTACGGCGTCTACGCTACGTTTCCTAAACTGGCAATTTGCTCTCCATACTTCCATATGGTTTCTTCCGGCCCATGGTGGACCGTGGTGTCTCATGGTGCTCGCAAGCGGCGATTTCTTGGACGTGATCGACAGATCTATGGGTATCTCGAACCTTGACCATCTTTGTGGACTTTGCCTCTATCGACTGAACCGTTTCAAACCAGCGAATTTCGTCTTTCTTTTCCCCGCGCGCATGTATCTGGCCACTGTTGTCCACCAGCTTTAGCTATTGTCTTGCCTAGCCACCATGCTCAAGATCGCTGACAAGAATTGACTTACGATACTTGTCCAAATGAGCTGTTTTCTGCCAGATACCTCAAATTGCTGCCGGTTAAAGTCTTTGCTGATATCTGATTTGGGTCCGCACAAGCAATCCTCCTCGGCTCTGTGCAGGAAAACCGCGTTGGAAGCGCCAATCTAGTGAATCTAAGCGGGCACCATATTTCCGAGTTGGAAGTACTCAAGTCGTGAGCAGTCAAAAATTCAAGTGTCGGAGTTTGAAGGTCGCTTGGTTTCACAAGACAAATTGAGGTACTTGGACGACCCGGGAAACTCCACCCAAGCATCGTCAGTCAAAGTGGCTTTTTGCAGTGGCAATATTCGATAAATCTCTATCCTCCTTGATACATGGCAGTCAAGTAGGATGCGAGTAGAAGAAAAATCGCACTCTATAGTGCCCGCCGAGATACCCGTATCCTAAACATCTCGACGGTTCAATCAGGCAGGCGCTAACGTTCAACGTTGAAATTGAAGTCCTTGGCGGACATTGGTGGTCCAAGATTACCTAGGGAAAGTGGTAATTGACTAGACGGCATACGGAGTTTTGCAAGAGTTTTGAGCTTCCCCGAGTTCTGTTCTAGCACTGCTGTACTGATGCGGCCGCGAATTTCTATTAGGTTAGTTGCCGTCTGCAATAGTATTGTGAGCAGATCTTGATGATCGATGTGATTGCCAGGACATGGCAGCAGTCCAGAAACACTTATTCGCTTTCCGCCGCTGATGTGACTTCCGAAAAAGGATATTGATCGCGGCCATTTCGGCACTGCTGATGACGGCACGTTTGGCCCAACTTCGAGCTAAGAGCGCGAGTCGTGGCGAGTTGTGTCAATTGCACAACTTGGCATAGACTCGAACCAGTCTCGTTTCGCAAAGACGCTTGTTGATGATAGTCGATCAACGCGCTGGCGATAACGATTCTGTGAGCTCCGCTCATGGAGTTTGATCGACTGTAGCTGCTGGTTCGAGCCTAAACTTGGCAAGTGGCTCCAGAAGCAAATACAGAGTAAAGATGCAGGATGTCAAGCTCATTATTGACACTCGAGTACACGCAAGTACGTGGTGCTAAGGATGGTAGTATGCGAAGCGAGCGCAGGTAACCCCGCTATTCAGCGGAGCCACGGCGGGTTACAAGACGAACGGAGCGGAGCGTGGATGGGTGATGAAGGTCATGTCCCACCGATGGACTCGCCATGCAGCGGAAGCTCATCCCCACTACGTTAGCGTTGGCGTATGCAGAACGAAATCACTCTAGATAGATCAAATATCGATCATGAAACTGCGAAGGAGAGTTTCAGCCATAGCGAGATGCCAGAGTTCGTGTATGGACTCACCAATCGTACTTGTCGTCCTGTTGCCCCTAGACTTCTCACGCGAGACCAACAGAAGGCGCAGTCATCTGCTGGAAGCGAGAATGACAGCCAAGAAGGGAGCCGTTGGTATTTAGGACCATACCGGGGAGCATGCTGAGGGTGGTGGTCGTGCAGGGAAAAGTGTTATTTGTTTGGCAGTGGGAGCATCGGCAAAGCCAACGGAGCTTGGACCTTGCCGAAGCTGCCGCAATCAATATCCTTTTTGGGTAGAAACGCCTCGAGCGTTTTACTTCTTTCTCCCCGCCAGCTCTCTCGACACTCGCTAACCTGAAAGCATTTGAACAGCTTAAGGCCCAGCTTGTCTAGAAGATGGGACTTGCCATCGCTCCAACATCGCTCAGACATACTTAACTACTGAGACAAGCTGTTCGGCTTCTACCATAATGGGGGACAACTGCTAGCTCTCGTCTTTTTGTGTCCTCTGGCTCTCCCTACGCTCATCAACTAACGTGGAGGTGAAGTCATATACAGCGAGCAGACACAACAGTAAGTTCTATAATTTATGTCAACCAACTCCAGGTTGAGCGCATCCCATTTTGCTGCTGTGGAGACGGATTCACGCGCCATAGTATCGAGCACGACTTATGCTCATACACGAAAAACAGGAAGGACTTCACGTCTGCGACCCCCGCGAAATAGTACCTTTTGTGTCCGCCCCATCGTCCTAGGTCCTAGGCAGTCAGTCTTGTTGGGATGTCCCCCGCTGACCGCAGTGTGTCGGCGTCGTGATGACGCCATCGCACGTCCAAAATCCGCATAAACGAGCGCCTCCGGCATCTCACGCAGGTTGTCCAGAGTCGGCAACGTCCTCACTCACCGTTCGTCGTTTTTATGACTTTTTTTATTTGTAATGCGTACTGCATAGTGAACCCTCTGCGAATTGTTGGTCCATCCTCTTTTATATCCTGTGCTGACTCCTTTTCTGCGCAAATAGTATTGTACGCAAGTCCGCATGCCGCATAGCAACAGCAGCGAAACTATCAAAGTGTACCCACTGATGCACCCGAGTTAGCAGCGTCAACAAGAGCGCCGAGTTTGATTGGCACGCGCGGTGCGTTATGTTCCTTGCTTTTGCTTGCAGGAGAGAACACTACCACGGCAAGTACGATGTATCCACCGAACTGGGGTTACTTACACTCTGCCGCAATCCACAATTCGCTTCGAACCTCGCGCGCAATCGTATAAGCGAGATTGGTGTTGTGTTGGCGCTTTTCTCAGACCGAATAAGACGAGCGAGAACTTGGTGAGTACAGAGGCGGACAACACCGGTGCATTCGCCGGGTTATCTAGCATATTGCTGATGTAGCTTTTGAATATATTGCCTTCGATTTCGAGAGCACAGCAGATGCGCAGAGCGACATCTATGAGAATGAAATGTAAGTATGACTGAATACATACCGAACATATGCGAGGGGACGTACCGACGTGCATTCGAAGAGAAGCAAGACTTTTTTATTATCAATGAATTCAGTCCCAATTGCTGCTCGGAAGCCCGAAGGAAATGCAACGGCTATCTCGTGTTTACGATGGCACATATTTGCCAGTTGAATTTGGAGGTAAGTTGAAGAGAAAAATAAGTGTCAAGCACACGTCGATTGCTAGATGACGAACATGGGTGAGGTGTGGCGCTGCAGTTCGTGAAGAATACCGGTACCTATACGGGTTGTCCTCGGTCATTCAGTAATTAAATGAGCAGGGAAAATCTCACCGCGCGTCGACTTCAAGAATGAAATAATACAAGACATTTGAAGTGCATATATGTTCAATTTTGTCCTTCTAGGGGCAAAAAGGCGCACTCTGATCGCGCTTGCACGCCGTGCACGACATCGGCGGGTCGCGAGGTTTCACAGGTGCAAAGTAAGTAGTATACTCTCAATTTTGTTCTGAAATTTATTGCTCATTGGTTCTAAGACCCCCGCTCGCCATTTCTCGATGCGACTTTTGTGGCGCTGAACATACACGAATACACAGTTCGGACAGGTTCATTTCGATCCTTGGTTGGCTGATCACTATTGTGCTGGATTTTCTTCACACGGTTCAACTCACCTTCAGTCCAACATGGCGTCGACGCGCGTCTACTGAGTTGTCCTCAAGCGCGGAGCTTGAAGCGGCAGTTCGAACGGTCGGGAAAAATCAAAATGGCCGTTGAGAAATACAAAGAACTTGAAAGTGCTGAATAGTCGGGGCTGCTACCCTACCACCAAACGGATGAGTTGGTCTGAAGGTTCTCTATTGCGGGGCAGTCAAGATTTTGTTAACATCAAAATAAAATTAGGAACATACCTCAAACCTGTTGAAAAAATAAAATAAAAAAACTATCTTGCACCCTACAAGCGTGGGGGGAACTGTGGGGCAGAGAATCGAGTAGCTGGGCGTTCTGGGAAAAGCAAACTCAATGGATTTTTAGCGGATAAAAGGCGGGAAATTCAAATATTATGATCGACGTTCTGAAAGTGATCGACGTGCTGGGGGAAAGATTTCTGTGCAAATCCCATCGCCTCGAAAGTGTAACACACCGGGAACGCGTCGAAGAACGCCAATTCATTGCAATTTTGGTCGCCAGAGGGATGAAAAGTTTGAAAAAAACTGAGAACATTGTGATCGCGTCCAGGGTCAAAAATTGTTGCCAAAAAAGTGCATAAATATTGAGACCCGTAGGTCTACCACTCCGGAAAAGCGTGTCATCCTTGTGCAGGGGCCATGCTAATCTTCTCTGTATCGTTCCAATTTTTCGTATGACACCCCGAAGGGGTCGAGAAAGTGAGGAAATTTCGGGGGAAGATTATGAGAATGATGTACCTTACGTGGATCACCGGTGGGCCGGTTACCGCGGAAGAAATCGGCATGTTGTACCAACTGGGGGAGTGCGGAGGCCTCGTCATTGCTGAAGCTGGAGAGGTGATAATGAACAACATTAGCAAGCTATAGAGCAAGAGAATTTTTGCGCACCGATCAGAGTGAATCGTAGTTCAAGCGTCCAACGCCATTCACCGGAGACTGTTGAAGCAACTATTCAATCCTCGGCGACGTGAATCCAGAAATCCTTCAACCGATAGGCGAGCCCGGACTAGGAGGAGTTAGAATAATAGTCGACGTTTTGGTGCATCTGTGCACAGAGCATATCGCGGCATAAGGGCGTTAAGCGCCTAAAAGTTGTGCAAGCAAATGTAAGGTTCGTTTGAGTTGCCATTTGTCGTAGGATGACCAGAGGCGACTGAAAAAAACTGCAAGGAACAAGGCTTTGTATTGGGAACCTTCGCATTGGGGTCCGAGACCGTTTGTTCTGACGTGAAAGTGTTCAAAGTATCCAGCCGCCGGGTCGATTAAATAAAAAATCAGACTAGTCGTGTGCAATGGTTGAAGGAAACCGTCCGAAGGCCAGTCCTCCGAATTTTTTGGACGGGAATCGTGAGCGACGTGCAAAGTGAAGATCGGCGATCGCGATTCTCTTAAAGTTCCCTCAACATAAGCGTCCTCAACGATTTTAAACGAAGGCTCTTTTCTCCTACTTGTAAGTCACGGCCCATTTTTGTGGTTGCTGCCCGCATCGACGGAAGTTTTTCGAACTCGGAAACTAGTTCATTCAGTCAATGAAACCACAGCAAGATAATTCGAAGCGTTTGCCTGGCTAACAATTTAAAAGCTTCGGCCAAGTTAGACGCGGATAGTTTCAACGAAATTTGGATACATCGCGGAAGTACTCATGGCGAGTTATCCGGAATTCAAGCCTCGAGCCTCGTGGTCAGTTCAAAAGTCGTTTGATTCACGCTCCCGGGAGTTCTTGGCGAATAGGACTATGCAGCTGACGTGGTCGAGATGCTCGCGTCGGCACAAGCTTGGCTCGGAATCCAAGTTGGCTGAGATTGGTTGCTCGCTAAAGACGAATTAAACGCTGGGTCGACCACCCAGCTACCGTTCTGCCAATCTTGTGGGCTGACACGAATATGTTGCGGCTTCGGAGGGCCATTGAAAGGCGGCTCTGGGAAGCCAGCATAAGACATGTCCTGAGCATTAATAAGGTCTTTTGTGGACAGAGAGATATAACATTCAGACGTACAGAACGGAAGAGATGGTCAAGAACTATCCTGAACCGGACAACAAAGGTTACAGCGAAAATAAATTTGGCCTTTGAACGAAATTTTTTCGGAAAATCGAAGGAGATCGCAGAAGACAACCAAGGGGAGATGAGGGATTAAAGAGGTAGAGCTGAGTGATAGGATCCTTTTTATTCTCGCGATCCCAACTTACACAACAAGCGTGGGGATAGAAGCCCTGATGTTCAGAGCGATCATCCCACAAGGATAAGACTCAACACGAGAGAACAGAAATGATCTTTGTAGCTAACAAAATAGCTAAATGGATTACTGCAGCTGAGATCTACTAATACAGATCCCAATGGAAGCCCACAAGGAAATAAGCGCTAGTCAAGTATCTGGCCAACCGCTGGAAACGACCAGTCTTCCGAACCAGCTGGATAGTGAAGTAGCAGACGGCAGCCCATTAGAAGAATGCCGCAGGACTAAGACAGACGTCGGGAAGAGCGAATCAAGAGTCCGAGGTAGAGAGACCAGAAAGCACCTTGAACGAATACAAATTCAGCATGGATACCGAGGGAATATATAGCAGAAGAGCACGAGAGCAGGGTGATAGATTCCAGAGCAAATAAGAAACGATGATGGTGTTAATGGCGGATGCGTAGCCAGGAGGGCGATAGCGTGGGGAGGCCTCAGATGACACTTGAATGAATCGCACGGGACAGATCTTGCTGGAAACGCTACGGAGTGCCTTCTAGTGCGACGGCTATGTCATGGATGGTAGGCCGAGCGCGAAAATCCTCCATCCATGCCGAGGTGACCAGCTGCCATAGTGCCGCTGGCATGGTAGGGGGGCTGCTCAGGTCGCTCGCCCCTGATAACCCTGAGCATTGCCGCGACATCCTGGAGATGGGAAAACGGCGGGTGACCCGTATATAACTGGAGCTCAATTAGTTAAACGATATTGAGATTTCGAGGGTGGAAATACCTCTAAACAGACACATGCATATGCGTACACATCGCTCGCCTTCGTCCGTATGAATTTTGTGCACCCGAAATTGGTCGGTTCGATTAGTTCTGGTGCAAACCACCGAATACTCCCTGCGCGGTTCGAGCTTGATGTGGCCCCGGCCGTCGTCGAATCGGCATCATCAATACTCGCTGCGAGTCCAAAGTCCGAGAGACATGCATTCCTCTCATCGGAAACGAGGACATTATTGCCGCGCAGGTCGCCGTGAACAATGTTCATGGAATGAAGATAATCAAGGCCCTGTGCAATTTCAAGCAGCTGTTGCATGTTATGAGGGAAACACTGACGGCGACGAGCAATGGTACAAACCAGACGATTCACGCGGCCCTCACGCCCGTGATCTCGTAGATACTTGAGCACCGTTCCATGCTTCATCCATGGTGAAACCATGCAGAATGACGGTGCGAAGGTTGAACGATCGATGCCTAGCAATGGAAGAATAAAACGGTGGCGAAGGCCTTGCCATACTAGCGCCTCTTTGTAAAATTGCTGTCACGCAATCCTGAGCTCGAATAATTACACATGGATGATACGAAACTCACCAAGCGATTACGGTGCGTCGTGGAATCTGCCGTGAATGTTCTTATACGCTTTAGTGCCACCATCTTCCCTTGATAGGAAGCCTGATAGACGTCGCCGAACCCGCCACCGAATGTCGGATGCTCGTCGTGGTCGTTCACCCCCTCAATGAAAAGTGAAGATGGGAGCTGTTCTTTTGCCTCAAAGACTTTCTGCATCAAATGTCGGGCTTTCGAGCGCGACCTTGAATCCGGAAGCGTGCCCCGATCTAGGGCCTATCCAATAACATCAGAAAAATATCACCGAACAAGGAAAGAAACGTACATCCTGAAGGGCATCCATGAAGGCTTGGGCACGGTCACTCTCAAGTCGCTGAGCCGCACACCTAGCCTCTCGAGAGCCGATAATGTGTATTAGAAGCGCGCTGATCTGCGCCTCGACATCCGCCAGGCTCTGGTGGACTTGGGCACCAGAAAGTCCCGGACGGTCTGCGTCTGGTAACATTACCATCGACAACAGAGGCCGACGCCGCTCCCAGCCCGCTAACAGACTGTCGATATATGCCTCAGTTTTCCAGGATGGCGGGCCTTCAGAGGACCCTGCAGAAACATTGCTTTCGCTCTCGGTGGCAGATGAGGTGTGATTAATGGGCCGCCGCTTGTCATGGGGATCTGTCCGCTCTGCCGTCCACTCGTGGGGCCATTGAGAGGGCAGCTGAGGGAGAGGATGAGGGCTTGTTGGCGCAGTCGAGATAGCTACGACTAGAGGCTCGGGACTTGTTGAGGGAGTGACAGAAGGAGAACCGCTGCTGCTGCTACCACTCTTGCTCAGATCTTCCAGGGAGCTATCTTGGCTGCCGCTGCGAATATCCGGATCGACTTCATGAATGGGAGAACGTTTCTTTGGGAAGGAGAAAAGGATGTCGAGCAACACAGATGTCCGCTGAAATACCTGCACAGCCGTCGGCTGAAGTGGGAACTGTGGCGAAGAACCGATAGACGGAGCTGACGGGGAAATCTGAGTGGGACCTGGCAACCTGGGACTGTCTTTGGGCTCAATCTCCCTGTGCTGTGCGTTAGAGTCTTGGCCGCTCTCGTCGTCCTCGGACAGGTCTAGGAAATCCCTCTCTATGGAGTCTCCATGTTCACTGGTGCCATTGATCATTGGCTTCGGTGCGTGGCGCTCTTCGAAGGAGTCGGCGGATACACGCTTCTCCCTCCCTGTTGGTGCCGGAGCATCATGCGTGCCGCGTGTATGGCGTGTAGCGTACCAGGGCGGGCGTCGATGGGCAGCGGCCCTTCCGCGGCCTTCATCGGTGAGACTCGCTTCGATAGAACGGCGCAGATCAACATCCTCTGGCTGCTGCTGGCTCAGGTATACTGCCCTCCCCTTGTCGTTAGACTGAGGCCCAGATTTATCCCTGGGTTGAGGATCCGAAACAGACCTGGCTTTGCGTGGGTCTCTGACCAACTGAGACTTGGACGGGGGATGAGGAAGCGGACTGGGCGGCGCCGCGACGACAGAGGGGCCCTCGGCCAACTCCGAATCAAAGTCCTGGTTCGACGGCGAGAATAGATCGATTCTCTCAGAATCCGAGCTCGCTGACGAGACCGAGAGGAACCGGGCGGAACGCTGTTTGCGCACGGGCTCGAACACCGGCGGGGAGGTGTCGCGCGAGGGGGTGGAATTGGTTGTCGAGGTTGAGGTGATGGTGCCGCGCCGCTTGATGGGTTTGCCTTTGCTGCGGCTCGGACGAAGGGACGGGCTAAGCGACATTTCCTCGTTTTCTCGCTTGTCCTTCACATTCCCTTTCTCCGAGTCAAATTGCGAATGCGAGGATCCGTCTGATTGTCGATGTACCACAGGCGCGTTGTTGTTATTATTATTACTCGTTGTCTGTCCCCGCCCAACGCCAACGTCGAAACCCCGTCCGTCCATGCCTGCGTCACGCTTGACGCCCTGACCAAACGACGACGTGCGCGGCGGGGGCGATATGGGCACGGGCGCCGTTGCAACGGGCGTGGTGTCGACCCACTGCGGCGCGGGGTTGATGTACGGATTGCTGTCCACGCTCTGCGGGGTATTCGATCTCTGATCGTCGTGGTCGAGCCCGGGCGGCAGGACCGGGCTGCGCTGCGCCGGCACGGCGAGCGGCGGCAGCGGAGCGGGAGGGGAGAAGAGCTGCGGCGAGCCGGGGCTGCGCTGCACGGGCACGGGCGGGCGGCGCGGGGGCGGGGGCAGGCCGTGCGGGACCGCGGAGGATTGGGCGCGCCGTACGCGCTCGTCGTGCTCGAGCAGCGCGTCGAGGTTGGGGGATATGACGAGGGAGCGCGGTGGAGCGGGGCGGGAGACGATGCCCGTCACCGTGGCCACGCTCATCGTGCTCGTCTGGTTACCCCTTGCACAGATGTACGACTCTCCGAGTCCCAGCGCGAGAGAACGTCTGAAGGAAGCTGGCCGAATTGATCATCGTCTGTCCATCATGAGATTGGCGCGCGTCTCTGGCGAGCGTCTACTCAGTGCCGTCGTCCTCAAGCCTCGCTATTCACAGCCCGCGGAATGCTGAAAGCTGCCGCCCGGGCAGTCAAAAACTATGCCAAAGGCTACTCAGATACGCAGGCGAAGGTCCACGAGGCGACGTCGACCGATTCCTGGGGTCCCGGCACCACCCAAATGCACGAAATCGCACAGTTGACCCACAAACAGGGCGACTTTATCGACGTTATGGAGACGCTTGAAAAGGTCCTGAACTACAAGGGCAAAGACTGGCACCGTGTCTTCAAGGTCCGCTCACCATATGCCAAGTTGAACTACCGGGCTCATGTAATGCTCTAGGGCCTCGTCCTGCTCGACTACCTCCTGCGCCATGGCTCGGAGGACGTCGTCTTCTACTACAGCGCGGGGACTACTAACAGGGATACGATCAACACGCTCAGATACTTCCAGTACATCGACGACGACGGAAAGGACGAGGGCTCGATGGTCCGACAGAAGGCGAAGGGCATTACAAATCTGCTCCTGGATGAGGGTCGCCTTTGCACCGAGCGCACGAAGGTGCGTGCACAGGCCAACCCGAGTGCGCGCAACCGCATTACGAATGGCACCGCTGCAAATGGATATCCTGATGAGAAAAGCGCTTCATCTTCGAAGAGAGCAACTGACCCAAGCTTGCCTCAGGAGCAGAGGCCAGAGCCAACGAACAACGCCGACGACGACGACGACGAGCTACGCCGGGCAATTGATCTGAGCATGCAGGAGCAACATGAGCGACCAGAGGATGTCGACTTGCGCATAGCGCTCGAAAGAAGTCTCTTTCAGAGTCCATTGCAGCGGGCTCGCGATGACAGCGAACGCCCAGGTGCGCCAAGCCCACCGCCGTACACTGAAAAATACGATGACAGAGACCTCCGCCGGGCAATTGAGCTGAGCCAGGAGCAGCCAGAGGATGTCGACCTGCGCCGGGCCATCGAAGCGAGTCTCCTCACTAATGAGGGCCGTGGAGGAGGTGTAGTGCGCCCTCGCCCACCGACGTACGCTACACACTACACACGCGGGATGCATGATGCTCCGCCACCAGCGGGGAGCGAGAAGCATGTATCCGTCGACTCTAGCGATGACAGAGATCTCCGCCGGGCCATTGAGCTGAGCCTGGAGCAGCCAGAGGATGTCGACCTGCGCCGGGCCATCGAAGCGAGTCTCCTCACCAGTGAGAGTCGTGGAGGGGGTGTACTGCTTCCACGCCCACCGTCGTACGCTACACACTACGCACGCGGGATGCATGATGCTCCGGCACCAACAGGGAGCGAGAAGCATGTTTCCGCCGACCTCTTCGAAGAGCTCCTCATGGAGCGCCACGCACCGGAACCCGTGATCAATGGCGCCAGTGAACATGGAGATTCTATGGAGAGGGACCTCCTAGACCTGTATGAGGACGACGGGAGCGGCCAAGACTCTGGCGCACAGCACAGGGAGATAGAGCCCAAAGACAGTCCCAGCTTGCCAGGGCTCACTCAGATTTCACCGTCAACTCCGTCTATCGGTTCTTCACCACAGTTCCCACCATTTCAGCCGGCGGTTGTGCAGGTATTTCAGCAGACATCTGTGTCACCCGGCATTCCTTTTTCCCTCCCTGAGAACCGCTCTCCGATTCGTGAAGTCGATCCGGATATTCGCAGCGGCAGCAGCGAAGGCAGCTCCCTGGAGGATCGTCTGAACAAGAGTGGTAGCAGCAGCGGTTCTCATTCTGTCACTCCCTCGACGAGTCCCGAGCCTCTGGTCGTGACTGTGCCAACCAGCCCTCGTCCTCTCCCTCAGCTGCCTTCTCAACGGCCCCAGGAGTGGACGGCAGAGCGGACAGATGCCCACGACGAGCGACAGCTAGTTAACCGGACTTTGTCTGCATCCGAGAGCGAAAGCAATGTTTCCACAGAGTCCTCTGAAGGCCCGCCGTCCTGGCAAACTGAGGCATATATCGACAGTTTGTTAGCGAGCTGGGAGCGTCGTCGGCCTCTACTGTCAATGGTAATGTTACCAGACGCAGACCGTCCAGGACTTTCTGCCGCCCAAGTCCGCCAGAGGCTGGGGGACGTCGAGGCGCAGATCCGCGCGCTTCTAATACACATTATCGACTCTCGTGAGGCTAGGCATGCAGCTCAGCGACTTGAGAGTGACCGTGCCCAATCCTTCATGGATGCCATTCAAGATGTGCGTTTCTTTCCTGGTTCTGTGATATTTCTCTGACGTTGGTGATAGGCACTAGATCGTGGTACGCTTCCGGATTCACATTCGCGCTCGAAAGCCCGGCGTTTAATGCAGAAAGTTTCCGAGGCGGGAGAGCAGCTCCCAACTTCACTTTTCATTGAGGGGGTGAACGACCACGACGAGCACCCGACATTCGGTGGCGGGTTCGGAGACGTCTATCAGGCTTCCTACCAAGGGAAGTTGGTGGCACTGAAACGTATCAGAACATTCACAGCGGACTCCACGACGCACCGTAATCGCTTGGTGGGTTCCGTATCATCCATGTGTAATTATTCGAACTCAGGATTGCGTGACAGCAATTTTACAAAGAGGCGCTGGTATGGCAAGGCCTTCGCCATCGTTTTATTCTTCCTTTGCTGGGAATCGATCGTTCAACCTTCGCACCGTCATTCTGCATGGTTTCACCGTGGATGAAGCATGGGACGGTGCTCAAGTATCTGCGAGATCACGGGCGCGAGCAAGTGAATAGATTGGTCGGTACCATTGCTCGTCGCCGCTGGTGCTTTTCTCACCTCCGACAGCTCCTTGAAATTGCGCAAGGCCTTGATTACCTTCACTCGATGAATGTTGTCCACGGGGACCTACGCGGCACTAATATCCTCATCACTGATGACGGGAGCGCGTGTCTCTCGGACTTCGGACTGGCAACCACTATTGCTGATGCCGATTCGACCGTCGGGGTCACATCAAGCTCGAATCGCGCTGGGAGCGTTCGATGGTTCGCCCCAGAGCTAATCGAACCGACAAATTTCGGCTGCCAAAAATTCATACGGACAAAGGCGAGTGATGTGTACGCCTACGCATGCGTTTGTATAGAGGTACGCTTGTTCAATATCTTTGGTGATTACCTCACTGATTGAACTGCAGCTCTATACTGGTAATCCGCCGTTTTCTGATCTTCAGGACGTTGCGGCAATGCTCCGCGTTATCAGGGGTGAGCGGCCTGAGCAGCCCCCATCCATCTCAACTGCAGTATGGCAGTTGGTGACCTCTGCATGGGTGGAGGACTTTCGAGGTCGGCCGACCATCCATGACATCGCTGTTGCGCTGGAAGGCATTCCGTAATATCAAGGTTTCCAGCACGATTTGCCACCAGGAGTCGTCTCCCCACCCTATCGTCCTTTAGGACTCTTGCATATTCCGCATTAACAATATCTATCGTTATTTCTTACTTGCTCTGGATTCAATCACGCAGTTCTCGTACTCTCCCACAATTGTATACTATTTGTATCTATGCAGAATTTGTACTTGTTCCCGTCCAATTGTGATTCGCTTCTCGATGTTTGTCTTCATCCTGCAGCTCCGAGTCGGTACGCTATTTGCAGTGAATATTGGTAGGAGATTGTCAGATCTGTCGCGGAACCTCCGGCACAGTTGCCTCCAGAATGACGGGGAATGTGCGAACCATATTTACATCCTTGGGAAAATACTGCCGAACGCGCCCCGCTGTGCAATCTGGCAAAACACTAAACATGCCTTCCTATTCTTTTGACAGCTGAGACCGTGTGCCCACGTGCAAGTGCGTAAAGTATCCGGCTGCGTCGGGAAAGGAAATTGAAGGACTGGTCGTGTGCAGTGGTTGAAGAAAACCGTCGGATGGCCAGTTCTTCGAATTTTTTTACATATGATCGGCGTGCACAGTGAAGATCGACGATCGCGTCTTCAGCAATTTTGAGCGATTGCTCTTTTCTCCTGCTTGTAAGTCGCAGCGCATTTTTTGTGATTGCTGCCCGCATCGACGGAATTTTTTCGAACTCGGAAAGTAGTTCATCCAGTCAACGAAACCACAGCAAGATGGTTCGAGGCATTTGTCTCTAACAATTCAAAAGCTTTCGGCCAAGTTAGACGCGGATAGGTTCAACGAAATTTGGACACATCTCATTCGAAATCAAGCCTCGAGCCTCGTGGTCAGTCAAAAGTCGTTTGATTCGCGCTCCCGGGAAGTTCCTCTGTGCAGCTAACGTGGTCGAGATGCTCGCATCCACACAATCTCGACGGTTCAACGTTCAGCGCTGAACGTTTTGAAGTTTGGAACGCCGGGCCGACTCGATCATCATGATGGTGAGATCGGTGCTAAAAAAAAGTTTGTTCTTGAGAAACGACAACTTTGACGCCCTTTGACGCCACACATTTTTTAGGCTTCGTACAGTGTCGAAGCGGGTTGGTTACCCCTTGCACAGATGTACGTCCCAGGACGAGAGAACTTCTGAAGAAAGAAAGCTGGTAGCCGAATTGATCCCGTTGAACGTTTGTCCATCATGAGATTGGCGAGCGTCTATTACTCAGTGTCGTCGTCCTCAAGCTTTGCTGTTCGCAGCTGGCGGAATGTTGAAAGCTGCCGCCCGGGCAGTCAAAAACTATGCCAAAGGCTACTCAGATACGCAGGCGAAGGTCCACGAGGCGACTTCGACCGATCCCTGGGGTCCTAGCACCACCCAGATGCACGAAATCGCACAGTTGACTTACAACCAGGGCGACTTCGTCGAAATTATAGAGATCATTGACAAGCGGCTGAACGACAAGGGCAAGGACTGGATCCGTGCCTTCAAGGTGCGCTGACCATGCCAAGTCGAATTCCAGGGCTCAACGCTCGTCGTTCAATCCTCTAGAGTCTCACCCTGCTCGACTATCTCCTGCACCACGGCACGGAGAACATTACCATCTATTTCAAAGATAACTTGAACAGCATCAAGTCGCTGAGGGACTTCGAGTACGTCGACGAGGACGGAAAGGACCAGGGCTCGAATGTCCGACAGAAGGCGAAGGACATTACAAATCTGCTCCAGGATGAGGCACGACTTCGCACCGAGCGCAACAAGAGTCGTGCAAGGGCCAACCCGAGCGCGCACAACCGCATAACGAATGGCACCACTGCAAATGGATATCCTAACGAGAAAAGCGCTTCATCTTCGAGGAAAGCAGTTAAGCCGAGCTTGCCTCAGGAGCAGACACCAGAGCCGACGAACAACGTCGACGACGAGGAGCTACGCCGAGCAATTGATCTGAGCATGCAGGAACAACAGGAGTACCCAGAGGATATCGACTTACTCGTAGCTCTCGAGGCGAGTCTATTGCGGAGGAGTCCGTTGCAGAGGGGCTCGCGATGATAACGACCGTCCAGGCGGGCCAAGCCCGCCGCCGTACACTGAAGAATACGACGACAGAGACCTACGCCGGGCAATTGAGCTGAGCCAGCAGCAGCCAGAGGATGTCGACCTCCGCCGGGCCATAGAACTGAGTCTCCTCGCCAATGAGGGCCGCGAAGGTGACCTTCCGCGTCCACGCCCCCCGTCGTACGCTGCACACTACACACGCGGCATGCATGATGCTCTGTCAACAACAGGGAGCGAGAACCATGTATCCGTCGAGGAAGAGCCCCTCATGGACGCACCAAACCCCGCGACCAATGGCGCCAGTGAACATGGAGACTCGGTGGAGAGGGACGACGAGAGCGCCGAAGATTCTAGCGTGCAGCGCCTAGAAATTGGGCCTGTAGATGATTCCCGCTCGCCAGAGGTTTCTCCGCCGATTCCGCCTATCGATCCTTCGCCGCGGTCCCCACCATTGCAGCTGGCGGCTGTGGAGGTCTCTCAGCAGACATCTGTGTCGCCTGAGATCCCTTTCTCCCTCCCTGAGAGACGCTCTCCCATTAATGAAGTCGATCCAGTCATCCCGGCCTCAGATGGAAACAGCAGCGGCGAAGACAGCTCCCTGGAGAATCGCCTGCGCAAGAGCGATAGCAGCAGCAGCGGTTCTCGTTCTGTCACCCCGGATCTCGTACTAGGACCCTCACCTAGTCCTCAGCCCGCGCTCGTGCCGTTGACTACGTCCACTGCAGCAACAAATCTTCTTCTCCCTCAGCTGTCCCCTCCACCGCCCCTGGAGCAAACGGCAGAGCGGACGGCCGGTGACCAAGCTATGCCCAGCGCTGACAACACCCCATCTGCCACCGAGAGCGAAAACAATGTTTCTGCAGAGTCCTCTGAAGAGCCGCCATCCTGGCAAACTGAAGCCTATATCGACAGTCTGTTAGCGAGCTGGGAGCGGCGTCGGCCTCTGCTGTCGATGGTAATGTTACCAGACGCAGACCGTCGAGGACTTTCTGCCGCTCAAGTCCGTCAGAGGCTGGGGGATATCGAGGCACAGATCAGCGTGCTTCTAATTAACATTATCGGTTCTAAGGAGGCTAGGCGGGCGGCTCAGCGACTTGAAAGCGAGCGCGCTCAATCTTTCATGGATGCCGTTCAGGATGTACGCTTCTTTCCTTGTTCTATATTGCTCAGTCTCTGATGTTAGTGGATAGGCACTGGATCGGGGCACGCTTCCGGATTCAAGTTCGCGCTCGAAAGCGCGATACTTGATGCAGAAAGTTTCCGAGGCGAGAGAGCAACTCCCATCTTCGCTTTTCATTGAGGGGGTGAACGACCACGATGAGCATCCGACATTCGGTGGCGGGTTCGGAGACGTCTATCAGGCTTCCTACCAAGGGAAGACGGTAGCACTAAAGCGTATCAGAACATTCACGGCGGACTCCACGACGCACCGTAATCGCTTGGTGAGTTCCGTATCATTCAAGTATAATTATTTGAACTCAGGATTGCGTGACAGCAATTTTACAAAGAGGCGCTGGTATGGCAAGGCCTTCGCCATCGTTTTATTCTTCCTTTGCTGGGCATCGATCGTTCAACTTTCGCACCGTCATTCTGCATGGTTTCGCCGTGGATGAAGCATGGGACGGTGCTCAAGTATCTCCGAGATCATGGGCGCGAGCAAGTGAATCGATTGGTCGGTACCATTGCTTGTAGCCGCTGGTACTTTTCTCACACCTCCGACAGCTCCTTGAAATTGCGCAAGGCCTTGATTACCTTCACTCCATGAACATTGTCCATGGGGACCTACGCGGCGCTAATATCCTCATCACGGATGACGGGAGCGCGTGTCTCTCGGATTTCGGACTCGCGACCACTATTGCTGATACCGACTCGACCGCGGGGGTCACATCAAGCTCGAATCGCGCTGGGAGTGTTAGATGGTTTGCACCGGAGCTCATCGAACCGACCAATTTCGGGTGCACAAAATTTATACGGACGAAGGCGAGCGATGTGTACGCCTATGCATGTGTCTGTTTAGAGGTATCTCCACCCTCGAAATCTCAATGTAGTTCAACTAATTGAGCTGCAGCTATATACCGGCAACCCACCATTCTCTCATCTTCCAGATGTTGCGGCCATGCTCCGCGTTATCCGGGGCGAGCGGCCTGAGCAACCCCCATCCATTCCAGTTGCAGTATGGCAGTTAGTGACCTCCGCATGGGTGGAGGACTCTCGCGTTCGGCCTACCATTCATGACATAGCCGTCGCGTTGGAAAGCATCCCGTAATGCGGCCAGCACGGTCTGCGTCATGCGAAGCCCCCCTATTCAAATCCGTGGACCGAGGCAACCTGTACCCGTCTTCCTGATCGTCCCTCGGGGCTCTTATACACACCTGGCATGGACGCTCTATCATTATTCTGGAATTTATCACACTGCTCTCGTGCTCTCCCGCAATATATTTTCTTTGTAATCATACTACATCTGGACTCACTCAAGGCGCTTTTTTGGTCTCCCTACGTCGAAGTCCTGATACCCTTCTCGATGTCTGCTTCGGTCCTATCTAATGGCTTGGGAACGAATATTCGTAAGAGATTCTCCGCTCTGTTGCAGGACCCAGGGCGAGCGGGTTCAAGGGTGACGAGGTCATTCGTCTTCACGAGAAAATTGTTGAACGCGCTCTCCTGTGCCATCTTGCTAAACACTAAATAGATAAGTAGGCCGAGAGCATCACGTCCAATGAAAACTTCGCTGAGGATACAGTTGGAATGAACTGAGAGATACATCATGTCGGTGCGGTTAAGCTAAGCACAACAACGCGATAGCAATGTGAAAATTCAACAGCAAGCGAGGGAATATGATAGCAGTGATAGTGGCCATTAGTGAGATCTGCAGCGACGAACGTACACTGGGCGAAGGTGGCATCTTCGCAGACAGTACGAGTTTCGGGCGAGATATCTATGAAAAGCAGCTCGACACTTTGACCATGGCCCCTGACGGACTCCTCGAGTCTCGACGTGTATGTAGGGTTGAGCTAACCCTCGTCAGACTTGACTTGTCGAGAACATTGCCTCTAGCCCGACGGCGATGCCGTGGATGCTAGGTCGGTTGCGAAAGTCTGACGCCCATGCAGTGGTCACCAGCTGCCAGAGCGCGGCGGACATGGCAGGAGGCTGCTCAGGTCGCTCGTGTGCAATCACCTTGAACATCACTACCACATCGAGCAGTTTAGCAAACGGCGGGCTACCGGTATATAGCTGCGAATGAAAGCCATCAGTAACATTATTGCATTTGTTGATTCCAAACGGAGCAAGCACCTCCACACAGACACATGCGTAGGCGTACACGTCGCTTGCAGTGGTCCGTAAAAACTTCTCGCACCCGAACGACTTCGGGTCGATTAGCTCGGGTGCGAACCATCGCGCACTTCCACCATGGTTCGTGCTTGATGAGAGCATCCCGACAGTCGAGTCCGGGTCCGAAATCGTAGTAGCTAGTCCAAAATCCGAGAGACACGCATTCCCGTCGTCAGAAATCAGGATATTGTTCCCGCGCAGGTCGCCATGAACGATGTTCAGAGAGTGAAGATAATCAAGGCCCTGCGCAATTTCGAGCAGCTGTTACGCCTGGCGTGAGGACAGAAACAACAGAAAAGAAGGAGTACCGACCAAACGATTAACGTCTCCCCGGCCCCGGTTTTGCAAATACTTCAGTGCAGTCCCGTGCTTCATCCATGGCGAAACCATGCAGTATGACGGCGCGAACGTCGAACGATCGATTCCCAGCAAAGGGAGGATGAAAGAATGGCGGAGACCCTGCCATACCAGCGCCTCCTTGCAAAATTGCTATAGAAGAATCCGGAGTCCGGGAAAGTATACTTGAATAGCGAGATCCTCACCAAGCGGTTACGATGCGTGTTGAAATCCGCCGTAAATATTCTGATGCGCTTTAGAGCAACCATCCGTTTTTGGTACGAAGCCCGATAGACATCACCAAAACCGCCACTAAATGTCGGATGCTCGTCGTGATCGGTCACACCAGCAATGAAAAGGGAAGTCGGGAGTCGCTCCTGGGCCTCGGAGACCTTCTGCAGTAATTTCCGAGCTTTTGACCGTAAGGGAGCATCCGGAAGCGTCCCTCGATCCAATACCTATACACCCAGATCAGAACTAGACCATAAGCGACCGATAAGAACACACATCCTGAATGGCATCTATCAGAGATAGCGCATCGTTGCCTTCGAGTTGCCGCGCGGCCCGCGTAGCATCTTGAGATTCAAGGATATGGGTGAGAAACCTCCCTATTTGGGACTCGATATTGTCCAAATCCTTGCGGAGTTCATGAGAAGATAGTCCTTGGCGATCCGACCCTGCGACTATAAGCATTGACAAGAGCGGCTTGCGACGTTCCCAGGTCGCCAACAAGTTGTTAACATAGCCTTGTGCGTGTCGATCCTCCGGCGTCTTGCTTGCCTCGGATTGCGACTCAGAGGATGACGCGGGCAATGAGACTGCACGCTCGATATGTCCAACATCGACAATTTCTGCCTGTATTGTTGACGAAACCTCGCGCGCAGTATCAGCCGCAAGATTTAAGGCCGAATCTGAGACTGTAATACGCTCGATATGTCTGTCAACATAGTCAATTTCCACCTGCGTTGCTAGCGAATTATTATACACCAGATTTGCGGACCCATCTACAGTGGACGGAATATTGCTCATATCTGTGAGCTCGCGTTCTGAGGAACGGATGGCACAGTCCATGGATTGACGAGCCTCTCGATCACCAGAGCGCGGTAATCGAGTTTCTGGCCTGTCCAGTGCCTGAAGCCGACCTCCAGATTCGCCATGTACTCCCGGCGCAACGGTTTCTGTCTCTATTTTTAACGGAAGGGCGAACGCGCCATTGGCGCCATAGTAGTCCAGAGGTTGAAAAGCATCATCAGAGAGCGATAGCAGTTCAATGGAGCGCGGTAGTTGTCGAACTTCTTGTTTGGGAGGGAGATGAGACTTGTCAGCCTTTTTAGGCGCAGGGACTCTGTCCGTGGGCGGTAACACGATGTCAGCGACTGAGGTAGCTCCTCGCACAGATGGTAGTATATCCTTTTCGTTTGGAGTCGCTAATAGGGTACGTCGCCGAGTTAACGAGAGCAATCGATCGTTTGGGGACTTGACAGCGAGATCTCCTTTCACGGTTTCCTAGATATCAGACCACCGCCTCAGCTCGTAACTTCAATATGTGAGGACCCACTGACGATGGTATTCCGCCGTGCTGTCTCTGGTGTCTGCGTCTCACTGACGAGGTTCCATGCGTCACCTGTATCGGAATGTTCATCATCGCCGAGGATGTCATCCCATTCAGCTGACTCGGACTTTTCCGGTGGAGTTGGAGGGGGAGGAATATCGAGCATGAACCAATCTTGCTGTGCAATGAGAAATGCCAAGACCTGTTGCCTCTGAGTACGTTCCGCTGGGTGCATTTCGTGGGCAGGGTTCGAAATCAGGCCAGGTTCAAATATCACTGCAAGCTCTGCCGTTCCAGTTAGACTCCCCAATAGAACAAATAGTCGGGTGGCAGACCTGCCGCAGTCATCAAGTTTTTATCCGACTTGCGAGCAAAGACTGATAATAAATCCAGAACGTAGAGAAGAAGGTATTGGTTGGCGCGCGGCATTGCACGAAATGCGCGCTTGGACATTGCAATAACTTCATCGTGATTGAAAGATTGCCCCTCTAGATCCTGCATGAGCACAGTCGAATACCGGTCTCAATTCACTCACTTATGGCGTCTCGGATCTTTTTTCCTCAATGAGTAGCGCTTTTTACAGGGATGAAGAACGGCGTACAACATGATATGTGGCGGAAGGAATTACGGATTCCTGGTAAAATTAAGTGGCGGCCAAACGATGGGAGGGTTTAGATTCACAGGTAGCCGCGTAAGAAATCTGCGGAAGACATTGGCGACGTCATGCTAAACCAATCAGCTCACTAAAGACTGTATGAGCCAAAAAAGAAACTCACAGTGGTAAATGATTCTTCCTTCCAGTCGAGGGATTTGCCATACTGAGCAGCGGCAGTTAGACGGAATATCCAACTGCTGTGGTACACGATATACACGCACCCGAGGCGGCAGTTCAAAGATGGCCTGCAATGTGTGCAGCTGCCTAGTCGAACCTTGAATACGAAACGTTCCTGGGACCTCTGTGGCTGGATCGAAAGGTCAGTACATATTTTATGATGTGAAAGGGGCACATACCGTTCTCCTTGAGATACAACCCGCTGGTTGTGATTGAGCACCCAAGAGACTTTCAAATGAGCGTAAATCAACATACCATTTGGCAATAATGACGGGAACATAACCCCACACATAAAGCTCTCCGTTGGCGTTAGCAGTCGATATCTGCACGCTTGCGTTTTTCAAGCTCTCCTTCAAAGGTGTCCCGGAAGATAATGCCCTGCACCGGTTGATCTGTGGTTTCAGTTACAATATCTGTAGGCCCAGGGTTGGAGACGGCGCTCTTGTCTTTAACCAACTTGCGTTTTGGATGTGCTGAACCTGAGGCCCTCTTGTCTTCAACTAACTTGTCTTCCGGCTGTTTTGGCGCGGGAGTGATTCTTGCGAGCCACGCCCTGAAATTGGGTTTGGAGGGTGAATGTGCTGGCTGGGAAGCCATGGGCCAGTGTGGAACAACGCCAAACTCCCCAAGAAGGCCGGTTGAATTCAGCCAGTGCGTGCCATAATCACCACAGCTCTTTGCTACCGTCGGCGCCTAACAAGACAGATATTTCACGGGTTCTGATCCGAATGTCGGGTTGTCCCGGCTCCGTCAGACAAAAATATTTCTTTGTAATACCTCGACCTAACCTTGAACTCGGTTGCCCTCAGTAGCAGAACACCAGTACTTATGACATTTCGCTGGATAAAAATTGGATTTGGATACAGTGAGTGAAACTGGACGGTACATGATGTTTGTGCGGTTAACAGAGCAGGAAAGCGCGAGAGCAGTGCGAGAACATTCTACAGCAGGTAGGGAAAGATAGCAGCGGGAATCATAAGAGCGATAGCCAGGTCGATTGCAAGGACACATTTGCAGCGACGAACGCACTAGTACTGGGACTCAGAGCAGTTGGTGCGGTTCCGAAGGAATTCCAGTTCCGGATCTAAATTCTAGAAATTGCGTTGAGCTCGAGGAGCAGCTAAGACACTTCCTGCTTTGACGGGCTCGTACGTTTGATACTTGAGGCTGGGTGAGCTGACGTCTGTCAAGGTTGACTTGCAGAGAACATTGCCTCCAACTCGAGGGCGATCTTATGGATGCTGGGACGATTGCGAAAATCTGACACCCACGCGGCCGACACCAGTTGCCAGAGTGCGGCCGGAATGGCTGTAGGTTGCTCAGGTCGCTCGTTTGCGATAACCTTCATCAACGCCGCAACCTCAGCTAGTTTAGCAAACGGTGGGCTACCGGTATACAGCTGTAAATCAATCAGCAAAACTGCATTCGCTAAGAGTGCAAGGTTACAGGCACCTCTAAGCAGACACATGCATAAGCGTACACGTCGCTCGCAGTGGTCCGCAAAAACTTCTCGCACCCGAAGGACTTCGGTTCGATTAGCTCTGGTGCAAACCATCGAATGCTACCAGCCCGATTCGAGCTTGATGCGACTCCCGTCGTCGAATCAATATCAGTGATAGTGGTGGCCAGTCCGAAGTCCGAAAGACATGCATTCCCGTCGTCAGAAATCAAAATATTGTTTCCACGTAGGTCGCCGTGAACGATCTTCATAGAGTGAAGATAACCAAGGCCCTGTGCGACTTCAAGGAGCTGTCGGATGTTGTGAGCAAAGCATGCATCAACAGAAATGAAGCAGTACCAACCAATCGATTGACTTCCCTCCGCCCGCGATCTTGCAGATACTTGAGTACGGTCCCATGCTTCATCCATGGCGAAACCATGCAAAATGAGGGCGCGAACGTTGAACGATCGATTCCTAGCAAAGGTAGGATGAAAGGATGGCGGAGACCCTGCCATACTAGGGCCTCCTTATAAAATTGCTAGAGAACAGTACTAAGCACGAGGAGGCATACCCGGTTGTTAAGGCACTCACCAAGCGGTTACGACGCGTACTGGAATCCGCCGTGAAAATTCTGATGCGCTTCAACGCAACTATGTGTCCTTGGTACGAAGCCCGATAAACGTCACCGAAACCCCCACCAAAAGTTGGATCCTTGTCATGGTCGTTCACTCCAGTAATAAAAAGGGAAGACGGGAGTTGTTCTCTCGCTACAGAGACCTTGAGCAGTAATTTCCGAGCTTTTGAACGTAGGCTGGCATCTGGAAGCGTTCCTCGACTGAGTACCTTTGTATCGACATCAGAAATAGATCACAAGTAACCGAGAAAAACGCACATCCTGAATGGCATCTATAAGAGATTGAGCATTGCTCCCTGTAAGTTGCCGGGCCTCTCGCCTGGCATCTCCAGATTTAAGGATGAGGGTAAGCTCCTCCCCGATCTGTGTCTCGATAATCTCCAATTTCTTCCGAAGTTCATCTCCTTCTTGGTTGGAATCCGTCATTAGCATCGATAAGAGCGGCGCGCGACGTTCCCAGGTCGTCAACAGATCTTTGACATAGCTATGCACGTGTGGATCCTCGGATGGTTCGTCCAATAAGGCATGTCTGGCAAAAGAATCGATGGTGGAGCCCGTGCCTGAGCCTGGCGATGAAAGACCGTAACCAGCAAAAGAGAGCGAACTTCCAAAGCTATAATTCAAATTATGCTGTTGTTTGCGGAGCCGATCCGTGAGCGATATGCCTCTGTCGGGATGGGAATGGACGAAGCGGGGAAAATGCATAGACTGCTCGCGACCATGCTGGCGCTGCAGGTGCTGCAAAACGGCGTTGGGGACAGAAGTTATAGGTGTTAGCGTGTTGTCGCGATGAGCATCTGGGGACTCAAGCGAGGGATTTACGGATTTTCTGGCCTCGGGCGAGGGTTCGTCTAGAACGATGTCTGGATTGAGTTCTGCCTGCATTTCTGGTAGAACATCGCTCGCGGTATTGGCCGCAAGACTGACGGTGGAGGGTATTTGGTGCGGAGAATTGGCACCTGCGACAGTCGATGTCTGTGAGACGAGACCCATGTGCGTGGGGGAAGACACGAAGCCGTCCCTTTCGTCGCTCTCGGAGCTGAGGTCGGGGACAAGCCAAAGTGGGGGAGGGGTTTGTGACTCCTTGGGGAGGTCATCGTGATCATGTCCGGCTAGTAACGCAGCGAACGTCCTCGGCTTGCCGCTGCGGGTTGTCAGACGCGTATCGTTGCGGACGACGTTGGTGGGTCTGCGGTCGTACAGCGTAGAGCTATAGTCGGCAAAAGTGCGGGTGAGGCCGCCGGGGGATGGCGGGAAGTGGACTTCAGGGAGGGGGAAGGGGTTGAAGTCGGCGGCGACGGTGCGCGCGCGCTCAAGGATGGGCTTTAGCGGCATCGAGGAGTCCGTTACCAGCAATACGATTTTGACCAGGCAGAAGCGTATTTCACGAGGGGACCCAGAGACCCTCCTCGCCGTTACTGCCAGAAATGACTCCAAGTACTTTTGTGGGTCCACGACCGTCCAGAAAGGAAGTCATTGAAGAGATGGCGATCACAACACAGCAGTGCCAAATGAGCATGTTCATTGTTGTTCACTGGTCGTGAGCTCTGATCCGAATTGCGGCACCACCTTCATCCTTGTTGAAGTCTGCGTGCTGGCGGCGCGGTAGTAAGTAACGACCGGCTTGCCAAAATTATACAGAAGTCATTGGCACAGGCGCTGGACAAGCGCGCTGCAATCTCGTGTTGCTGTGCTTCACGTGACGGCGCCTGGCTTCTCTGCTCTCACCAACCCTGAGTTGCCCCGAAGTTCTTGGATGGGAGCCGGACTGGACTCGGGGCTTGAAGCCTTTCGTTCGTTCTGGTCTGCTGATGTCGTTGCACTTGATTTCCGCTGTGCTACCATTCTGTGCTATTCTTGTGCGGGAGCATAGTTCCCCACTGCAAGATGCCCATGTGCGAACTCAGCTTCCTCTGCCTTCATGCATCAGATTCGAATGCTTCACGTTCGCCGGCACGAAATATCGACCATATGCTCTCGGTATATAAGTACTCGATGATTGAATCTCTTCTTGACGCTGCAAGATGACGCGCCTGTTCTCATTTTTGGCTTTGTCCGGCTCGGTCCTCAATGCGCTGGCCCAGTCGCAATATCTCTTGGGGCTGGGCATCGCTGACATCACTGGCCCAGTCGTTGAAACGAACATGATGGGGTACGCGAGCCTGGCGCAAACCGACACCGGACTGCACATGCGCCAGCGTGCGCGCGTTTTCATCGTCGGCGAGACTGCTACACCCGCGAACCGCGTCGTCTTTGTCAACGGCGACATTGCCATGGGCGACACCGGTATCCGCCGTGCTATTCTGGCCGGACTCGCGACCAAGTATGGGACCCTGTACACGGCGCAGAACGTCGCAATTTCGAGCACGCATCAGCATTCGGGCGTGAGTAAAAAAATGCGCTTGTTTGAAATTTTTCGACGTCTTTGAAAGGTGGGAGGATACCTGGAGAACTTGCTTCCCCAGGTCACCAGTCTGGGTTTTGTGTCCCAAACGTACGACGCGATTGTCCAGGGTGTCCTACTTGCCATTGATCGCGCACATGACTCCCTTTGCGCCCGGAACGCTGTCCGTGGGCAACAGTGCGCCGTTTCCCTTCCACCTCAATCGCAGCTAACATCCCGCTAGCCACGGTCGTCGGGGGTAATATTAATCGTAGCCCAACTGCTTACTTGGCGAACCCTGCCGCGGAACGCGCCATGTATGTGAACGTGGGCGGGGACCAGGACACGACTATGAGTCTGCTCAGTTTTGGGTCGCGCGGGTTTTTGAATTTCTTCGCGGTGCATGGGACCAGTCTCTACGAGGTGCGTCTAGGCTGCGAGTTTTCATTATTTATTATTCAAAATTTCGCCAGAACAACACCCTTGTTAGCGGCGATAATAAGGTGCAGCTACTCCTTTTGTTTCAGTTTTCTGAACGCTAAAAATCAACAGGGGATGGCTGCGTATCTTTATGAATGTGCGAAATGACGCACATTCTGAAATTTTGCTGAAGCTTCATTCCAGCCTCCGTTGACCCAACTGCAATGCCCGGAAACCAAAGCTTCATCGCTGGATTCGCGCAGAGCAACGTAGGAGATACCAGCCCCAACACGTGCGTTTCGTCTCCTTCGCGCTAATTGATTCAAGCCAACCGCCCCCGAGCCTCGGCGCCTTCTGCGAATCGCCCGGCGAGCCCTACGACGGCATGCCCTGCCAGGCGAACACCTCCACCTGCGGTGGCACCGTCGAGCAATGCCACGGCCGTGGCCCTGGGTTCACCCTCGACTCGTTCGGGTTCCATTCCAACGAAATGATCGCGCAGATCCAGGTCAACGCTGCGAAGACGATTCTGGGACAGAAGCTTTCGCCTATCACTGGTACTGTACGGAGCGTGCATGTGTATCTGGATATGTTCGTGCCCGTTCTTTGTATTGAATTTTCCGGAAGCGGCTGATGAATTCGACAGGGCCAACCATACGTTCCCGCTGGCGAATGGTACCATTGCGCAGACGTGCCCGGCTGCGATGGGTGCGTGCATTGCTCGATGTTTTTAGCTCCGACTAAGTTGGACTTTCGCACTAAGGCTTCTCGTTCGCTGGAGGAACCACGGATGGACCAGGCTCTTTTGATTTTGTTCAAGGCGATAATTCCACGACACAGTGAGTTCCTTTCAGCCATTCGTGTACGGGAATTGACCCTGGATACTTCAGGAATCCGTTCTGGGAACTCGTCAAGTCCTTCATCACGCCCATCCCATCCGCTGCACAAGTCGAATGTCAGGCTCCAAAGCCAATTCTGCTGAACACCGTGAGTGGAACTTGGTTTCTTCGGGACGAAATGTATGTTTTTCCTGTGAATAGGGCTATGCGACTCAGCCATACCCATGGTCACCGAACACGGTTGACATTCAGGTTTGTAGAACTTCTTGATAATTCGGGGAGTAGGCTGAATAGGGGGATAGATGTTCAAGATAGGCAATTTCGTGATCGCAGTTATACCGGGCGAATTGACGACCATGGCTGGTCGGCGACTTCGGTGAGCCGAGCCCGGGATCTTCAAGTTGAGAGAAATCAGTTGAAACTAATATTTTCCCAGAAACGCTATCCGGGCTGAGCTCATCTCTACTGGCATCCTCGATAATTCTGCATACGTCGTCGTTGCCGGTCCCGCCAACACGTACTCTCATTATATCACCACGCGGGAGGAATATGCGGTTCAGCGATACGAGGGCGCATCGACGATTTACGGGCAATGTAAGTAACTAATTACGAACTGATTTATGCCGTGGCAAATACTGAGCGTATGGCAGACACGCTCGAGGCGTACATGGACAAGTACACGAGCCTTGTGCCTTTCCTCGCCGATACGCCGACCGGCACGCCCGCGTCGGACGCAGCCCCGCCGGAGCTGACTTCGAGTGCGATCTCTCTACAGGTATTTCACATCTTGGTTTTTTGCTCGTTGGCTTTTTCTGACGTAGAATGAATATCCAGTCCCCAGTCGTTTTCGATGCTCCGCCGTTCCTCAAGAGCTTCGGGCAGGTCCTCATCGATGTGGTGACAACAACGGCGTACCAGGCTGGACAGACCGTGTTCGCGCAATTCGTCGGCGCCAATCCGCGGGTTTGCCCTTTCATACATATGTGTACTGAATGAGTCTGATGGACTGTCAGAACAATCTCCGCCTTGAGGGCACGTTCCTCAGCGTTGATCAGCTCGTTGGAGGAGTTTGGAACATGGTGAAGTCGGATTCGCATCCCTCCACGCTGTATCAGTGGGCGATTGTCAGTGATATTCTGGGCACGAGCGCTGTTAACATTTCCTGGTGGGTATTTTCTCATATACAGCGAATATAATTTCACTAGTTCTGTAGGACCATTGAATCCGGCACCCCTGGTTTGTTGCCGTGACTCCTCGGCGCTATATCTTTTGACCGCTATTTTTCAGCTGGCACCTATCGCCTCAGGTATTTTGGTGACGCGAAGTCTCTCCTTGGAGGCTCTATTGAGTCCTTTACGGGTAGGCGAAAGGTCCGATCAAATTTTGGTTTCTGTTATAACTCGTCCCTCGTTCGACAGGCACGTCCTCGAGCTTCACGGTATCGTAGGGGAATTTTACAGGTATACCGAGAGTCCGATTAAATTTTGGGCTCTGTTTTGACTCGGTCCTCGTTCGCCAGGCATCTCCTCCAGCTTCACAGTATCGTAGGCAACTCGTAGGATTTTCTTTTTTGTATGGACAAAGTGTTGGAGCAATGAGGTCACGTTTGTGGCGGTACCGGAGTCTGAATCAAATAATTTTCTTCGGCTGTACCATCATGGCTCCGTCTGCATCGAAGCAAAAAAGACTCGCAGAAAAGGCCGCAAAGAAGGCCGCCGGTGGCGAGGGCTCGACATCGGGTACACCGACGACGGGGTCGCGCAATGGCAGCAGCACGAATACGCCACTGACCAGTATGAGCGCTGCTACCAGCCAGGAGGACCTCACAGTCACCAGCATGGCCAAGCTCCGAATTGTAACTGACCGGTGCGTTTGGGCGTCGCGGGATCCGTAATACGATGTTCATCGGGGTGCAGGAGTGCGGCCGGTGTGCTCACATCCGATGTCAAGTCTCGGGATATCAAGATCGAATCCTATACGCTGTCTTTTCACGGACGGTTACTCATAGAGAATGCAGAGATCGCTCTCAACTACGGCCAGCGGTATGGTCTGCTGGGCGAGAACGGTTCTGGGAAGGTGTGCATTTTTTGGTGTAGAAAGCAAGATGGACACTGATTACGCTGCAGTCGACGTTCCTGCAATCGATCGCGTCGTGCGACATTGAAATCCCGCCACATATCGATATCTACCTCGTCTCCGGCGAAGCGGAGCCGTCGGATGTGAACGCTGTCGACTTCATTGTCGCATCTGCACGGCAAAAGGTCGCAAAACTCGAGAAGCACATCGAGGAGCTGTCCATAGCCGACGACGTGGATGACCTCGCTCTCGAGGCTGCGTACGAGCAGCTCGAGGAGATGGACCCCGCTACATTCGAGGCAAAAGCCGCCAGCATCCTGCACGGTCTCGGATTTTCGCCCACAATGATGAAAAAGCCGACCAAGGACATGAGTGGTGGTTGGCGTATGCGTGTCGCGCTTGCTCGTGCACTCTTCGTCAAACCCCATCTCCTGCTGCTCGACGAACCTACAAATCACTTGGATCTCGGCGCCGTAGTATGGCTGGAAGCGTATCTGAGCACATATAATCACATCCTCGTCATCACCAGCCACTCCCAGGATTTCATGGACAGCGTATGCACCAACATCATGGACCTCACACCCAAGAAGAAGCTCACCTACTACACCGGTAACTACACGACCTACGTACGAACGAAGCAAGAGAACGAGGTGAACCAGATGAAGGCGTATCACAAACAACAAGAGGAGATAGCACATATCAAAAAGTGCGTTCCGCGATTATGTTCGAAGCTCGGTGCTCATAACGATACAGATTCATCGCGTCTGCGGGAACATACGCGAATCTGGTGCGACAGGCAAAGTCGAAACAAAAGATTATCGACAAGATGGAGGCGGCTGGGCTCATCGAGAAGATCGAGACCGGCAAGCCGTTGCGCTTTAACTTCGAGGATATTCGCAAGCTACCACCACCCATCATCGCTTTCGACCAGGTTGCATTCTCATATTCCGGCAAGAAAGAAGATTATCTTTACCGAGATCTGAGCTTCGGTATTGAGTGAGTCGACGGTATCACTTGACATGCGTTAGACTAACGAGACGCTCCAGCATGGATTCACGGATAGCTATCCTGGGTGCTAACGGAACGGGCAAGTCGACGCTCCTACATTTGATTACCGGCGCGTTGCAGCCGTGCGAGGGCACCGTCTCCAAACACGCCGCCCTGAAACTGGCGAAGTACTCGCAGCACAGCGCCGACCAGCTGCCTTACGACTCGTCCCCGATCGAGTACTTCCAACAGCTGTTCAGCGAGCGTTTTCCCGAGATCGACCTGCAGGGCTGGCGCTCGCAGCTTGGCCGTTTCGGGCTGTCGGGTGCGCATCAGACAGCACCGATCAAACAGCTTTCGGACGGCCTGCGGAACCGTGTCGTGTTTGCGCAGCTCGCCATGGAGCACCCGCACATTTTGCTGCTCGACGAGCCGACGAACCACTTGGACATGGAGTCCATTGATGCGCTCGCGCGAGCGATCAAAGAGTTTGAGGGTGGCGTCGTGATCGTGTCGCACGACTTCCGGCTCATCTCACAGGTTGGGGAGGAACTGTGGGAGGTAACGAATAAGACGATCAAGAACTTGACCAAGGCAGATATAAGCATCCAGGACTACAAAAAGAACCTGGTGAAGCAGAGCAACGCGGCGATCGAAAAGGCGAAGCTGTTCAGCAAAACGGCGCCCAAGGGGAAGGCATAGACGACACGACACGTTATGTTTTTTGTTACTGTATAGACACTTGTATCTGCATCGCTGGATATATTTAGATGTGAGGCGTACTGTAGCTCTATAATGGAAAGCTTTCGTTTCCAGGTTCTTGTCTCTGTTTGAATGATGCGTTACGCTCTTGATCTCTTTCGATCCACAACACCACTGTGGTCGTAGCTTATTTATGCCACACGCTCCGCTTCTGGTAGAGCTTTGGAATCTAGCACTTGACGTTGCCTGAATGTCTGCACTCGCTTGACTAGGAAAGCGATATCGTTCCAGTTCAACCCAGGGATGTTCTAGGTACTTTCTAGCGATCCAACAACAGCTTCTCGGCATTCAAGTTGTACCGTCCGCACCCCAGCCTGGGACAATGCTGCCGCTCTCTCTGAGCTTCAGAACCAACTCGAGATGCAGACTCAATGTCATGAGCCGGTATGGACTCGGAGCCTCATCCATGTCCGATGCATGAATCTCGAGGACCGCTACTCCATGCTTTTCCATCGTGTCTTCCTTTCATGTCTCGCCACGGAGATTGGACCAAGACTACGACATTAATAGGAGAAGACTCTGAACCTTATCGACAATTTGTCCATATTCCGTGTTGCTCCACTCGAACTATGCTCAGCAGGTACAGACTGCGCTCACCGACCCTGTTAGTGACGTCGACGATTCGGATATGTATCGTTGCCACCGCTCGAGGTGCGCTCAGGGTGCGCTTCGTCCTCGCATTGTAACCAGTGATGGCTGATATGTGCTAACAATTGTCAGACCATTGTCAATGACGTTGAGAGAGCTGGTTTTCCTGTCCTGAGCACCCCCGCAAGTCTCTTTCCTGCTGAAAAAGAGGGAAAAATCAGCATCGCTGTTGGGAAGCTCGCCTCTCGATCTGATGTTCGAAATCCATTCGCAAATCCACCGTCTCTTGCTAGTTTCTCGTCATTTCATTACGAACACACCCCCGCCCCGGGTTTGCGGGACCGAAACATTCATCCTGTCATGTACATACTCCACGGATCACCTCGCTGCCCAGACTTCTCTGTCACGTCTGGGAATGTACAACAGACCCCAATTCACTCCCTCACTGTTGCTTAACCGCCCGACCGACATTTCGCGGTTGTCTCTTGTCGAACGGCTCCACCGCTCCACCATGACCACTATGCGCGACTGAGTGCCTGTGTCCTCAATGTCCTGTGCAATCGCGGGAAATGCATTGTCGCAAACCTATAAAAGAGCCTCTCATTCTCTCTCATTCCTCACTCGAACACATCTCTCTGTAGTTCAAGCTCTCAAGCCAACATGTTCTCTAAGCTCTTTACCACCGCTGTATTCATTGTACGCACCACATCCTCGATGTGCTGCAAACCTAACAATTGACCTTGACCTTTGTTACAGACCCTTGCTGCCGCCACCCCCTGGAACGGTCCCCCGGTGACCACCCCGACCTCTGACCAGTGCTGCAACAGCGTCGTGTCGTCTACCAGCACCGCTGCCTCCGCCGTCGCTGCTCTCCTCGGCCTCGACCTCACCGGCCTCGATGTCCCTATCGGGTTGAGCTGCAGCCCCATCACTGTCGGCGGTAACAACTGGTATGCAGTCTATTCGGTCTCCGAATAGCTCGAAGTCTCACTTGTCTTCACTAGTGGATCCACTTCAGTTGTCTGCGATGCCCCCGAGCAAGAATGGGGTATGCACTGCACATGCTTTTGTGCCTATAACCTGCTAATAATTTATTTCAGGTGGGCTCATTGCCATCAACTGCATCCCCATCACCCTTTGAGTGCCATTCGAAACGATGAACGGTTGTCGGTGAATATTTTTGACGAGATGGAGTTGTTCTTTCTACTGTACCCGGCTGTCTCGTGTCAAATGGTCGCGAATAACATGCCTTTGTGTTTGTTTCACTTGCGTTGCTCTGAACCTGTTCGCATTTGGCGAAGAGTTCATCAAAATTTCCTTATTCGGCTGTTGGATGAGTATTGTGTGGTCTTGCTTGCGTGGATGTTTTTCCGCTGTGCAACGAGATAGCAACCCAGGTGCGCCGAGCAGAGTACGAAAATCAAAGACATCTCGTTTATTTGTGCTGCCTCTGCCTGCTTCGAATGGACTGGATTAGGTCTTATGGCGATTTCCTTTACAAAGCTTTAAGCGTCTGCCTCCCATACCACGGATGAGGTCTCAGTCCGTCGCAATCGTCCTCCGTCGAGCACCTTTCTTCAGCCGTATTTTCGACGCGCTTCTTGCTGCCGTCGATCCCCACGATCCCGGGTTTACTTCGGGTACGATTCGTCGGCCGAATACCTATAACAGCAACCTGAACAAGACGCGCATAACGGAGGTCTCAAGCGAAGTATTTACCTTTCTCTTTCTGAAATCGTGCAATACGCATAGAAGCGCGTCAGCGGTCGCAATTGGGTCGCAACGATCTCGAGCGGCGTCTCAACACGCTTGAATATCGCAGAGTCGGTAGCCGCGTCTTCGAGCTCATGATCCGCCTCCTTCCAGTGCATGAGTAGTGGTGAAAAAAGCCGCGGGCTTCTGAGCCCTTGACAGTCTTCTCAATATCGATAGTAGTCCTTGCTTTCGGGCAGAGTTCAAAGCATTTTCACATAAGTAAATGTTTTTGGCTTTGTAATTTGAAGTACAAAGATCCCACGTACATCCCTATTATTATTATTATTATTGCATTTTTATACTTTTATAAGGGCTCCGTATTTTTAGATTCTATGAATGTAGCACAAAGACGGGCGGGAGGAGGAAGATACTCAGACAATCGAGTCGTTGGTGTCGTTGGAACGGGAAAAGAGGCGCCAGCATACAGGGAGCTCTTGCACGTTGCGCGGCGCTGTTGTCACGATTTCATCCACCTTCTCCTCCTCGTCTTCCCAGACAATAAAGGCATCTCGCCCCTCCTCGAGTGCGACGGCGCTGAACTTCCGGCCCGTCATGCGTTCTTCTTTGATGTCTTTACCCGTGACGGTGCGCTCCTCGTTGAGCGCGTTGATAGTGTCTTCCCCTTGCTTGAAGAGTGCCTAAAGACGGTCGTCGAGGCTGGAGCGCGGCGCGTAGACAGAGACGAGGACGGGAGGCGCCGAGTACTGCTGACGAGTCGCTTCCACGACTCGTCAGCGGGAGTGAGTACGGGGATCGGACGAGGAGGGGGGACTGGAAGAGGGTGGTGATGCCCGGAGGTCTGCACTTGCCGGTTTCACGCACGAGCCTAGGCAATGACGACGGCTTGGGAAGGTTCCATTCCTTGAAGCCTGGAGCAAGGGTTGTGTCGACGACAGCGGGAGCGGGAAGCGCTGCAGAAGAGGTTTGAGGGACAGGAGCAGGTCGAGCCGAGGTAGAGAGTTTCAAGTGGAGGGGAGCAAATGGAGTTATTGGTGCGGCGTTGATGAGACTTTGAGCCGAAGGAACGAGTCTGGCGGGAGGAGACTGAACCGATGCAGAGATCTTGATGGTAGGCACAGTTCGAGCGACGGGAGCAGGAGAGACCGTGGATGAAGGAGGGTGGGAGGTAGACACAGGAGGAGACAGTCTAACGACGGGAGAAGCAGGCGCCGTGGAGCGGTCTTGAACGAGCAACTGCTTGGTTATTACGGCCGGGCGAATTCGACTACGAGCAGACTTCACCTTGGACTTGACGGTCCTCAAGGGCGAGACTTCTGTGTTCAGCTTCATTCCTTGACCCTCTTGGAAGAGGGAGGGGAGTGTCCAAGTCGAAGTCGGCGGCGGCGCGAAGGTCGTCTCCGGTGCACTCGTCGGTCGGGGCAGATCTTAGTTCGGAGAAAGGGGTGGGGGAGTCGAGATTCCAGATTTCTGTGAATCTATATGAGCAACATGGAGCGAAGCCAGCAGAAAAACGCGAACCGGTCGCGGTATATGGGCTTTGTTGGGCCCATGAGACGCAGCAGCCTCTTTGTCATCGGCAAAGTCTACGAAGGGAGACTGGATCAACGCGCGCTCGAGATGAGAAAAAATTCTCATTCACCACGACCAACGAGGAACTTCTGGTCTTCATGTTGAACGCGGCCAGCAACCGCGACAGCCAGACTCCAAAACGAGCCTGAAGAACCTGAGGGTCTGAAAGAGAGTATTTATGTTTGGATGCTGAGGATGGTATTGGTACGAGCGAAAGAGAAACGAGTGGCTGGCAATCGGCTGGCCATTTTCAAGCCATTTTGTGTGGGTCCCGGACAACCGGCAAAAAACAATCAATGGCTTGGAGTAAAACATTTGTGGGCAAAGTGGAACATAGTCGGGACGAAAAGCAACTGGAGAAGAAGGATACTAGGTGCTGAGCGCTTCGAGCACTGATGCGAGTTCGGAGAAAGAACATATCACGCGCAAACAAACACTGATGGCCAAATTAGGCCATATGTGGCTGTGTTACTCTCGTCTTACAATTCTTCGGACTCTCGGGCTCTGGACACGACAGCCTGAGTTTTTCGGCGTTCACAGACCGATGTCATGAGCTTGTTGTAGACTCGGAGCCTCATGGATGTCCGATGCATATATTTCGAGGACGGCTACTCCACGCTTTACATGTGTTCCTTTCATTTCATCTCTTTGCCGCGGAGATTGGACCACGACTTTAACGAGAAGATTTATGTTTCGTACGACATTAATGGAAGGCGACTCTAAACCTTATCAACAATTTGTCCATATTCTGCGTTGCTCCACTCAAGCCATGCTCTGCAGGTACAGACCGCGCCCACCAACTCGTCAGTGACGTCGACGATTCGGATATGTATCGTTACCCCCGTTCGAGGTGCGCTCTGTCCCCGCACTTTGACCAGTGATGGCTGATTTATGCTAACAATGTCAGAACATTGTCAATGACGTCGAGAATTGGTTTTCTCGTCCTAGAGGCCCCCCGCAAGTCTCTTTCCTGCTGGAAAAGAGGAAAAGAGTCAGCATTGCTGTTGAGAAGCTCATCTCTCGATCTGATGTGCGAAATCCGTTCGCAAATCCACCGTTCCTTGCTAGTTTCCCGTTACTTCATTACGAACACACCCGGGGTTTGCGGGACCAAAACATTTCATCCTGTCATGTACGTACTCCACGGATCGCTTCGTTCCCCAGACTTCTCTGTCGCGCCTGGGAATGCACAACGGACCTCAATTCACTCCCTCTATTGCTGAACCGCCCAACCGACATTTTCATCGTTGTCTCTTGTCGAACGGCTCCACTGCTCCACCATTACCACTATGCGCGACTGAGTGCCTGTGTCCTGAACGTCCTGCGCAATCGCGGGAAATCCATTGTCCCAAATCTATAAAAGAGCATCTTATTCTCTGTAATTCCTCACTCGAACACATTCCTCTGTAGTTCAAGCTCTCAAACAACATGTTCTCTAAGCTCTTTGCCACCGCTGTTTTCGTTGTACGCACCCCATCCTCGATGTGCTGCAAACCTAACAATTGACCTTGGCCTTTGTTACAGACCCTTGCTGCCGCCATTCCGAACACCACTCCCCCGGTCACCACCCCGACCTCTAACCAGTGCTGCAGCAGCGTCGTGCCGTCCAGCAGCACCGCTGCCTCCGCAGTCGCTGCTCTCCTCGGCCTCGACCTCACTGGCCTCAATGTTCCCATCGGGTTGAGCTGCAGCCCCATCACTGTTCTCGGCAACAACTGGTATGCAGTCTACTCGTCTCAGAACAGCTCGGAATCTCAAATGTTCTTCTAGCGGTGGCACCTCAGTCACCTGTGATGCCCCCGACCAAGAATGGGGTATGCACTGAATATACTTTCATGCCTATAATTTGCTGATAGTTTCTTTCAGGCGGACTCATTGCCATTAACTGCATCCCCATCACCGCTTGAGTACTGGATGCCAAATAATGAACGGTTGTCGATGAATATTTTTGGCGATTGTATTACTTCTTCTGTACCCGGCTGTCTCGTGTTAAATGTCGCGAATAACATGTCTTTGTGTTTATTTCACTTGAATCTGTTTGGATTTGGCGACGAAGTTCATCAAGATTTCCTTATTCGGCTTTTCGATGAGTAAGTATTGTGTGGTCGTGCTTGCGTGCACGCTTTTCCGCTGTGCAACGGGTTTTTATTTCGATGTACTGGGCTCCGCGGCGAGAAAACGCGAAAAAGAAATCGGAAAAGGAAAGAATGAGAGGGGATTCAAGAGAGCTCACGGAGGCTTGGGGCAAGCTTATTAAATGGGGAAGACGCTATCATGCGCAAACAACCGCTCCAGGCCGAATTAGGCTATATGTGGCTGTGTACTGCTTGTCTTCCATTCCACATGTTCGGACTCTCGGACTCTGATTCGCGGTGTACCATGTAAGCACTTCTTTCGCTGGACCAGAAAGAATTGGAATTGATGCCGTTCCAAGTTCGTTCTAGGTCTTCTCTATGGATCGAAAACGACTGGCAGGTTCGAGCTGTATGCATCGTGCCTCCAACGAGTGCTAAATATGCCGCTCTCCCCGGGTTTTAGGCCTTTTCAGGTCCGATTCACGACTTGGATGCAGATCGATGTCATGAGCCTATGTGGTACGGACTGGGAACCTCGTTGATGTACGATGCATACATTTCGAGGACGACTGTTCCATGCTTTTTCATTGTGCCTCCCTTTCATGTCTCTCCGCGGAGATTGGAACAAGACTCTGGCGGAAGGATCCATGTTTTGTGCGACATTGAAGGAAGAGGACTCTAAACCTTACCGACAATTTGTTCATATTCCGTGTTGCTCCACTAAATCATGCTCAGCAGGTACAGACCGCGCTCACCGACCCTGTCAAGCTGTGTGGTATGGACTCGGAACGTCATTGATGTTCGGTGCATACATAGATCTCAAGGTAGATCTGAAGGACGATGACTCTATCCGTTTCCATCATTGTGCCTTTTCTCATCTCTTCGCCGCGGAGATTTGACTAAGATTTTGATGGGAAGATTCATGTTTTGTACGACACTGATAGGGAGAAGACTCTAAACCTTATCGACAATTTGACCATATTCCGTGTTGCTCCACTCGAACCATGCTCTGCAGATACAGACCGCGCTCACCGACCCCGTCAGTGACATTGATGGTTCTGATATGTATGTAACGTTACCACCATTCGAGGTGCGCTCTGTCCCCGCAGTTTGACCAGTGATGGCTGATTTGTGCCAAAATGTCAGACCATTGTCAATGACGTCGAGAGCTGGTTTTCCCGTCCTGGAGGCGTCCTGCAAGTCTCGTTCCTGCTGGAAAAGAGGGAATAAAAATCAGCATCATTGTGGAGAAGCTCGTTTCTCGATCTGGTGTTCGAAATCCGTTCGTGAATCCATTGTCCCTTGCTGATTTCTCGTCATTTCATTACGAACACACCCGGGGTTTAGTGGACCGAAACATTCATCCTGTCATGTACGTATTCCACGGATCGCCTCGTTCCCCAGACTTCTCTGTCACGCCTGGGAATGAATAACGGACCTCAATTCACTTCCTCACTGTTGCTGAGCCACCCGACCGACATTTCGTCGTTGTCTCTTGTCGAACGGCTCCACTGCTCCACCATGACCACTATGCGCGACTACGTGCCTGTGTCTTGAACGTCCTGCGCAATCGCGGGAAATGCATCGTCGCACACCTATAAAAGAGCCTCTTGTTCTCTCTCATTCCTCACTCGAACACATTCCTCTGTAGTTCAAACTCTCAAGCAAACATGTTTTCCAAGCTCTCTGTTGTTGTCGCCTCTGTGCTCATTGTACGCGCTACATTCTCGACGTGTTGCAAACCTAACAATTGACCTGACCGTCGTTGCAGACCCTTGCTGCCGCCATCCCGAACACCACTCCCCCGGTCACCACCCCGACCTCTGACCAGTGCTGCAACAGCGTCGTGCCGTCTAGCAGTGCTGCTGCCTCTGCCGTTGCTGCTCTCCTCGGCCTCGATCTCACCGGCCTCAATGTTCCCGTCGGGTTGAGCTGCAGCCCCATCACCGTCGGCGGTAACAACTGGTAGGCAGTCTATTTGTCGCCGAACACTCTAAGTCTCACTTGTCTTCACTAGTGGATCCACCTCTGTTGTTTGCGATGCCCCCGACAAAGAATGGGGTATGCACTCCATGTGATCTTGTGCCCATAATTTTCTAATATTTTTTTTCAGGCGGGCTCATTGCCATCAACTGCATCCCCATCACCGCTTGAGTGCCTTTCGAAACGATGAATATTTTTGACCCGTTGATGAGATTGGAGTTTTTTGTATCGCTTCTTCTGTACCCGGCTGTCTCGTGTTAAATGTCGCGAATAACATGCCTTTGTGTTTGTCTTACTTGCGTCGATTGGAGCGCTAGCCTGTTTGCATTTCGCGAAGTTCGTGAAAATTTCCTTATTCGGCTTTTGGATGAGTATTGTGTGGTCGTGCTTGCGTGCAGCTTTTCCGCCGTACAACGAGATAGCAGTACGAAACTTTACTCATGACATCCCGTTTTTTTCTTTTCTGCGGGCTGTTGCCTCTGTCTGCCTCAAATGAACTGTTCGCTTTGCTAATGCGTCTGCCTGCCAGATTTTACGTCTTGGTTGTGGCGGGCATGAGTACTCCATAACATTTTTTATTGAAACTTTCCTTCCTCCTTTTTTTCAGGCGATAAAACAACATTTAGCATATTAGTTCAGGTTACAGGGATTGCAAGGAAAGTTCTAAGGAGCTATGGTTCAGGTCAGGAGGATGAGTGCGGGGTCAATGAAGTACAGAGGTAACACATAACGAGAAAGCACGAGAGCAGTGTGATGGATTCCAGGGCAAGGGAAAAATAATGGTAGTCTGCGGCGTCGAGAGCTGGATGTGTAAAAGTCGTGAAGGCAATGGCACAGCGGGACGGACCCGCTCTTGAGAATGAACGAGCCTGGCTTGAGACGAATGCCATTATGACATGTCTTCCAACACAATGGCTATATTGTGAATACTAGGTCGAGCACAAAAATCCTGCGCCCATGCGGTGGTCACCACCTGCCATAGTGCGGCCGGGTGGGTTCCGTGTATATAGCTGCGAAAATATGAGGAAATGATTCTCGAGATTTCAGGGTTGAAGATACCTCCAGACAGACACATGCATAGGCGTACACATCGCTCGCCTTTGTCCGTATGAATTTTGTGCACCCGAACCTTGTCGGGTCAATTAGCTCTGGCGCAAACCATCGAACACTTCCCGCGCGATTCGAGCTGGTTGTGACCCCGGCCGTCGTCGAATCAGCATCCTCAATACTCGTTGCGAGTCCGAAGTCCGAGAGAGATGCATTCCCCTCATTGGAAATGAGGATATTAGTCCCGCGCAGGTCACCGTGAACGACGTCCATTGAATGAAGATAATCAAGGCCCTGCGCGATTTCAAGCAGCTGTCACGTGTGCTGTGAGGAAAACACTGACAGCGACGAGCAATAGGACCGACCAAGCGATCCACGTCCCCAGGCCCGCGATCTCGTAGATACTTGAGTACAGTCCCGGACTTCATCCACGGCGAAACCATGCAAAATGACGGCGCGACGCGGCGAACGTTGAACGATCAATGCCCAGCAAGGGAAGCATGAAGCGATGTCAAAAACCCTACCATACCAGCGCCTCTTTGTGAAATTTCTGTCACACAGCTATGAGCTCGGGAGTTACCCCTGGATGAGATACTCACCAAGCGAGTACGGTGCGGAGTGGAATCGGCGGTGAATGTTCTGAGACGTTCAGTGAGTGCAACCCTCTTTCCCTGGTAGGAGGCTTGGTCGACATCACTGAACTCGCCGCCGAACGTGGGATGCTCATCGCGGTCGTTCATACCAGTGATAAAAAGGGAAGATGGGAGTTGCTCCACCGCCTCGGAACTTTCTGCATTATTTAATTTTCGGGCCTTTGAGCGGGAGATTGAAACCGGAAGCGTCCCTCGATCCAGTGTTTAACCATCAACGTCAGAGAAATACGACAGAGAATGGAATGAAGCGAACATCCTGGATGGCATACACGAAAGATTGGGCACGGGGTGGGTCGTTGATGCTACGCGCTGGAGGAGATGAACAGAAACATCTCGTGAATGCTCGGCAGAACGATGGACGTAGGCGTGCGTGGCGGATGATACATGGCGAAAAACGCTATAAATGGTTTACACTCAGTCTCGTTCGCAGACGTTCGGGGTAGTCGACTAGTTTTGATGGAAATTCGATCGGCTGCTTCTCGTGTCTCCGTTCGTCGCAATCGTCCTCCGTCGAGCTCCTTTCTTCAGCCGCGTCCTCGACGCCCCCCACGACCCCCCGCTTACTTCCCCAGCGGCGCCAGCTGGGGTACGACCTATCAAGTGCCTCTTATTATTGGATGTAGCCCCGCGCGCAACTGCACATAATACGCCGCTGCCGCAGTTTCCCTCGTGAACCACCATTCTGATCAAGCTGGATGAAACTGCACTCGAACGGGGGAGAGGTCTTGAAGGATTGAGGATTGAGGTACGGTTAGTTTTTCCCAATTCGTTGTATTTCCTTCGTCTTATCTGCAGACAACCCCCCGAGTTGGAAGATACTTATTGTGTATATCGCAGCCTGACAGTCCCCTTTCTGCACTCTACTTTGATCCAGCCCTCGTGCAGGGTCCACCGCGCACTCTCTTGTCGAATCGAACACAACCCGTCGAAGAGGATGTGTGGATAACGGACTTGGCCGTGTCTCAAGGGCGATAAAAAAACGCTGTGAGCCGGCCGTCCCCAATTCCTCCACCTCTTGTAACGAGTCGTTCGAGACAAGCAAGTCTCTCCGACTCATCCTGAGCTTTATGGTGTCTTTTGATGATGAGCGTTTTACGGCCCGTTTCCGACATGTGGAGTTTGCACGTTCTTCTGCGAATATGGAACGAGAAAGAATATAAAGATCGTAAGAAACGAGGCAGCGCCCGACACGGGAAAGCGCGCTCGTGTCGCAGAACGGTGACAGATGACCGTAGATCTCACTCTTCATCGCTCTTACTGCTCGGCTTTCTCAGGCTGCACCGAAGCCTCACAGTGCACTGTTCACTCATTCTCCGATAACCTTGAGGCTGCTCGCTCCTTGAGTCCACTTTGTCACACTTCATGTCTCTCTTGAACTCTGAAGTTGCTCAACCTCAGGCTTTCGGTACGATGGACATATTTCCAGCGGAATTGTGGTTGGAGGTCTTTTATCATCTCCCGTTGGGGGCTTGCAGGAGTCTGTCTCCCACCCACCGCATATTGTACAACATTGCACGCCCGCTCGGTTTCACCGAATTCACGCTCTATACATATCCGTACGAGTTCCAACCCGAGAGGGCGCAACTCGACGATGCCCTGGAGCGCTTGCGCTTCTGGACCTCGCCCAGGATAGCTCCACACGTGCGTTTGTGCTTCACTCGCGAAGCGAGCCACATCTGGCAGCGGTCTCCGTCGGTACAAAGAACCGACAGTGAACACGTCCTCATAAACGCATTTCTCGAACGCCTGCCTCATTTTACCGGACTGGAGCGACTGTACGCTGGTGACATTCGATTCACGCATACTGGAATCACCAATTTGTGCGAGTTACCTGCATTCACGTACCTGGAGGTGTCCGGGTGGACAACCTTAAATCGAGAGCATGTCGATTCTGTATTAATGTTGCGCGTTGCGAGTTTCACGATCAAGCTCGACCACCAGCACATGGATGACGTCTGGTTTTCCCTGCTCTCCCGTGATACCCTCCGGGAGCTCGATCTTCTCAACCTCTTTACTCTCGTCGGGATCAAAGTCTCCCCCTTCCCAAATGTGCATACGTTGATAACAAGGGCCATCCCCGGTATAACCCACGTTGTCGAAATCTTCAATAATTTCCCAAATCTGCGCTCCTTCTCGAATACTTATGGAGACGTTTTACGGAACTTGACACCTACACAGGAATCATCGATATTCCCAGTTTTCAAAGAGTACACTGGTACTTATTTGAATCTCCACATATTCGCGCAGAGGGCGACCCTCACTCACTCACATCACCCTCGTCTCCGGCCTCCTGTTCGCTGGCCTCATCACCGAGCTGCAGGGTGTAACCGCCTTACCCAACGTTACCTTCCTTTCCGTACCCTTCATCACCTCGTCTCGAGTTGCGTTCGGGAAGACAGAGATCGAGTCTCTATTCGCTTTCTTTCCCAATCTCACCGAGCTTCAACTCACCCTGGTTCCTACCGAGCACGGCGGACTAGTCACCAGGCGGATGATCTCGTTCCTCAAAATGCTCCCATCCAACCCTCTTTTACCCTCTCTCCAAAGTGGGACTTCTCTCAATACGACGACAGCGACCTCGAGACGGCGTACGCCCTCCCCTCGCCCCTCCCTGCTGACATCCCAGAATTCTCAGTCCTGCGTGCTGAACTCATCGCCAAGTGTCCCGCTTTGACATACATACTCCTCGATCGATGCCACTTCCTGTTCCTGTGGTGGAAGACGTCGTTCGTGTGGGAAGCGACCGCGCGTAGCTTTGACGACGCACAGGCCATTCGGGAGCAGCTTGAAAAGACTCCGCGAGAAAATCCGGTTCATACACTCTTCCGATAGGCATATTTGCCATTGACGCTTCAATCCTGGATAATATCTTGTACCAGTTCGCCCTGCTGAAATGTGAAGTCTTATACCGGCGTCGTTGAATTCTGGAAAAGGTCCAGACCGCCCGACAACGACGAAATGAGACACAAGACCATCGCTCAGATGTGAATATCATGAGGACGCAAAGGCGATAAAATGGGGAAGAACATATCATGCGCAAACAGCCACCCCAGACCAAATTAGGCTATCTGTGGCTGTGTAATGCTCGTCTTCCATTCCACATGTTCGGACTCTCGGACTCTGATTCGCGGTGTACTATGTAAGCGCTTCTCCCGCCGGACCAGAAAAGAATCGGAATTAATACCAGTCCAAGGTCGTTCTAGGTCTTCTCCAGGAATTGAAAACGGCTGGCAGGTTCGGAGTTCAAGTTGTATGTATCGTGCGCGCCCCCAACGAGTGGTAAATATCCTCATCGATGTATGATGCATAGATTTTGAGGACGACTGTTCCATGCTTTTCCATTGTGCCTCCCTTTCATGTCTCGCCGCGGAGATTGGACCAAGACTTTGGCAGGAAGATTCATGTTTTGTGCGACAACAATAGGAGAAGACTCCAAACCTTACCGACAATTAGTCCATATTCCGTGTTTCTCCACTCAAACCATGCTCAGCAGGTACATACCGCGCTCACCGACCCCGTCAGGCCGTGTGGTATGGACTCAGAGCGTCATTGATGTTCGATGCATAGATTTTGAGGGCGACTACTCCATGCTTTTCCACTGTGCCTTCTCTCGTCTCTTCGCCGCGGAGATTGGACCAAGATTAGACTCTGAGGGAAGATTCATGTTTTGTACGACACTGATAGGAGAAGAGTCTAAACCTTATCGACAATTTGTCCATATTCTGTGCTGCTCCACTCAAGCCATGCTCTCCAGGTACAGACCACGCCCACCGACTCGCTAGTGACGTCGACGAGTTAGATATGTATCTTTGCTATGTACCATTCGAGGTGCGCTCTGTCCCCGCACTTTGACCGGTGATGGCTGATATGTGCTAAGAATGTCAAACCATTGTCAATGACGTCGAGAGCTGGTTTTCCCGTCCTGGAGGCACCCTGCAAGCCTCGTTCCTGCTGGAAAGGAGGGAAGAAAAAATCAGCATCGTTGTTGGGAGGCTCGTATCTCCATCTGATGTTCGAAATCCGTTCGCAAATCCGCCGTCCCTTGCTAGTTTTTCGTCATTCCGTTACGAACACACCCCGGGTTTGCGGGACCAAAACATTCATCCTGTCATGTACATACCGCCTCCCTGCCCAGACTTCTCTGTCACGCGTGGGAATGAGCAACGGACCTTAATTCACTTCCCCGCTGTTGCTGGACCGCCCAACCGACATTTCCATCGTTGTCTCTCGTCAAACGGCTCCACTGCTCCACCATGACCACCATGCAAGACTACGTCCCTGTGTCCTGAACGCCCTGCGCAACCGCGGGAAAAGCATCGTCGCAAACCTATAAAAGAGCCTCTTATTCTCTCTCATTCCTCACTCGAACACATTCCTCTGTAGTTCAAACTCTCAAGCAAACATGTTTTCCAAGCTCTCTGTTGTTGTCGCCTCTGTGCTCATTGTACGCACCCCATCCTCGATGTGCTGCAAACCTAACAATTGACCTGACCGTCGTTGCAGACCCTTGCTGCCGCCATCCCAAACACCACTCCCCCGGTCACCACCCCGACCTCTGACCAGTGCTGCAACAGCGTCGTGCCGTCTAGCAGTGCTGCTGCCTCTGCCGTCGCTGCTCTCCTCGGCCTCGATCTCACCGGCCTCGATGTCCCCGTCGGCTTGAGCTGCAGCCCCATCACCGTCGGCGGTAACAACTGGTAGGCAGTCTATTCGTCTCCGAACAGTTCGAAGACTCACTTGTCTTCACTAGTGGATCCACCTCTGTTGTTTGCGATGCCCCCGACAAAGAATGGGGTATGCACTCCATGTGATCTTGTGCCTATAATCTGCTAATGATTTTTTTCAGGCGGGCTCATTGCCATCAACTGCATCCCCATCACCGCTTGAGTGCCATTCGAAACCACGAACATTTTTGAGTCATTGACGAGATTGGAGTTCTTTGTATCGCTTCTTCTGTACCTGGCTGTCTCGTGTTAAATGTCGCGAATAACATGCCTTTGTGTTTGTTTTACTTGCGTTGATTGGAGCGCTCGCCTGTTTGCATTTCGCGGAGTTCGGCAAAATTTCCTTATTCGGCTTTTGGATGAGTATTGTGTAGTCGTGCTTGCGTCTGACATGTGGAGTTTGCACGTTCTGCGAACATGGATAGGATAGGATAGGATAGGATTGCCGACACAAGGTCCCAGCGCGGAACGGCCGGTGTCTGTACTACATACACAAGGCCAAATGTATGCTACAGATGTATCTAATCTCCGCCGTTGTGAACTAGCCCGTCCCCGAATGTAACACTTCCCCGGCCCATGCAACAATAAATCTTTCAATTTCATTGCCATCTACGGGCAGGACGATTGGCGCCAACCTGATTGTAGTCAACCGGGAGTCGAGGACCAATTCTCAACGAGAAAGAATATAAATAAGTATCGTGTGCCGGACACGGCGGGCCGGCGGCGCGAAAGCGGAAAGCGACACAGGCTCTCACTCTCACTCATCGCTCTTGCTGCCTAGTCTCTCTAGACAGTTACTGTGATGTCACCAGCTCGTTCCTCGCTCATCAGACTTACTGCCAGGCTTTCTCGGGTTGCACTAAGGCTGCACAATGCACTGTTCAGTCATCCTCCGAGAACTTTGATTCTTGAAGCCGCTCGCTCCTCCTCGAGTTGTTTCGAGATTCTTGAAGTCTGAAGTTATTCAACCTTTGGACCTATTTCCAACGGAATTATGGTTGGAGGTCTTTTCTCATCTTCCACCGGCGGCGCGCAGGGAGTCTCTCTTCCACCCACCGCATGTTGTATGACATTGCGCGCCCGTTTGGCTTCACCGAATTCACACTCTACACTTATCCATCTGCGTTCCCACCCCCAGCAGGCGCAGCTCGACGATGCCCTGGAGCGCCTGCGCTTCTGGACCTCACCCAACATAGCTCCACATGTGCGTGTGTGTTTCACTCGCGAAGTGTGGTATTTATGGCAAGAATCTGCGTCTTCACGAAAAGACGACGGTGAACACGTCCTGATAAATGCATTTTTCGAATCCCTGCCTCATTTTACCGGACTGGAGCGACTTTACGCTCAGGACATTCAATTCACGCCTACTGGAATCACTAACTTGTGCGGATTGCCTGCACTCACATACCTGGAGGTTTCGGGGGGAACAAATTTAATTCGAGAGCAGGTTGATCCTGCGTTAACGTTGCGCATCACGAATATGACGATGAGGCTCCACCACCGCAGGGAAGATGCTTGGTTTTCCCTACTCTCCCCTGATGCCCTCCGGGAACTCGAGCTTTTCAACCCCGTTGCTCTCGCCAAGTCAGACGTAGCACCCTTCCCAAATGTGCATACGTTGAAAGCAGGTCATCTCTCCGGTCACGCTGTTGAAATCTTCAATAAATTTCCAAATCTGCGCTCCTTCTCGGACACTTATGGAGATGTTTTACGGAACTTGACACTTGCACAGGAATTATCCATATTCCCAGTTCTCGAAGAGTACACTGGTACTCATCAGAATCTCCACATATTCGTGCAGAGAGCCACTCTTACTCACATCACTCTCGCCTCCGGCCTCTTGTTCGCCGACCTCGCCGCCGAGCTGCACGGTATAAGCGCTTCGCCGAACATTACCTTCCTCGCTGTGCGATTCATCACCTCTGAATCTGATCAAGATGCGTTCGGTGAGGCAGAAACCGAGGCTCTATTCTCCTTCTTTCCGAATCTCACCGAGCTCCAACTCACCCTTATTCCTACCGAGCACGGCGAACTACTCGCCCGGCGGATGACTTCGTTCCTCCAAATGCTCCCCTCCAGATTCTTCCTGCCCAGCACCCTGCATTCCATCTCTCTGAAGTGGGACTTCTCTCAATGCGACAAAAGCGATCTCGGAATGTGGCATAACCTCGAGTCTCCTTCCGACATCTCGGACTTTGCGACCCTGCGTGCTGGACTCGTCGCTAAGTGTCCTGCTTTGGCGTACATACTCCTCGATCGATATCACTTCCTGTTTCTGTGGTCGAAGACGTCGTCGGTGTGGGAAGCGACCGCGTATACCTATAGAGACGCGGAAATCATTCGGAGGCAGCTTAGAAGAAACATCTAGAAAATACGTAATGACGCTCGTTGGCCATTGAGTCTTCAATCCTGGATAATATCTTGTACGGGTTCGCCCTGCTGAAATGTCAAGTCTTATACCGACGTCATTGAGTTCCGGACAAGGACCAGACCGCCCACCAACGACGAAATGAGACATAAAACCATCGTTCAGATGTGATGGCTTGATTATCATGAGATAAAGGCGATAAAATGGGACGCAATCCTCGGGCGACTTGGGGTAACCTCATTTACATATTTATCGTTTTCCATTCGATGATTCTTGCTTTCACGCAGAATTCAGAGCATTTCAAATAAATGTTTTTGCAAAGATCCCACGTACGTCCCTATTTTTTTTTTTTTTTTTGCGTTTTTAATACTTTAGGAGGGTGTCCGTGTTTTGGGGCTTTTATGAGTATTGCGGAAAACGAGAAGCTGAGAGGCGGACGCTGAAACAATAGAGTCGTTGGAGCGCGCGGTGTTAGGGCGGGTGACCATGCGCCATCATATCGCGCCGTCTGAGCTGCGCCGCGCGGTGGTGCTCTTGTACCTCGTCGTCGTCCCCAATGATGAGGACATCTCGCCCCTCGTCGAGCGCGACGGCGCCGAACTTGCGATCCGTGGTGTCCTCCTTGCTGGTCTTGACCTCGCCGTTATTCTCCCGGTCGAGAAAATCTCTTCGCCTTGCTTGAAGAGTGCCGAAAGACAGTCATCGAGCCTAGAACGCGGAGCATGGGCGGAGACGAACACAAGAGGCGCAGAATACCGCTTCCACGGCTCGTCGACGGGGGCGGAGACTAGGATCCGACGCGGAGGAGGCACGGGGAGAGAACGGTTCCGCCCGGCTGTCCGAATTTTCCGGTTCCATGCTCGGGCTTGACCGAGCACTGAGGCTTTGGTCAGATTCCATTCCTCGGAGCCCGGAGTGGAAGTTGCGTGGACGACGGCGGGAGCAAGCAGGGCTTGGGCGACGGGCGAAGTTTGAGGGACGGGCGTAGGTCGAGCTAAAGCCTAGATCTTGACCACCGGAGCTGGGGTAATGGAAGAGGGAGGGAGAGGAGCCGAAGCAGCGAGCTTGACGGTAGGTATAAATCGAACGACCAGAGCAGGAGTGACGGAACAAGCGGGAGGGTGGGGAGTAGATTGCACCGCAGGAGCGAACTTGGCGGCGGAAGGTCGAGCGGAAGAAGCTGAGAAGCCGAGATCTTTGACAACCGGAGGAGCAGCCGCCGTGAGGGCTTGAGCGAGTGGCCGTTTCGTGACTGCGGCCGGGCGGGTGCGTTTGGGCGGGAGACCTTGAGCAGACTTGGCCTTGGACTTGACAACCTTTGGGGCCTTGACCTCTGGATGGAGTTTCATACCCTTGACCTCGTGATAGAGGTGTTCGGGGAGCCAAAAACCTGCTTTCACGACGCGGAGGCGGGAGTTTTGATCGGAGGGTGGGGTTCGGGGAGCTTGAAGAGGGAGGGGAGTGATAGGATAGGAGAGCGTTCAAATCGAGGTCAACGGCGGCGTGGAGATCCTCTTCGGTGTGCTTGCTGTTGCTGGGCGAAGTACCTGGTTCGGGGGACGCGGTGGGGGATTTTCCGGGTTTTAAGAATTTATTAACAACATAAAAAAATGCGGGTGGACGAACCGGTGTCTGGAGCTTTGTCCGGGCTGTGAGACGGACGCAACAGGCTCTTCGACCGTAGTAAGGTCTACGTGAATAAGTCGAGACAAAAAGAGATTGACCAAGCCCTGGAAAACTTGTAGTACCGTCTTGGCGCTGAACACGGCCAGTAGACGCGAGACCGCGTCTCGAACATATCATGCGCAAACAACCGCCCCAGGCCAAATTAGGCTATATGTGGCTGTGTAATGCTCGTCTTCCATTCCACATGTTCGGACTCTGATTCGCGGGGTACTATAAGCACCTCTCCCGCCGGACCAGAAAAGAATCGGAATTGATACCGCTTCAAGTTCGTTCTAGGTCTTCTCTAGGGATTGAAAACGACTGGCAGGTTCGGAGTTCAAGACGGCGGCATATTTAGCACTCGTTTGGGCGCGCACGATACACCAAACGAGTGCTAAATATGCCGCTCGCTTCGGGTTTTAGGGCCGATTCACGACTTGGATGTAGATCGATGTCATGAGCCTGTGTGGTACGGACTGGGAGCCTCCTCGATGTCCGGTGCATAGATTTCGAGGACGACTGCTCCATGCTTTTCCATTGTGCCTTCCTTTCATGTCTCCCGCGGAGATTGGACCAAGACTTTGGCGAGAAGATCCATGTTTTGTGCGACATTGATAGGAGAGGACCCTAAACCTTACCGACAATTTGTTCATATTCCGTGTTGCTCCACTAAACCATGCTCAGCAGGTACAGACCGTACTCACCAACCCAGTCAGGCCCGTGTGGTATGGACTCGGAGCGTCATTGATGTTCGATGCATAGATCTCAGGGACGGTAACTCCATGCTTTACATGTGCTCCTTCCCTTTCATCTCTTCGCCGCGGGAGATTTGACCAATACTTTGAAGGGAAGATTCAGGTTTTGTACGACATTGATAGGAGAAGACTCTAAACCTTATCGACAATTTGTCCATATTCTGTGCTGCTCCTCTCGAACCATGCTCTGCAGGTGCAGGCCGCGCTCACCGACCCCGTCAGTGACGTCGATGATTCGGATATGTATAGTTACCACCTTTCGAGGTGCGCTCTGTCCCCGCAGTAAGTTTGATCAGTGATGGCTGATTTGTTCTAAAATGTCAGACCATTGCCAATGACGTCGAGAGTTGGTTTTCTCGTCCTGGAGGCGCCCCGTAAGCCTCTTTCCAGAAAAGCAGCATAGTTCGGAAGTTCGTCCATCCGTCTAATAGTTCACGAATTTATCTTCGATATCGATTCTGCATCTCATTGCAAACAGACTTGAAGGTTGTGGGATCGGAACATTCATCATGCCAAGCACTCCACGGATTCCGGCAGCCTTCCCTGTCACGCCTGGGAATGCACAACGGACCTCAATTCAGTGTTCACTTCCTCACTGTTGCTGAACCACCCGACCGACATTTCGTCGTTGTCCTTGTCGAACCGCTCCACCGCTCCACCATTACCACTATGCGCGACTGAGTGCCTGTGTGCTGAATGTCCTGCGCAATCGCGGGAAATGTATTGTCGCAAACCTATAAAAGAGCCTCTCATTCTCTCTCATTCCTCACTCGAACACATTCCTCTGTAGTTCAAGCTCTCAAACAAACATGTTCTCTAAGCTCTTTGCCACCGCTGTGTTCATTGTACGCACCTCATCCTCGATGTGCTGCAATCCCTAACAATTGACTTTGACTGTCGTTGCAGACCCTTGCTGCCGCCATCCCAAACACCACTCCCCCGGTCACCACGCCGACCTCTGACCAGTGCTGCAACAGCGTCGTGCCGTCTAGCAGTGCGGCTGCCTCTGCCGTCGCTGCTCTCCTCGGCCTCGATCTCACCGGCCTCAATGTTCCCGTCGGATTGAGCTGCAGCCCCATCACCGTCGGCGGTAACAACTGGTAGGCAGTCTATTCGTCTCCGAACAGCTCGAAGACTCACTTGTCTTCACTAGTGGATCCACCTCTGTTGTTTGCGATGCCCCCGACAAAGAATGGGGTATGCACTCCATGTGATCTTGTGCCTGTAATTTGCTAATAATTTTTTTTTCTTCAGGCGGGCTCATTGCCATCAACTGCATCCCCATCACCGCTTGAATGCCTTTCGAAACGATGGATATTTGACTCATTGACGAGATTGTAGTTCTTTGTATCGCTTCTTCTGTACCTGGCTGTCTCGTGTTAAATGTCGCGAATAACATGCCTTTGTATTTGTTTTACTTGTGTTGATTGGAGCGCTGCCTGTTTGGATTTGGCGAAGTTCGTCAAAATTTCCTTATTCGGCTGTTGGATGAGTATTGTGTGGTCTTGCTTGCGTGCACGTTTTTCCGCTGTGCAATGAGATAGCAACCCAGATGCGCCGAGCAGAGTACGAAAATCAAGATATCCCGTTATTTGTCCGGGCTGTGCTTCTACCTGCTTCGAATGGACCACTGGGTTTTATGGTAATTCCCTTTACAAAGCGTCTGCCTCCCATCGATGGGGTCCCATCTCTCTCGGTTGTGGCGAGCAGGAACATTTCTTATCGAAACTTTTCTTCCTCTTTTTATTCAGGCGATAATATAGAATTTAATATGTTAGTTCAGGTTACAGGGATTGCAAGGAAAGTTCCAAAGAGAGCTATCTATGGTTCAGTCAGGAGGATGAGTGCGGGGTCAATGAAATACAGAGGTAACACATAGCGAGAACAGAGGTAACACATAGCGAGAAAGCACGAGAGCGGTGGGATGAATGCCAGGGTAGGGGATAAATAATGATAGTCTGCGGCGTTGAGCGCTGGATGTATAAAAGTCGTGTTGAAGGCAATGGCATGGCGGGGGACGGACCCGCTCTTCAAGTTGTGAATGAGCGACCCTGGCGTGAGACTAATGCCATTATAATATACCTTCCAACGCAATGGCTATATTGTGACTGCTAGGTCGAGCATGAAAATCCTGTGCGGTCACCAGCTCCCCATAGTGCTGCTGGCATAGTTAGGGGTTGCTCGGGTCGCTCGCTCTGAATCACACGAAGTGAAGCCGCAATCTCCCGTAAATGAGAAAATGGCGGGCTTTGTGTGTATAGCTGCAGAAATATGAGGAAACTAGATTCGAGATTGCACACACCTCCAAACAGACACACGCATAGGCGTACACATCGCTCGCCTTGGTCCGTATGAATTTCGGGCACCCAAACTTGGTCGGTTCGATTAGCTCTGGCGCAAACCATCGAACACTTCCCGCCCGATTTGAGCTGAATGTGGTCCCGGCCGTCGTCGAATCAGTATCATCGATCGTCGTTGCGAGTCCGAAGTCTGAGAGACATGCGTCATCAGAAATGAGGATATTGGTCCCACGCAGGTCACCGTGAACGACGTTCATCGAGTGAAGATAATTGAGGCCCTGCGCAATTTCGAACAGCTGTCGCGTGTGCCGTGAGGAAAGCATTGACGGCGACGGGCAGTAGTACCGACCAAGCGATTCACGTCCCCAAGCCCGCGATCTCGTATATACTTGAGTACAGTTCCAGACTTCATCCACGGTGAAACCATGCAGAATGACGGCGTGAACGTTGAACGATCAATCCCCAGCAAAGGAAGGATGAAGCGATGACGGAGCCCCTGCCATACTAGCGCCTCTTTGTAGAATTGCTATCACACAACTATGAGCTCAGGGAGTTACGCATGGGTGATAGGAGACACACCAAGCGGGTGCGGTGTGGAGTAGAATCCACGGTGAATGTTCTGAGACGTTTAAGTGCGACCGTCTTCCCTTGGTAGGAGGCTTGATAGACATCACTGAATCCACCGCCGAACGTCGGATGCTCATCGCGGTCGTTCACACCGGTGATGAAAAGGGACGATGGCAGTTGCTCCACCGCCTCGGAAACTTTTTGTATTAATTTCCGGGCCTTCGAACGGGAACTTGAATCCGGAAGTGTCCCCCGATCCAGTGCCTGTGGTTGAGCATTAAAGAAATACTATACAGGGACCAGGAAGAAGCGAACATCCTGGATGGCATCCACGAAAGACTGGGCCCGGTCCGCTGCGAGTAGCTGAGCCGCAAGCCTGGCATCCCGAGAGTCGAGGATTTGGATAATGAGCGTGCCTATCTGCGCCTCAACATCTCCCAGCCTCTCACGAACTTGAGTAGAAGGTCCGCGACGATCAGCTTCCGACATGGTTGACAGCAGAGACAGACGGTGCTCCCAGCTCGCCAATAGACTCTCAAGGTATCTCTCGGGTTGGATGAATGCCGGGCCGTCCTCTTCGACGTAGAGGTCCATCTCTGCTAGCCCGACCTCACGGAAGCTCCTCAACGTGAAGATTTCATCAAACTCGGCTGTCGGTTGAACCGACTCGACGGGCTTGAACGGCGGCGTGACTTGTTTCCGCGCAAGCGCTTCCCAGTCTATCGAGGAGAAGAACGGGTGCTCCTTGAGTTCTTCCGCATCACGTATAGCGCCAAGACGGTACTTCGGTTTGCGGTTGAGAAGCTAACAGATAACCATGGAAGTACGGAGAAGACGCTGAGAGAGCGAGTCTAAAATGCACAAAACAATTCACCCCTTGGACAAACTGTTTCCCATCCCCACTGATGAATCCCTTCGGGAATCGGATTTTACCGGAGCATATATTCTCGTACATCTGCTGTGTATCTTCTGCGCTGAACGGGTTCCAGCCACAGCACGTTTCGAAGAGAATGACGCCGAGCGACCAGAAATCTACCATTTTTGAGTACCCGACCTGATCGTCGAGGAGGATCTCGGGTGCAAGGTATTCGGTTGTTCCGCAGAACGTCGGTGTGAGACCGTCAGAGCGGAAAGCCGCCCTGGATAGGCTAGAATCACAGAGTGCGACGTGGCCAGTGGAGTCCAACATAATCTTTTCCGGCTTCAGGTCGCTATCGAGAGGAATGTCAGACCACCGCCGGATGCAGAACCCTCGTCAAGACGGACCAATAAGCAATGTCATATTTGTGGAGATGTTCGAGCGCCAAAATGACTTCTGCAATGTAAAACCGTGCGCGCTCCATACTGAAACGTGTTTCACGCTTCAAGTGCCAGAGCAGATCGCCTCCACCTTTGAAATCTGTAACAAGGTATAAACGAGTCTCGGTTTGAAAGCTGTATTTGAGGCCGAGGATGAAAGGAGATTCTAATCCCTCGAGGATAGTACCCTCGTTCATAGTTTGTGCAAACCAATTCTCTGCGACTATTTCTTCTTTCGGTAAGACCTTCATGGTGAATATGCGCTTCGTGTCTTTTTTACGGACTTGGAAGACCTTGCCGAATGGGCCATGTTCAAGCAGTTTGAGGAACTCAAAGTCACGCGGACGTAGGGCCCGTCCTGGCTGAGCACCGTTGAAATCAAAGTCTAAGGGTCGGTAGCATTACTTACTTGGTACTCTCTGAATGTCACTTGAACGCGCAATTCGCCGCTTACGACCTCGTTCTCGCATGGCTGAAGCCTGGAAAAGGCGTCAGAAATTCGGGCCGACTCATAGTGTATGGGATAGGTTCACTTGTACCACTGGTCGATTGTGTTGTCATGAACCAGCAGGGGCTTGATTTGCAAAGTGCCCAGGACCCTATGATCAACGTCGGCGCGGTCGTAGACATTGAAGGTGACTCGGAGGGGAGATGCTTCCGAGAAGACGTCGCTGGCGGGTGAATGATAATCAGGGCTACGAGTTTGGCGACTGCGAGTACCCACAAAGTGACTTCATGCTTCCAGATGGGATTGTGGGGTGAGATCCGATCGAAGAGACCCCACCATTGGAAAGAACGGAAGCTGGTGGACTGGACGAGTCGATGAATGGATTCGAGCTTTTGCTGCTGCCCTTCGTACCGCGCCTGCTGGCTGCGGCAGGGGCCTTGACGCCAATGGCGCTGAGGGCAGATATTGCGCGGGAGGTTGGAACAGCGGTGGGGATCCCGTGAATCTCCTTGTCGGTCGCGTCCGTGGGGTCTCTGCTGATAAACTCGTTCTGCTCGAACTGGACGAAGACGTAGGGCCTTGCTGCCGAGTTAACATGGAGGTTGCGAGCTTGGATGAGCTTCACATGAATCTGGCCCTTGGAAAATGTGTCGCTCCTTGCGGTCAATGTCGGTGGCACTGGGGAGCTGTTTGAAATTCGAAGGTGTGGCCTCGGTTTCTGTGTTTGCTGCATCCCGAATTCTGGGATGGACCATTGAATTAAGAGCCAATAAAAGCCAGAGTGCAGTCGGCAGGGCTGCTGCAAGGCCTCTTCAATGTCAGAGAAATCTAATGCATCCCTTTCCAGGTTATTAGACGCTCGGGGCGTCAACTCCATCCTGACTCATCATCATATGATCAGATGCAGACTCGGAGTTGCAACTTTGATCCAACCGCTTACACGCAACCACATTCTCGTGCAAGTAAAAGAAAGTCTGGTATATGAGACTCGCTCTTCTTCGAGTTGTCTCTGGAATTACTTTCGCCACAATTTACGTCTTTCATGAGGTCTGAAGTTGCTCAACCTTTCGGCACGATGGACCTATTTCCAACAGAGTTGTGGTTGGAAGTCTTTTCTCATCTTCCACCGGCAGCACGTAGGAGCCTCTCTTCCACCTACCGCATGCTGCATGACATTGCGCGCCCGCTCGGTTTCACCGAATTCACGCTCTACACGTATCCGCACGAGTCCAAACCCGAGAGGGCGCAGCTCGACGATGCTCTGGAGCGCCTGCGCTTCTGGACCTCACCCAAGATAGCTCCACATGTGCGTGTGTGCTTCGCTCGCGAAGGGTGGCATTTATCGCAACAATCTGCGTCTGCACGAAAAGACGACGGCGAACACGCCCTGATAAATGCATTTTTCGAATGCCTGCCTCACTTTACCGGACTGGAGCGACTTTACGCTCAGAACATTCAATTCACGCCTACTGGAATCGCTAACTTGTGCGGATTACCTACACTCGCGTACCTGGAGGTCTCGGGGGAGGACAATCTTAATTCGCGAGCACGTCGATCCTGCATTAACGTTGCGCGTCCCAAGCTTCACGATGAAGCTCGACTATCAGATGGAAGATGAGATGGAAGATGTCTGGTTATTCCTGCTCTCCCGTGATACCCTCCGGGAACTTGAGCTTCTCAATCCCCTCGCTCTCGCCAACTCAGACGTGGCGCCCTTCCTAAATGTGCATACGCTGAGAACAGGTGGCCTTCCCAATATGGTCCATGCTGTCGAAATCTTCAATAAATTCCCCAAACTGCGCACCTTCTCGAACACTTATGGAGACATTTTACGGAACTTGACACCTGCACAGGAATCATCGATATTCCCAGTTCTCAAAGAGTACACTGGTACTTACTTGAATCTCCACATATTCGCGCAGAGAGCTACCCTCACTCATATCACTCTCCACTCCGGCCTCCTGTTCACCGGCCTCGTCACCGAGCTGCGAACTATAGCTGCCTTACCCAATGTTACTTTCCTTGCGGTACCCTTCATCACCTCAGAATCTGATCAAGCTGCGTTCGGTCAGGCAGAGATCGAGTCTCTATTCGCCTTCTTTCCGAATCTCACTGAGCTCCAACTCACTCTGGTTCCTACCGAGCACGGCGGACTAGTCAATCGGCGGATGACCTCGTTCCTCAAAATGCTCCCCTCGAACCCCCTCCTACCCAGCACCTTGCATTCCGTCACTCTGAAGTGGGACTTCTCCCTATACGACGATAGCGATCCCGAGATGGGGTACAACCTCTATTCTGCTTCCGACATCCCGGACTTCGCAGCCCTGCGTGCTGGACTCGTCGCCAAGTGTCCTGCTTTGACGTACATACTCCTCAACCGAGATGATTTCCTGTTCCTGTGGTGGAAGATGTCGTCGGTGTGGGAAGCGAGCGCGTATACCCATAGCAACGCGGAAATCATTCGGGAGCAGCTTAAAAAGACACAGCGAGACAATACAGTTCATACGCGCTTCCAATAGGATTCTGAATGAAATGTGTTGATCACTAGTCCGCAATGTCTGAAATGCAAAGCCTGTACTCATGCTCACCTCGTCATCGGCGTGAGAGCGGCCTGGGATCTAAAGGTACCTAGTGAACGAAACTTGATTTTGATGGGGTTCAAGTAACGTCGTTCACCGTTCTCGAATCAGATTTGCTTTCAGTTCCACGCAGAATTCAGAGCATTTTCAAATAAATGTTTTTGGCTTTTGTAATTCCAAGTACAAGATCCCACGTACGTCCCTATTTTTTACATTTTGAATACTTTGTGGAGGGTGTCCGTGTTTTTGAGTTTTTATGAATATTGAGGAAGATGAAAAGCTGAGGGAAGAGGAGGACGCTCAGACAATAGAATCGTTGGCACGCAAGATGCCGGAGCGGGAGAGCATGCGCCACCATACCGCGTTGTTTACGCTGTGGCGCGCGGTGGTTATGGTTTCCTCCTGTATTTCGTCGTCGTTCCCGATGATAAAGACATTCCGCCCCTCCTCGAGCGCGACGGCGCTGAACTTGTGATCCGTGCTGTCCTCCTTGCTAACCTTGACCTTGCCGTTATTCTCCCGGTCGAGAGCCATGATAGTCTCCTCGGCTTGCTTGAACAGTGCACAAAGACGGTCATCGAGGCTGGAGCACGGCGCGTAGGCGGAGACGACTACAGGAGGCGCAGAATACCGCTTCCACGGCTCGTCGGCGGGGGCGGGGACAGGAATCGGACGCGGAGGAGGGATTGGAAGTGAACGGTGACGCCCGGTTGTCTGAACTTTCCGGTTCCATGCTCGAGCTTGCGCGAGCACCGCGGCTTTGGTCGTATTCCATTCCTCGGAGCCCGGGGCGGAAGTTGCGTTGGCGAGGGCGGGAGCAGGATCGGCAACGGATGAAATAGATTGTGGGTCCGGAACAGGGCGATCCGAGTCAGAGATCTTGATAGTGGGCGGGAAATGAGGGTTGGGCGCGGGAGTGACCGTGGGTGAACGAGGGTGGGTAGTAAAGTGAGCCAAGGCAGCGGGCTTGACGACCGAAGTAGAAGTAGAGAGCTTGACTCGAGGTGAAGCAGCTGCGGCGTCTTCAACGAGCGGTCGTTTCGTGACTATAGCCGGGCCAGTGCGCTTGGAACGGAGACCCTGAGCAGACTTCGCATTGGACTTGACGATCTTCAAGGGTTTGACCCCTGTGTTGAGCTTCGTCCCTTTGGCCTGTTCGAAGTCCCGAAAATTTGTAACGTCCCCTAGCGGACGGCGGTCGTAGTAAAGATTTGATGAGGGACCGAAATCCTGTTTGCAGTGCGCGGTCGCAAGAATCTCGACTGGAAAACGAGCCTCGGGAACCTTGAAGAGGGAGGGGAGCGAAGGGAGTGTGTCCAAGTCACGGTCGACGGCGGCGCGGAGGAGGTCATCTACCGTGTAGTGGCTGTCATTCGGCGAGGACTCTGGTTGGGCGGAAGCGATGGGGGAGGTAGGGATCGCTATTTCTGGGAATCTATAATGAGCAGCTGGAGCAATGACGGTCGAAGAGGCAAACCGGTTTCTGGAGCCTTGTCAAAGCTAGGAGACGTAGCGGACTCTTCGTCCCCGGTAGGATCTATAAGTGTGGATTGAATCAGCGCGCGAACTTGAGATCAGAAGGAGATTCTCGCCTGTGGTCTTGATCTTACTGCCTTTGAACACAGCCAGTAGACGCAAGAGCGCGTTTCCGAAGTAGATTTGAAGGAAAGTGAAAATTTGAGAGAAGGTGTCCATAGTTGGATGCTTGGATGGTGGTGGTAGGAGCGAGAAAGCAAAAAGCAAGCGGCTGACAGTCGGCGGGCCATTTTGTGTGCGGTGGCTGACACCCGACTGGCCAAAAAAACAAAGGAAAATAATCGACTGCATGTAGGCGTTTCCGCACACAGCAGGGAATGATTAGCAAGACGAGTACTCGATGGGAAAAAAGAAGGATAGGCCCAGCACTGGAGCGAATCGTTGGGGAAGCCGAGGGTTAGGCTCTCCTTTTTAACCAAAATGTTGCTGTGGAACGGGTGGACTGAGATCACGGCCTGAATCAGGCCGTCTAAACGCGTACGAGGGACAGAAGTCTTCCAAGGGGCGGCCGACATACAACAACAGCTCGGATAATCTTAGGGAGGGGCTTTTGTGAATCCGTGAGACGGAGGGAATGTGGAGGGAGACCGGAGGACGGGAAAACGGAGCAGAACAAGATGGCAAGCGCCGAAGGCACGGAGAAGCACACTCCCTATAACTGGGAGTGGTATAATTAGAAGAATCAAGTCAATATCGTTCTATAAAAACAAAACACTAGAGCTGCCCTATTCTCTGGGCCATTTTCTCCTTTACCGTCTGGTATGCGCTCATGATCGTCTGCTCGTTGATGATAATCTCTGTCGTGTCTGGCCGCGGCCGGCTCACGCGCGACGCAATGGCAGCCGGATCCGTGTCGACGATAATCCTGGACAACGTTTCGTTGGAAATAGTTGCATAGAAAGATAAGGTACGCACCCGTCGTCAATTGTCTCGTCGAGACATAGCAGCACCATGTCCAGACTCTCAAGCACACCACGCTTCTCGATCTGGTTCCGCAACAGCAGCGTCAGCGCGTCGACGAAGTTGTTCAGCGCCGTGGACAGCATAAGCTCATTCTCCGATGGGCCAGCAATAAAGTACATGATGAGGTCGAGTGAATGCTTGTATACTGCCAGATGGCCATCATATAGGATGATGTCGCCTACCAAGTAATTGGTACACACGACACCATGGTACACAGGTGATAGTATGCCGCACGCACCTCCGGGCTTCTTCGTCTTTTGCCACAGTCCCTTTTCGAACGCCTTCTGCTCCTTCAGTGTCAGGAATTCTTTAGACTCGCCCAAAGGATGACTTTTCGGTCTGTAGTATTTCGCAAGGACCCGGCTGCCTTCGGTGTCGAGGATGAGGAATGCATTTATGCTGTATAAAGAGAGGTTCATGGCAGACATATTGGACACGCTCAGCGGGTACACGCCAGTACACGTCGCGCGGACTTGGAGGAAGTGATTTGGTGTGACTGAATGCCGCGTGACGTCACGGCCCAAATCCGCAACTTCCCGAGTTTGACCGAAGTTCTCTTCAGTCGACTTGACCGCCGCCAGCGGTGGTTCGTCGAGGTCTCGAGTCTGTCGACCCCAGATCGAACCTCGAAACTCATTCGACTGATCCGTTCTTTCCGAGATTTCCTCGTCCCGCAGTCGTCCTTTATGGCTCCGAGCCACTACGGTCAAGCTTTCGCAAGGTCCGTGCCGAGGCCCGACGGATGACTCGCTGGAAATAATGCGCTCTGCTCCCACCTTATCTCGACGCGCGACTGATGGATAGATGGGCTCCCGACGCAATGCAAGGCTCAGTTAACAATCTGTTAGCCGTTGCAATGGTTGCTGCCGAATTCAATTGGCGCAACTCGCGCTTTTCAACCTAGGCCTAGTCTCAAGCTCCACGGCACCTACTTATTTATCAGGAAGAACGAACCGAAGATAGGCCTCTCAAACGCGTTGGAGCTTGGAGCGGTTCATTTTTGAACTTTTCGAGACCACCGATATCCACTCTCGGAAAACCCGACCGCCCCCTCCACATGGTCGGGGTGGAAAGTCACTCCTAATTGGTCGCTTTCTCCCGCGCAACACATGGCGTGGCTACCCGGTTTTAAATACTTGCTGTTTACACCGCTCACACGCCGGCGTTCTAAATTTGGACTTCTAATATTATGCAGCTTCCTCGCTTGGCAACTTGTTCTTCCCCCCACCTTACCCGGCACTGCACTCACCAATGGCAGACAAGGAGGACTCTACTGAGAAGATCGCCGAGAAGGTCGACTCTGCCCCCGCTCGTGGAGGCATTGCACCGCGCGATCGTGCTACCCATGACTCCGATGTCACCTTCGAGGAGTACTACTACTACGCTCAGTTAACGCGAGCGGAGGAGGATGCACAGGAAGTTTCGGGGTATGAGACCACTCTGATGTCTCTTGTCTTCCCTTCCAAGTCGCATGGCGGCGTCGAGAAAAAAACCACATCCAAAGTAGCTATCATATCGGACGAGGAGTGGGCTGATGCCTCAAGAGCATTGCGGACCGCGACCCGCGGTGCTGCCTTCTATCTCATTACCACCGACATCCTCGGGCCTTTTGGGCTGCCTTACGCTTTCGCGACGATGGGATGGGGGTAAGTTTCGCACTATCAACCTAGCTAGACTTGCTAATGAGGTCCGTTCGTGTCTAGTCCCGGTGTTGCCCTTTACACTGTGTTCGCCGGCCTTGCCGGTTATTCCGGCTATCTGCTGTGGGACATATTCCTTGGACTGGATTCTTACCAGTTCCCAGTTACCAGTTTTGGAGACCTCGGCCACCGTCTGTACGGGCCATGGATGCGGTACCTCTTCAACGCCCTTCAGGGAATCCAGCTGCTCCTCAACGTCGGTCTCATTGTCATCTCCAATGGGGGAAGCCCTGTCCCAGGCGGTCAAGTTTAAGCTGTGCTTTATCGTCTGCTGCCTGATTTGGGCCATTGTTGGCTTCTTCGTGGGCCAGATTCGCACCCTCCAGAAATTTGGCTGGCTGGCAAACGTCGCTGTCTGGCTCAACTTGATCTGCATGTTCATCACCATGGGTGCCGCGGCACACTCCGCACCGAATTTTGCGGCCGCGGGTGAGTCAGCCGGCGCGAGCATAGCCGGTGGAGCACTTGTCACTCCGAACGCCCAGGGCGTCTTCCCTCCCGTGCAGACCAGCGGCGGTATCCCTGACACCGGAGGATTCGTCGCGTCTGTCAGTGGAGCCATGCAGGCTATCTTTGCCTATGGAGGGTCCATGGTCTTCCCCGAATTCATGGCTGAGATGAGGCGTCCTAAGGACTTCCTCAGTGCTATGTGGGCCGCCCAGGCGTTCATCTACTTCTGGTACGTGCTTGTCGCATTGATCGCAATTGGCGTCTGACAAAGTGTCAAAAGGTACATGTTCTACGGCCTGTTCATGTACGGATACCAAGGACAGTACGTCGTCAACCCCAGCTATCTCGGCATCGGATCGTACGGCCTCCAGACCGCGGGCAACGTCTTCGCCATGGTTAGTGCCGTCATTGCCGCGGCCTTGTACGGGAACATCGGAATCAAAGGTTAGTATCGTGTCGATCGAGAAGAAGCTTTGAAATAACCATATTATTTCTTTCTCCCAGTGCTCTATAACAACGTCTTCGTCGAGATCTTCCGCGCTCCCGGACTGAACACCCCCCTCGGAAAATGGGCATGGGCGGGCTTGATCCCTATCTACTGGGGCATTGCCTTCGTCCTCGCCGCTGGAATCCCCAACTTCTCGGGACTGACCTCCGTCGTGGCGGCGTTCTGTATCCTGCACTTCACGTACACCTTCCCGCCTCTGCTTTCGATCATGTTCTGGATGAAGAAGTACGCGCTGCAGGAGGGCGAGGGCTTCGATCCCGCGACTGGGCAGACCATCCGCCACGACACGGGCTTCAAGCGCCTAGCCCGCGGCTTCATGGCGCGCCGATGGTGGATCAATATCCTTAACGTTCTGTACACGTTAGGCGCTTTAGCGCTTGGCGGCCTCGGAGCGTACTCGTCCATTATCGTCCTCAAGACCGCGTTCAAGGAAAACAAGACAACGTCGTTCATCTGCAAGAGCCCTCTCGACGGGTAAGAGGAAAAGTCGTGTAGTCACCTTATTTTGATCGCGTCATTGGTAGATAATTTGGTAGGGTAGTGTGTTCTCTATGCAATTATACTTCTAGTTGTAATCCATTTAGTCTTCGTCCTTGTGCTGTGGTTTGCGCTGCGGTAGGTACACATCTCTGCATCAATCGTCACCCCTCGCCGGGAACTTGTCAAAGTTGTCTGTTTGGACACAGTCTGGACATTATCTGGCCACGGCGCCGGTAAAATTGTACACCTCAGCCAATGATTCGATGGTCTGAGCATCTTCCTCGTCCCAACTCGCCCTTCACTTCTTTATCGCGCGAGGTACGAGCGAGAATCGATAAAGAGTCTGTCAAGAGAGACTACCCTTCGCTGTATGCACAAAATCTACAAACATGGACCCACTCTGTTGTTTTTTTTTTTTTTTGAGCGTTTGGTGTAACGAATCTCAGTCGTCCGCTAGGTCAGCTGGGTGTGAGCCAGGGCCAGGTTTTCAATTTGCCAGGTAAAAAGATCCGCTCAGGAGGAAATGCCGTTACACACTGTCAAACCAGTGTGGGACTCCGACCCGAAAAAAACAAGCTATCCTATCCCTTGGTTGTCTGTCCTGGGTCGCATACCCACTAAAACCCCCTCATGTATCTAGTCGTATGGCAAACAATTTCTGTCTCCTAATATACCGCTCCATGTGTTCAGTACGACTCGCCGTACGAGTTGACCCACTCTATATGTTGAAACTGTAAGAAAAAATGAAGACTCTGGATAACAGGTACAGGTACGTACTTGATAGGATTTTGATACATGTACAAAATAAAATTTTGAGGAATGCCAGAGTGTATTTTCACCAGGTGCTTGACTACGACAGTAAACATCCGACACAATCACTAAATGAATTACCTAGACCCAGCATTCCTCCCCTGATTGCAGATTAATACAGACCCCAATAGAAGCTCACAAGGGAATGAGTGCTGGTCAAGTATCTGGCCAACCGCTGGAAACAACCAGTCTTTCGAACCAGGTGGATGGTGTCGACATCCGGCAGCCCATCAAAAAAAATACCGCAGGACCAAGACAGACGTTGAGAAGCGAATCACGAGTTCGACGTAGGGAGACCAGAAGAGCGCCTTGAATGAGTACAGATTCAGCATAGATACAGAGCGAATACATTGCGGAACAGCACGAGAGCAGAAAAATTCCAGAGCAAGGAAGAATCATAAACGGGGTGAATGGCGGGCAGATGCGGAACAGCCGGGAGGGACGATAGCAATGGGGAGGCTACTCCGGGTGGCGTGACGATGCTTTTGAATGAAAGAGCATCACATGAGGCGGATTGTGCTGGAAACATTACGGGATACTTTCCAGTGCGACGGCTATGTCATGGATAGTGGGCCGGGCGCGAAAGTCCTCCACCCATGCGGAGGTCACCATTTGCCATAGTTCGACTGGCATGGTAGAGGGCTGTTCAGGTCGTTCACCCTCAATAACCCGAAGTGAGGCCGCAATCTCCCGTAGGTGGGGAAACGGTGGATTACCAGTATATAGCTACAGAAAAAATCAACCAACTGCATTCGCTGAGATTTCAAGGTTAAAGATACCTCCAGGCAGACACATCCATAGGCGTACACATCGCTAGCCTTCGTCCGTACGAATTTTGTGCAGCCGAATTTCGTCGGATGGATTAGCTCTGGTGCAAACCATTGAGAACTCCCAGCACGATTCGAGGTGGATGTGACCCCAACCGTCGAATCCGCATCAGCAATAGTAGTCGCGAGTCCGAAGTCGGAGAGACATGCGTAGCCGTCATCGGAGATAAGGATATTGTTCCCGCGTAAGTCACCGTGAACAATATTCATGAAATGAAGATAATCGAGGCCTTGTGCAACTTCAAGCAGCTATCGTGTGTGCTGTGAGGAAAGCACTGACGACGACGAGCGATGGTACTGACCAAGCGATTCACGTCCCTACGCCCGTGATCTCGTAGATACTTGAGTACAGTCCCGTACTTCATCCATGGCGAAACCATGCAGAATGACGGCGCAAACGTTAAACGATCGATACCCAGCAAAGGAAGGATGAAGCGATGGCGGAGACCCTGCCATACCAGTGCTTCTTTGTAGAATTGCTACCACGGGAATATGAGCTCAGGGAGCTACACCTGAATGATGAAAGACTCACCAAGCGGGTGCGGTGTGGAGCGGAATCCGCGGTGAATATCCTGATTCGTTTTAATGCTACCATCTTCCCTTGATAGGAAGCTTGATAAACATCTCCGAACCCGCCGCCGAACGTCGGATGCTCATCGTGGTTGTTCACCCCCTCAATGAAAAGTGAAGATGGGAGTTGCTCCCCCGCCTCGAAAACTTTCTGCATCAGATGTCGGGCTTTCGAGCGCAAACTTGAATCTGGAAGCGTCCCGCGATCCAATGCCTGTAGCAACATCAGAGAATTTTGACAAAGGAGGAAAAGAAGCGAACATCTTGAATGGCATCCACGAAAGACTGGGCACGGTCATTTTCAAGTCGCTGAGCCGCACGCCTAGCCTCCTGAGAGTCGACAATATGTATTAAAAGCGCGCTAATCTGCGCCTCTACATCCGCCAGCCTTTGGCGGACTTGGGCGGCAGAAAGTCCTCGACGGTCTGCGTCTGGTAACATCATCATTGACAGCAGCGACCGACGACGCTCCCAGCTCGCCAACAGACCGTCGATATATGCCTCAGTTTTCAAAGATGCTGGGCCTTCAAAGGATTGGGCAAAAATATTAATGTCGCCCTCAGTTACAGACCAAGTCCTGTCAACTGGCCGCCGTTCGTCGTGGGCATCCTCTGTCCACTCTGCCGTCCGCTCGTGGGGCCGTTGAGAGGGCAGTTGAGAGAGAGGACGAGGGCTCGTTGGCGTAGTCGAAGTAGCTACGCCTACGGGCTTAGGAGTCGTTGAAGGAGTGACAGAACGAGAACCGCTGCTGCTGCCACTGCTCATACGCAGGGCAGCCTCCGGGGAGGACATCATGAGGCCCATATGCGTAATGACCTCATCGATCGCAGGTATAGTTGGCGACATAGAGTTCTGTTGAAATATGGGCTGATCCGTTTCCGCGGCGGAGTATCCACGTACAATGGTACCGAAGGCAGATGGCTGGCGAGCGGCTGGCTGAGCGGCCATGCCGAAACCTGTTGGCGTTCCAGAGGACGTCGTCACTGGAGCACCGAAGGGGGATTGGGTCGCAGGGACCGCGGGAGCGCCAAATGCGGATTGGGTTGTCGAAGCAGCGGGAGCAGCATTCCCAAAGGACTGTCCGAATAGAGACGGCTTGGCCGCAAAGGGAGAGAACGCAAACGTTGGATTGGTTGTCTGCTCGAATACGGGCGCAACCGGGGCGGCAGTGTTACTCGAAATCGCGTTTCCGCTGGCGTTATTCCCAAAGGCGAACCCACCGGTGCCCAATGCAGACGTCTGAGTCACGGCTGGTTGTGCCATCGCGTCCAATCTGGACGGTGCCCCGAACACAGAGGTCGTGGCAGGGGCTCCGAATGCAGATTGGGTTGCGGGAGCGGCGGTAGCGCCGAACGCAGATTGAGTAGCTGGAGCCGCCGCCCCAAATGAAGGCTGGCTAAAGACGGAGCCACCAGCCGCTGCTGGAGCACCGAATGCAGACGGTTTGCCAGCGAAAGCAGAGAACCCGCCTGCACCAGCGACCGCGGAATTTGTGGTCGCACCAGCACCGAAAGCGGAGCTGTTGTTCGCGAAGGCAGCAAAAGCACCACGGGCGGGTTTGGCAGCTGACGTTGGAAAGGACGACTGACCGAACACTGGTTGTCCAGATGCGGATTTAGCGTGCTCCCTGCTGTTCTTTGTCGCTTGCTCAAAAGCTTGGAAACGGTTGTTACGCGCGTTCTGTATTCAATGTTATTGTCGACGGAGTACGACGAATGAAAGCGTACCGAGCACGCTTGTTCAGCCGCTGCCATCTTGGAGGATTCATACGTAAGCTATAAGCTTGATTAGACGTTATACAGTAGACAGAGAAATGGCGCACATATTCGTTCAAATTCCCGGCCTTCATCGCGGCCTCCGCCTTGACTCTCAACTCCTCAGGAGACTCGTCAAGACCCGAAAGCAACGTGGGTTCGAACTTGGCGGGCCCATACGAAGCGAGTGGCCATAGCGGCTTCCCTTTACCCGTTGTAAAGTCGTTCACAATGGATTCTGCCCTATAAAAACATGTTATAATCCTCTCCTGACGGCATAGAGATTTATACGCGCGTAAATGCTCGGACAGTAATATCTGCACCCGGACGAACGTATTAGGCGGGTTGTCAGACGGGTTTTGGAGAAGATCTGAATGCGCTCACTTGCGCCGGCGCCAGTCTGTACATGATCATACGTACAAGCTGCCCCGAGCAGACATCTGCCGCGGAGGAAATACAAGCAGATCACCTGCAAGAGTTGTAAGTTTTACCGTAGAAAGAATTAAGTGGTGCTCACCATACCTACTCAGCGGGCGAGTAGGATTGCAAATTAGGTTGCTGAAGCGATTGAAAGAGGATTGAACAAGAAATGAATGAAGCGACTTGTGCCTGGAAACGCCTTTTGCGCAAGGCAAGGTGTGATCGATCACCAAGTGAAAAAGCCGTCGAGCTAGATCGAGGGAGAACAAGGAGTGGCTCGATCTCCCTCGATAATTTCGAGCATACATTCAAGAGGTCACAGATCGTTGACAGATCGGATCGACACAGGCCTTTTCTCCAGTTCACCTCATTGTACGGGACTTGAGCACACAGAACATTCATAGCAATGATCCATGCAATATAGTCCCTACATAAAGATTCAGAAGGCTACGCTGTTCATAAAGCGAGAAACATTGGAAAGGGTTGTATCTCCCAAATTAGGACATAAATCCGAAAGCTCTTGCTTTGGGGTATATTCTGCTAAGTGATACAAAGCCATTTACAGCTACATTTATGCCATATCTCTGCGAAAGCTGCAAAGAAATACAGACTTATTCTTCCTGCACGGCACTCTCGTCACGAGCCATGGTTAAAATATTCATGAGGGCGTCCACAATGCCGCCTTCGTCATCTGCGTCCTCCTCGACGTCTCCGTCCTCATTCTCGTCGCTGGCGGCCGCTGGTTGATCTATTTTTTCATCGGTCGGCATGTTGACGTCCTTCGTTCTCACCATGGCAGTATATCGTTCCCTCGACAGGCTCTGGTGAAAGGCTGCTCGTGAACCCCGCCGCCTTGCTCAGCTTCATGAGGCGTGTCATGTGAACGGCAGTGAAGTGTGTGCGCTCCATCGGAGCAGTCACACTTGTTGTGCAAGTCCCGCCTCCCCCCTCCTCTCGTAGGGTGCTCTCTTACCGAGCGAGAAGGCCTGCTCGTTGCCGATGTAGGTGACGAAGTGGGGGATCTCGAGGTTGAGCGCTCGATTTCCTCCACACAGAGAATCTTGAAATGCTGCTCTATTGCAGCTCGACTGGCAGGGAGGGATTGCCAACCGCGAATGAAACTAGGGGCCGTGGTGTACATCATCAGTGGAGATAATGTTCACAGTGTCGGCGACCACAAACGAACCAGTCAAAAAGAGCCGGCGTCGGAAGGCGAAGGGTAGGATACGGAGTTGTGAGATAGTACAGTGGACGTGAACACGATTGAAATCGACTGGTCGCCCGGGCACACCGATATTCGAGAAAACGAACGTGCCAACGAATTGGCCAAGGCGGCGGCAATAATGTGGTGCGCAGACCAGACCACGAGCGTGACAGCCACGGACGCGAAATGCGTCGCAAAGGAGAGGGCACTAGAGAAGTGGAAGAGAACGTACCCGACAGGGGAGGTTTGGCCCTACGGACCGTATGCCACCAGCCTGGAAGCCTAAAGTCCACTTGCTGGGAACGAAAAGGGAAGTATACGCTAAACTAATTCAATCCAGAGGAGGACATCGGCGAATACAGTACTACGCGAAGCGTGCCATACGAAAGGGTGGGTGCCAGCGTGCAAAAGAATCCGATGAGGGACCACACCTTGCGAGAGTGCGAACACAACGCCTCCGCGACGCCTTCAGCTATCGATCTCCAAGCAGTCGCCAAGCTTTTGGATAAAGCCGGGGGAGGCGAGACGGCCGCACAGGCAGGATTGGAGGACGGCGTCGTACTACGCGTAGGTGACACTGGAAGAGGAGGGGACGCAGAGGCAAGGCGCCAACACCGCCACAACGTCGTCGGAGCAAACCCAGCGTCGGCTATACGATCCGCGCCGCCGGCCCGCCGTGTCCGGCGCTGCTGTTTCTTACTATCTTTGTATTATTTCTCGTTCCAGAATCCATGTTCGTAGAAGAACACGCAAACTCCACATGTCGGAAACGGGTCATAGAACGCTCATCATCAAAAGGCACCACAAGGCTCAGGTGAGTTGCAGAGGTTTGCTTGTCTCAAGTCTTTAGTCATCGTTGCAGGGGAGGTTTCGTACCTGAAATTATCAAAGCAAAAACATTAGAAAATTGCTCTAAACTTCCCGTGAAAGCAACTGTAGGCGCAGATAGTTTCAGAGCTAGAACAATTAATATAAGATCTCAGTGGGCGTAGAACCAACTGTATTGAATATATGTACCTAGAACAATTAATATAAGCTAGGTATGATAAGTAAGAGTCGACAGAGACAATGTAATGAGTGTACTCACATCTCAGTGGGCGTAGAACCAACTGAGATGTGCACGTGAGGCTAGAGAGATTAAGGACCGAACGGGAACCGAATTAAGGTAAGTAAGTCCATAAGGAAAGTAAGTAAGGAGAGACGCCGTTAGGATTATACCTCCAACACTCCCCCTCAAGCCGTAGGCGGCTCCTCGACTCCCAGAAGATCATGGAACTTCTCAATTTTCACGCGCGTAAGGGATTTGGTGAAGACGTCGGCGATCATGTCGTGTGTCGAGCAGTACATGACAGACGCGTGGCCATGTCGAATGGTTTGCCGAATGAAGTGAAAGCGAATGTCGATGTGCTTCGTGCGTGCATGGTAAGTTGAGTCTCGAGAGAGGACGATAGTGCCCTGGTTGTCACAAAAGAGAGTGGTTGGGCCAGCAGGAAGCAACCGCAGCTCGGAGAGTAGTTTCCGAAGCCAGATGAGCTCCTTTGATGCATGTGTGAGGGCGACATACTCCGATTCAGTGCTCGAGAGGGTGACAATGGGCTGCTTTTTTGAGCTCCAGGAAATCGCGCCGTTGCCGAGGAAGAAGCTGTATCCGGAAATAGAATGGCGGTGGGCTTGAGAAGCCCAGTCCGAGTCCGAGTAGCCGAAAAGGCTTCGGCGGACACCACCGAGGACAAGGCGGAGGTCGTGCGTACCCTTGAGATACTTGAAGATGCGCTGGACAGCCTTCAGATGTGTGGTGCGCGCGGCATCGCCAAATTGGGCAACGTGGGACAAGGCAAAGGCGCTGTCGGGACGGGTGCCACGCGACACGTACAAGAGCCTGCCTATCGCCTTGCGGTAGTGCCTGTTCTGTGCGGGTGAGAGGAGCTGGTCTGAGACGCCAGGTGCATCGTAGCTGAGGTCGACGCCAGGCTCCATGGGAGTCATGACCGGCGCGGCGTTCTCGAGCCCCATCTCTGCGATGATCTCATCAATATAGGACTGTTGTCCCATTGACAATGTCTTCGCGTCGAGATCTCGGGTGATATGGAAGCCGAGAAGCCATTTGACCTCACCGAGGTCAACCAGCTCGAAGCGCTCATTGAGCTGCTTCTTGATGAGTTCCACGACGGCGAGGGTGTCGGCGACGATGGTGAAGTCGTCCGTGGCCACTGCAACGATGGTGTAATGGTCCTCTTCAAATTTGTAGAAGACGGCCTCGTCCGCAGCACAAATAGTGTAACCAAGCGATATAAACTCACTTGAGAGTGTGTCGTACCACTCGTATGCACCCTGCATCGTTCCGTGGAGGCCCTTGTTGAGTTTAGCGACGATTCGGCGTCCAGCATCGCGTAGCGCCTGCAATTCCGGGGGCAAAGTCCGAAACTCGTCGTAATGTGGAGGTAACTCCATGTAAAGATCGTGCTTGAGTTTGGCGTTCAGGTACGCGTTTTTGACGTCGGCCTGATGGATGAAATCGCCTCTGGAGGCAGCGGCAGAGAGGATGGCACGGAGGGTCTCGAGGCGGACCACTGGCGCGAATGTCGCGTCGTAATCCACGCCATGTACCTGGGTGTAGCCTTTGGCAACGAGTCGGGCCTTGTATTTTGCAATGGCTCCGGTGGTGTCCCGTTTTATCTTGAAGACATAGCGGCACTTGATGACGTTGGCGCCAGGCGGGGCTTCGACGAATTCCCAGGTATTGTGCTCTTCAATTCCTGTGAGTTCCGCGTCGATCGCAGCTGACCAAGCGGGTGCCGTTTTGGGATCATTCATTGCTTCTTCCACCGTCTTCAGTGTGTGCTCCTCATCTGCAGTCATTCCGAACTCTTCGACATCACCGAAATCGTCCAGCTCGACTCCCCCTGGTTCCTCAAAGTCTCTGGCATCCACGAAGAACGCGAAATCCTCTGTAGCAACCGAGCTATTCAAGCTCTTATAATAACCCGATTTGGGCCGCTGTCACATCCCTCGACCTGTACCAGGCTCTGGCTCGATGAGCCCATCAAATCTGGTTCGTTTCTGGTGTGGTGGAGGTGCTGGAGGATCGGATGGAGTGGGAATTGGTGAAGGAGGTGATGGAGTGGGAGTTTCGAGGTAAGTCTTCGACTTCTCGGGTGTTTTGGGGTGTTTCGTTGCGTTGCGGGGGCTCTGTGTCGGTCATTTTGACCTTCTGTAGCTCGGGGAGCGTCGCGCTTGGCGGCGTCGAAGGCGGTGCGAGCGGCGGCGGCGTTGCAGCAGAGACAGGTGGAGTGACGGAATTTCCATCTCCCCCTTCAATCTGCACGTCTTCTGGCTGCAATTTTTCGTCTTTGTTGAACGAAACGTCGCGCTCGACAGTGACCCTGCGCTTCTCCGGCCAGTAGATGCGCAGGCCGTCCTTCGTTTCCTCCTCATACCCCACGAAGCGCCCTTCGACAGCGGGATTGGTGAGTTTTTTCGATTTTGTTCGCTTCACCCACACCCTGGACCCCCACTCAACGAGGTTGGACAGGTTCGGCTTCTTCCCCGTCGCCATTTCGTGTGGCGTCTTATTTTCGGGGAGTGCACGTGTCGGCGCACGGTTGCGTAGCCACGTCGAGTGTTGCCAAGCCTCAGCCCATAGGTACTTCGGCAGGCCGCTGGCATCAAGCATCGCCCGACTGCACTCTACGTGCACACGATGGCTGCGCTCTGATGCGCCGTTCTGCGAGGGCGAGTCGTGCACGGTAAGGTGCCGAACTGTTCCCTGCTTTCGCAGATGTTTATCGAACTCGTCAGACTTGAATTCACCGCCACCATCGCTGCCAAAAATCTCGATATTGTGCTTGCGCTGGACCTTCACCCACGCCTCATAGTCCTTGTACTTCGTGAAGGCTTCGGATTTGTTTTTCATGAAGTAAGCCTTTTCCTCGTGCGAGTACCGGTCCTGAAAGGTTAGGCTGTAGTCTTTCCCTCCGAGGGAGGTGACCTCAGCTGGCCCCCAGGTGTCGCCGACAACTTTGCCGCCGTACACAGTGCGGCATGGACTTTCGCTCTTTTTAGGGAACGACTTGCACTGTGCCTTCGCACGGGTACACGGCTCGCAGAACTCAGGTTCCGAGTCCATGTCGAGCTCGATGCCCTCGACCATTCCTTTCCGTACCATGTCGCGCAGGGTATCGTGATTGATATGTCCCATTTTGCGGTGCAGCTCCGAGATTGACATCAGTCTGGAGGTGCTCGTGGCTGCGGTAGGTGTTTGTTTATTGGTGGGAGGTGTTACAGCTGACGTGCCAATGCGATAGAGTCCACGGACAAGTGGGATATGGCCGACGATACAAGAATTAGGACGTGGTGTGCCCAGTACACATGTCCCTTCCTCAATATGGGTGATCCAGCCCTTACGGTCAAGGCTGCTGACCGAGAGGAGGGTGAACGCGAAACTAGGTGAGTAATATGCGTTCTTGAATAGCGCTCGAGTCGGCTTTTCGCCGTCTCCCATCAGGAGCTGTATCTCGAGGTCCCCACGACCTGTCGCGCTTAGTGTGCGGCCATCAGCGGCATGTATGGGGAGTGGTGGAATCTCCACGAAGTTGACGAACTTTTCGCGGTCTGGAGAGAAGTGGCGCGTTGCACCGGTGTCAATGATGACATCTCGCTTTGAGGAAGGTGTAGCGGCCGCTAAGGCCTCATCGCTGTCCTGGAGGGTGACGGAGAAGGCGAGATCCCCGGGCTCATCATCGATGGTGCCCAGGATTGCTGACGCGGCTACATCGTAGCTGCTGTCGCTATCGCTGTCCTTCCTGGCGCTATTCGCACTTTCGGAATTCTTCTTCTTCCCTTTCTTACTCCACGGTGACTGACCCTCTTTTCCTCCCCCTTTTGACCAGCAATCCGCCTTCGAATGACCAGTGCGCTTGCAGTTCTCGCACTTGGTCGAGTCGCCGCCCTTGTTCCTGCCTCCACGTCCACCTCCGCCTCGGCCCTTTCCTTTCCCCGCTGACGCAGCCATGGCCGTTTCGGCGATGGCATCGGACTTCGCATGGATGGCGCTCTCGTCGGTGGTCTCGAAGATTTCCTGGACCAGCGCTGCGCTTGTGATGGGACGTCCGGCAAGTCGGGATGCGGTGGCGATGGTTGTAAGAAGTGGATGGAATTTGGGAGGGAGTGAGGCCTTGATGTACGCGGCAAACTGGGTGTCCTCGAGCGGGGCGCCCATGGTGTCGAGTGCTTCCTTGAGCCTCTGCATCTCGGCGATGTGCTTGACCACGTCATCATCATCGAGACATCGCATGGTCTGCAACCGGGTGAGTGTGTCCATTTGGACCATCTCCCCCTTGTTTTCGAAGATGCTGATGAGTTGGCCCAGCATCAGTGCGGCCGTAGGCTGTGATTTGATTCGCATGAACGTAGCCTCGGAGACTGTCTCATAAATGATTTGACGGACTTGCGCTTCCTTCTGTAAGTATTCATCGACCTTGGTCTCGTGTTCTTCTAACTCGTCGTCGGACAGGGCTGCCAACCGATTCGGGAGGAAGTATTCTCCATCACGGACGGTGAGCTCGGCGGGTTTTTTCATGGTGCCGAGCGCGGTTCTTCGTAGACCTTTAGCTGTAATGGTGTTGAAGGCCATCTCCTTGTAATTCCCCCAATTTGAGCCATCGTCTTTCAACTTGGCAAGTTTCGTGAGCTTCAGGAGAGAGGACGAAGATGCGTCGGTGCCCATAACCTGTAGGCGCAGATAGTTTCGGAGCTAGAACAATTAATATAAGATCTCAGTGGGCGTAGAACCAACTGTATTGAATATATGTACCTAGAACAATTAATATAAGCTAGGTATGATAAGTAAGAGTTGACAGAGACAATGTAATGAGTGTACTCACATCTCAGTGGGCGTAGAACCAACTGAGATGTGCACGTGAGGCTAGAGAGATTAAGGACCGAATGGGAACCGAATTAAGGTAAGTAAGTCCATAAGGAAAGTAAGTAAGGAGAGACGCCATTAGGATTATACCTCCAACAGCAACTACCATCGATGTTGAGAGCGGTGAGCGACTTTACAAGGAGCGAGGGAGTTGGGAACGGCCGGCGCATAGCGTTTTTTTTAATCGCCCTTGAATCCCGGCCAAGTCCTCATCAGCTATCAGTACATCCCCTTCGACGGGTTGTGTTCGATTCCACAAGAGAGTGCGCGATGGACCCTGCACGAGGGCTGGATCGACGTAGAGCGCAGAGAGGCGTCTGTGTCAGGCTGCATTATACACAATAAATATCTTCCAACTCGGGAGGGTTGCCTGTAAGGAAATACAGTGAATTGTGGCGAAGTAACCGTATCTCAATCCTTCAAGACCTCTTCTCGTTCTACTAATACAGATGAGAAACTTTTGGCTTCAAGAAAGACACCAATTGTGGCGACACTAATTCTCGAGAGTTATTCACAAACAGAACTTGTTCTGTATGTGCCTATTTGGGGGGTTTCAAAGGGGGGAGTGTCAAGAATGTCCGCTTTTGGCTTATGTAAATCGGACGGCCCCGGACCGCTGCCGGCTCGTCCTTTTCCGGGGGTCTGGACCATGAGTTTGATGCAAACCAAATGCGACCCAATGCGAGCTGGTCGACGCTGGCGCGTCGACCGAGCGAGCGTTGGGCGCCCATCTACGAGCTCACGAAAATTTCATAGGCACACGAGGCTTCCAATTACTTGATGAACCTCAATGTTCACGAAAATTGAAAAACAAATAAGAATCCAAGGTTTTGCCAAGGTTTATGAAAGGAACTGACTTTTTAAAAACCTCACTGGCAAAATTTCTCTGTTCTGTTCAAGTTCTGTTTGTGCCACGCCGCTTGCCGGCCTCTCCCCAAATCATTGGAGGTCGAGTGAACAATCTGTGACTTTGCGTCACTTTCTGGGATGCGTGTGGCTGTGCTTGCCCTCTTGCCCTCTTTCTTCAAGTTTTTTGTTTCTGCATATAATCTTCCATCCTGCAGCACGACATTGTATCCTACACCTCAAGTGCTGCTCCAAGTACCCTCTTTTTCTCATTTTCACGAAATTATCGGTCAATAGCTCAACTTATACCGTGTTCATTATTGGAAAGATTTAACCAAGCTCAACATTTCTCAGCGGCGCTCTACCAGTCAATGTCCTGCGCGCGCGCGTTTAGCCCATCATGGCCTCTGCTAGTGTACGACGAGGTCCATCGTCCGACTCTCCTTGATCTGCTTCCCCTTGTCCCCGAAGTAGCGTCTCGTATGGAAGCTGCAGCAGCGTTATCAGTGTCTCGTCCGGCAACGACAAGCCCAACTCGCCTCCAGTGTAGCGCCCCCAATGCCGTCCGCAGATACAGATCAAGCAGCTTGGCCACCTGCGTGTCTGTGTCCTTGCCCCAGGACGGCAAGGACGCTACGGCCGTGTGCCAGCGCTCGTACCGTTCGTCTAGCATGTCGCTGATATGGTCGATGGCCTGCTGCACGGTAAGGCCCTGAGCCATCAGGCGCAGGACGGCGTTGTGTCCTTCGACGCCGTACATCTGGTCTCTCAAGTTAGTTTTGGTGTCGGTGATATAAGCCGTTTGGGACTGACGAGATCTTTCTGGAAAGAGAGCACGTCGTTGTCACTGTTTGGGAAGATTAATCTCGCATTCCGGGGTACCTATATAGGGCGAACGAACAGGAAGGTAATGTCGATCGCTGCTGTGTAACATGCCACGACTGCAGGATGACGCATGATTTCGTCGGGGAGATCCAAGCCATACGACCAGCTACATCTCCGTTAGCAAATGACATGTATTGTGTTGAGGGTGAAGACCTACAGCATGATCACGTAGGAGGACTCTGCACCGATCGTGTCCCGTCTGTACTGGATGTAGCTGTCGAGATCAAAGTCCCGGTCCTTACCTTGGCAGCCCCATTGGACTTGTTTGAGTAATCCGAGCATGTAGTTCCGATGGCCAAGTTTGTATCGGGCCTGCTGCTCTGCAAAATGATATTTCATGAGCAATCATCGGAGAGGGCGTTGATTTCCGTACGCTTGGATGCTGTCTGTTGGAGAGATGTTAAACATCGCAACTGGATGGACACGAATCTAGGACCTTACTTTTTTGAATTCCAGCCAGACCCATTGGAACATTTTCCGAATGGTAACTTGGCGGTTCCCCTCATCAGCAGTGATTACTGGGTGGTCACCGTCGAAGATGGCAAGGGAGTCGATGACCTCTTCGGCAGCTTTCAAGGGATCGTTTGAGAGGTGGCCTTCGTCGAACTCTGGTCAGGTATATCAGTAGTCAGCCGCAGAGTACCCGAGACCCCATGGATCACAAGTGTTGGTAGAGAACGCCAACAAGCTCAGGCAATGTAACAAAAGAGTGACTCACGATCATCGAACCAGAATACCTGTTAGAAATGAACCGCACCGTAAGAAATTGAAAAATCTTGCTTGTCCCAGTGTGTTCGAGGAGGCTTGAAACTCACCCATTCTTCCCACACCTGGAATACATAAAAAGCCTCCTCAGACGCCGCAGGGACCGAAGTAGCGGTGAAAAAAGCCAGATCCGTCTTGGCCCACTTGCGCGCTGTCTCCTCGTCCAAGTTTAGGGTTCTGGCGACGTATGCATCACTTCGCGCCTTGACTCTCTCGTAGTAGGGATTGACCAGGCACTCGGTGGCCATGATGTCCTTGAAGAAGTTGGGGATACGGACGGACAGACTCTTCAACGTAGTACCCGTCCTCTTGTCTTGAGAAGCCGGTTCCGCGGCTGCTGCAGTGTCCACGATGGTAGTGTGACCCATGTTGAATGTCGGGCGAGTAATGTACTGGGGTCACGAAGATGCAGAGGAGCAAAGTACGAGCTAGACTTGTCTGCAGGAAATTGCAGAAGAGTTAGGGCACAGGCGAATGAATACATTTCCTCTTAGCAATTTAAACAGTAACCACCGCAGTGGAGGCACCCCAGATCAACGAGGTTAAGCCGGGAACGGGAGCAGGCGGGAGCAGCCGACGGAGTGAATTCCTTGAATCTAGGTAGTTGACAACTCTGGACTAGAATGAATTGCCGGATTATCGTCTGCGTGGCGTCAAGAGATTTGCTGATGTCACGGCTACTATATTGCCAACCGTCGAATGGAATCGGCGGCGTGGTGTACGGTCAATCTAGCCAAAAGAGAGAATTATCCCAGTGTCTGCTATTTTACCTGCGGGCGCCAGGTTGGGGATTTAAGATTTTTCGGCCCAACCACCTTTATGAGGGTGGCCGCCAACGCCCAACGTCCGATGAAACCGCGGTTACCGCCATTCCGCACTGGTGGATTAGCGCCGACGTTGCCTCCAGCGATAGCACTTGAGTGGTTGATGCAAGCGGAGAAATTGAACGCGTCGTTACGAAAACGACCGCCCACGGGAGGATCCAGACGGTCCAGACTGGATAGAGTTTAACCCGAATATTACAGTGAACGGGGAACTAACCAAAAAGCCTTCCGAATCTTCACACAACCAGAAATTATCCCAGATCCCGTAAAGCGGGCACCCAACACAAAGCCAGCACGCCGAAGAGGCAACAAAGTCACCGTCTATACTGATGGTTCCGCAACAGACAATGGAAAGAATAACGCACGCGCGGGGACCGGCATATACTACGGGGAAGACGACCCACGGAATGGAGCGATCAGAGTGCCCAACGAGCTAAACCCATCGAACCAAGTGGCTGAACTGCTAGCAGTTAAAGAAGTCCTCGAGAACACCCCCTGCGGAACGCCAATTGACATCATAAGCTACTCAAAATACACCATAGACGGGGTGACAAAGAACCTCAAGAGATGGGAGGACCAAGGATACAGAATGGTTGCAAACGGTGACCTGGTGAAGATGGTTGTCACCAGACTGCGCCGCCATAAAGCCGAATTAAGGTTCAAATGGGTCAAGGGTCACTCTGGCGTAGCCAGAAATGAAGCCGCAGATGAACTTGCGGCACAGGGAGCAGCCAAAAACCAACCAGACCTAGTCAACACAGTGAAGAAAGGACTGGTGGTACACGGAACAAAACTGAGCGAGATGACACAGTCCCTGGCATACAGAATAATTAGACAGACAACAATTGACAAAGATTCATACCGGGACGCCCTGGACCGCAACGCGACGCGCCACAACATGGAATATGCCCGGGCAGCGGCAGAAGAGGCAAATAACGAAATGCCGACTGAAAAAGATATCTGGAGGGCAACCAGACATCAGGACTTTTCCAGGAATATACGCTTCTTCATGTGGATGCTGGTACACGGAGGCTACAAAGTCGGGGCCATTGGAAACACATCTCCGGGCACGAAGAAAAGAGGACGTGCAGCCATTGCGGAGTGACTGAATCCATAGAGCATACCCTTACGCAATGCTCTGTCCCAGGACAGGAGCAAGCATGGGACATGGCCAGCGAACTATGGCAAAAGAAGACAGGCAAAGACCTAAGGCCAACAATTGGGGAAATAATGGCGTGCGGCGCAATCAACAAAGGAAGCAAAGGAACCTCTCGCCTCTTCCGCATCATAGTATCCGAGTCGGCACATCTAATATGGAGAATCCGGAACGAGAGGGTGATTGACGAGAGAGATACTGCCCCCATTCCCGAGATACAAAACCGATGGCGGAAAGCCATCAACATGAGACTCAACTTGGACCGTATCCTCACCGACGATGCCAAGTACGGGAAGAAGGGTTTGAACCGAAAGCTGGTCGAAAGTACATGGGAAAAGGTCCTGTTGGACGAAGATAATCTCCCCAAAGACTGGACAAGGGAGACCGGGGATTTAGTGGGTATCGGCTAATGATAGAGTGGGTCTGGCTTGCCGGACTATAGCGGAACTCTTGAAGCGGAAGTCCCTCACGCGGCACATAGTGCCAGTGTCGATTTCTTCGGGTGGTTGACTTATTGTCTGGCCAGGTTGTCAGTCCAGGGCCTCAAACTAGCGGGTTGGGTGGCGACGACTATGTCGGTGTAAGGGTGTATGGAAGCGCGCAAGCACTAGACAGCACCCGAAGGTGGCTACGGCTACTGATACCCCTCCACAAAAGAAAAAAAAAAAAAATTGAACGCGTCGCGTCACATGTCACGGCCTCTCCCGCGTCGGCTATACGATCCGACAGAGCAGTCCTGACTGGGCCTGCGATGTGGCTGTGCACGAATCGAACGACGAAAGTGGCCTGATTTGTGCCATGGCCTCAGAATCGTCTTCTTCCCATACCCTCATGTCTTCTGACCTCGTCCTCGATCCCACCGACCATTTGAACCTCCTGTTCAACCAGGCCCAGCACGATGGCCCCGACACCGACACAGACTCGGCAGGAACCCCACCCGACTGGAATAGCACCTTTTCCAGCAGTATGTGGCCGGTAGAGGACCAGAAGATGGACTTCAACATGGATAACATGGATTTCGGTATCATGGACATGCCTTTTGACCCCGCAGTCGGCATCGAGCCCAACGCGTTGATCAACTACCCGTATACGACTCCGGAACCGTTCCCATTCACTTTTGAATCGCCCAATTTGAGCTCTCGCAGCTCGTCGGACAGCGGTTCTACCTCTGGGTCTTTCTCTCCGCGTGCCGCGTACTCGCCGCCTGCGTCCGAGTTTGAAGAGGATCCCGCAACGGAACTTGCTAACCGAGCGCTCAAAGCCGCCGGTGTCGTGCACGCGGTTCCAATAAACCAGGAGCAGCAGCGTCTTCTACAAGAACAACAGAAGCTGTTGCAGCAGCAGCAGCAGCAACAGCAACAACAACAGGTTCAGCAACGCCCTCCTGAGCCGCCGTCGTACTCGTCCCCGCCCCCCGCATTCACCACCACACCTGTTCCTCCTCCCGTCCTTGCGAGCACTCCTGTCGCACCCGCGGCTCCCTCGCGTCCCAAAACAAGCCACACGACCATCGAGCGCCGCTATCGCACCAACCTCAACGCCCGTATCCAGTCTCTCCGTCAAGCCGTCCCAGCACTGCGCGTCGTCGACCGCGCCGCAGCTATCAAAGCTGGCGAGCCGCCGGTAGAAGCGGACACCGAGGACATTGTCGACGCCCGCGGTTTCGTCGACGGAGTCAAGGTTGCGCGCAAGTGCTCCAAGGCTAACGTCCTCGGCAAGGCCGTGGAGTACATCCGCGTCCTCAAGAACCGCGAGACCCGTCTCTCGCGCGAGCTCGCGGGGGCTCAAGACCCTCCTCACTGGACTCGTCGGCGGTCGCGAGCTGTTGGAGGAGTGGGAGCGCGAGTGGACCGTGCGGTTCGGCGGCCCGGAGACGGACGAGGTGAGCGAGAGCGGGGCGCCGGCGGATGCGGAGGCCGACGAGGGAGACGACGACGATGACGAGAGCGACGAGGAGGGCGCACGGAAGCGCAAGAAGCCTAAAGTTGACGCGAAGCCGAAGCCCGAGCGCAAGCCCGCGCCGCCGCCGGCTGAGGGCGGCGAGAAGAAGAAACGCGGCCGCCCGCGGAAGGTCGTCCCCCCTCCCTCCCACTGCGCTCGCACCGGCGCTCTCGACATCCGTGCCCATGCAGGCCGCGCCGCAGGACGCAACGCAGCGGCAGTACCTCCTCGGCGCCTTCGCGCTGTTCTCGTTCTTCGCGAACGCGAACGTCAGCGGCGTCCCCCGCAGGCGCACCATGCGCACGAAGGCCACGTCCTCACGCACGTCGTGCCCGTGCCCGCGCCGAGCCTGGGTTTGCTGCAGATATTCCACCTGCTTGTGAGCATCGCTGTGCTCGCGAGCGTGCTCCTTCCCATTGGGCGGAGCGTCTACTCCTATGCGCGGGGGAACTTCACCTCTAAAGCACCCGTTGTTGCTGTTCTAGTAGAAAAGGAAGAAGTACCGCCGCCGACACCCACGTCCGAGGACGAATCGTCTGATGGCGATACGGATCTGTCGCGCTCGACGGCGAGTATTAGCGGGGATGACGAGCCCGCTACCCCTACTTCTGTCTGCTCTGCATCGGCATCTGCGCAGGCAGCAGCCGAAGCATGCATACTCGACGGTGCGTCTATTTCACTTTATGTGTTCATTAAACTCGATCTCATGTTTTCTTTGTAATGCAGCCGCCACCACCCTCCCAACCCGCCTCCGCACCGCGCTAAAACTCTACTCCGCTACCCGCGGCTCCCCATCTTCTCCCCCGCACGCGGACACGGACGCCCGCCGCCTGCTCGCCCTCCTCGTGCAGCCCGTGCCCCTGGTCGGCGCGCGCGTCGCCGCGCAGCTCTGGGGCGCCGGTTCTGAAACCGGGATGGACATCCAAGTCGACGAAGCCGCGCGCCGGCTGTGTGACGCTCAGTCGCCTGCGCTCCGGAGCAAGGGTGTTCTGCGTGCGCTCGAGGAGACGCTAGCGCTTGAGCGGTTGCGCGGGGTTGCGGCGGGGGCGTTTGCGAGGGAGGTACTTGAGAGCGAGAAGTCGACCGAGGAGGAGAGTGAGAAAAGCGAGCAGGCGCTGATACTGGCCGGGGCGCGCAAGCTCGGCGGGCGTGTTGGCGTGCTGGCCGCGCGGGTAGGGCGTGTGCTTGGTGGGGCCGAGTTCGATCTAAATGCGGACCTGGACGGTGGAGACAGCGAGGACGAGGAAGACGGCAGCGCGGAGGACGACGTGGAGAAGCTGTTGCGTGCAATTGTCCTTCATCGCCGCGTCTTTGTCTCTCCTTCAGCCGTCAAGGTGGACGACGCACAAGCCCAGGCTCTGCGGCGCACGCTCGGGAGCAGCGCCGTATTTGAGGACGGCGCGCGGGTGGAGGAGGCGCGCGATCGGGTGGTGGATTTGTTGACTGGGCAGGGGGAACGATGAGGCGCCGAGTCTGTTGAGAGGACGACTGATATTCCTTGGATATAACAAATTATCTATAGCTACCTATTCTACGAACGTACTTTGCTTTCAGTGGCCATGTATGTACATAATCTAGAACTGACTAGGAATGTCCGAGTGAAGAGCAAGCGCGCGAGACTGTAACCCCGGATCGTCTTTGAATGAAATACAAACTGAAATCTACCCAAGTATAGAAGCGCCTTCCTGACCATTACAAAACGACGATGTTCAAGTGTCTGGATGCAAACTGGGCCAGCAGATGCAAACGACCACCTTTCCGAACCAGTTGGGTACTGCAGCAAGACCAAGGCAGACGTAGAGAAGCGAATCACAAGTTCGAGGAGCGCCTTGAATGAGTACAGACTCGGCGTAGATACAGAGAGAACACAGAGCACGAGAAAGTTTCAGAGCAAGGAAGAATCATAGACAGCAGTGTTGATGGCGGGTGCGTGAGAGCCGTGAGGGACGACAGCAAAGGAGGCGATTCCAGGTCGCGTCGGACGATGCTTTTAACAAATGAGAGTGTCGCATGAGCCAGATTGCGCAGGAAACATTATGAGATGGCTTCCAGCGCGATGGCGATATCATGGATAGGAGGCCGAGCGCGAAAGTCCTCCGCCCATGCGGAGGTCACCAGTTCTCCTAGTGCGGCTGGCATGGTATGGGGCTTCTCAGGTCGCTCGCCCTTGATAACCCGGAGCATTGCCGCAACATCTTGAAGGTGGGAAAACGGCGGGTTACCAGTATAGAGCTGCAGTTCAATCAGTGAGGTAATCACTAAAGATATTGAATCAAGCGTACTTCTATACAGACGCATGCGTAGGCGTACACGTCGCTCGCCTTCGTCCGCATGAATTTTTTGCACCCGAAATTTGTCGGTTCGATTAGCTCTGGTGCAAACCACCGAAGACTCCCAGCGCGGTTTGAGGTTGATGTGACCCCGACGGTCGAATCGGCATCAGCAATGGTGGTCGCCAGTCCGAAGTCGGAGAGACATGCGTTCCCTTCATCGTTGATGAGGATATTGGTCCCACGCAGGTCACCATGAATGACGTCCATCGAATGAAGGTAATCGAGGCCTTGCGCGATTTCAAGCAGCTGTCGGAGGCGTAAGGAAAGCGCCTGCGGCGACGAGCAATGGTACCGACCAAGCGATTCACACCTCCGCGCCCGTGACCTTGTAAATACTTTAGTACAGTCCCGCGCTTCATCCACGGCGAAACCATGCAGAATGACGGTGCGAACGTTAAACGATCAATGCCGAGTAAAGGGAGAATGAAACGATGTTGGAGGCCCTGCCATACCAGCGCCTCTTTGTAAAATTCCTGTCACGCAACCCTGAGCTGAGGGAACTACAATGAATTATATAGAACTCACCAAGCGGTTACGGTGCGTAGTAGAATCTGCCGTGAATGTTCTGATACGTTTTAATGCCACCCTCCTCCCTTGGTAGGAAGCTTGATAGACATCACCGAACCCGCCGCCGAATGTTGGATGCTCGTCGTGGTCGTCCACTCCCTCGATGAAGAGTGAGGATGGGAGCTGCCCTCCCGCCTCGGAAACTTTCTGTATCAAATGTCGGGCTTTCGAGCGCGAACGTGAATCCGGAAGTGTGCCCCGATCCAGTGCCTATCCACTAACATCAGAGAAATATCACAGAACAACTTGAAGGAAAGAAGCGAACATCCTGAATGGCATCCACGAAAGATTGGGCACGGTCACTTTCAAGCCGTCGAGCCGCACGCCTGTCCTCCCGAGAGCCAATAATGCGGATCAGAAGCGTGTCGATCTGTGCCTCGACATCCCCCAGCCTCTGGCGGACTTGATCAGCAGAAAGTTCTCGACGGTCTGCGACAGGCAACGTTGTCATTGATAGCAAAGGGCGACGACGCTCCCAGCTCGCCAACAAGCTGTCGATATATGACTCGGTTTGCCAGGATGCCGAGCCTTCGGGGGGGCGGGCGGAAACACTAATTTCAGCCTCGGTTGCTGATGGGTTAGTGTCAACTCCCCACCCGCCGGGCATAGCGTGAACATCGTCGGTCCGCTTTGCCGTGCGCAGCCGGTGCCGTGGAGAGGACTGTCGAGGAATTTTCGTTGCCGCAGTTGAGGTAGCTACGCCCACGGGCTTGAGACTCGCTGAGGGAGTGACAGAACGAGAACCGCTGCCACGGCTCTTGATCATGCGATCCTCCAGGGAATTGTCTTCGCTGCTGCTGCTTTCATCCGAAGCCGGGATGACGGGAAGATCCGGTTCGCTGCTGCTGCTTCCATCCGAAGCTGGGATGACGCGAAGATCCGGATCGATGTCCTGCATCGGCGAGCGCTCCTCGGGGGGGAAGAATGGAACGAACGGCACCGGCTTTGGCTTGGGGCTCATAGCGTACAGCGGCGGGGGCACAACGTCGGCCATGCGGCCACCATTGGTGACGGTTTGCAGGCGCTCGACATGCTCTGGTTGCAACTGAACTGTCCGACGTTGGTCGCTGGGTTCCGATGACCTTTTCAGCGTTGCGCTTGAGTGTTCGTCCCCCTGATCGGAAGCCTTCTCCGGCGCTGCTCGACGTCTAAGCCTTTGCTTCCACATGGACCACATTTGCACTAGAGTAGGACAACTGAGTAGACGCAGCTTGTACAGTAATACAGCCGCAACACAAACCAGTTCACGACGCAGGTGATCCGCTTTTCTCTGGATCTGCTTGCGCGCAACCACATATAACCTAATTCGGACGCAAGCCGTTTGCGCAGGAACTTCCCTTCCACTGTGAATCGTCAAAAGAAGTCTTGTTTCTTGCTAATCCATCGAGTAGGTCAAGTTTCACTTGGACCGTCTGTTGTACCGAGCCCCAACCTCCCCACCACCGGGAAATCATGATTGCCACTGATCTGCCCCTGCACACCATTTTTGCCCAGCCAACTGAAGGGACCAGAGGAAACTTGCGAATCCAAATCAAAGAGCTCATTGTTGACGATTCCAAAATAATACCACTACAAAACGAAATTGCCACGGCTCTGAAGTCTCGGACGTCGAGCTACGCGATGGCGAGTGCGATATCGCCCTTCGATCCCTCGCCGTACCCACTTGCACCCTGTCGAACTCTCGTTGAAATCTTCGTTCTCATCATCCACAAATCTGATCCAAACGAACTTCAGCACGACCAGCCTGACACCGCACACATCCGCGATGCCTTTCGTATTTCGCACGTTTGCCGCTATTGGAGACAGATTGCAAACGGTCTCCCGCGTCTATGGAACGGACCTGTGCACGTCTCTTTCGTACGCCGGCCTAGATACGACTGGGAAACCTATACAAACGGTTTGTGAGACTGGCTCGCGCGTTCTAAACCGCTCCCAGTTCCCATTTTCTTCACTGGGCTGTGACAGGGTCGTGGATTACCGAGATTGGCTCTCGTTTAATCGATGCTCTGCTACGAACTTCTTCCAGATGGCGCTCATTGCGAGTGGACTCTATACCGTGCTCTCTGCTACAGCACTTTCAAATTGCAGGCCATAGGCTGGACTCTTTGGAGACACTAGAATTGCCGATCGTGCTTCGCGATCGTCTGGATGTCGACCTCGCAACCATGCCATCCTTTACAGCTACTCCCCGCTTTCGAACATTAGATATCGACGGCCAATTTTCCAGCAGCATTCCCTTACCATAGGCTCAACTCACCGATATCCGTTTCTCCAACAAGGTTGCCTCGCAGGAGATTTCCCTCAAGATATTCTCGCAGTGCACCAGTCTCGTCAGGGCATCCCTTACTTCTAGGGGTTGGTCTGGTCTTCCACCAGCCAAACTTCGCGTGCTCGTCCTCAGACACCTGCGCGTTCTTTCCGTCACTTGGGTTGGAGACGAAGTCCATGACATGCCGTTCCTGGCCTGTCTATCGGCCCCTGCGTTCTCAGTATGACAACGACAGGGAGTGGCCAGAAGCCACCTTCACAGCTTTCCAGTCTCCCTCGCCGAATATTACCCGGCTCAAGATCCAGGGCAAATTCTTCTCCCTTCAATCAGAGACCCTCATAGCCGCCCTTCGACATGCACCGTCCCTGACGCATTTATCACTCAGTATGAAGTTGATTAATGATGTTTTCCTCCACGCTCTCTGCTACGTACATGACGACGTGGAGGCTCTGGTGCCGCGCCTGCACACTCTGGCTATCGGCCCCCTGGACGAAGATCCTTTTGAAGATCATCTGGCCGATATGATTGCATCGCGGTGGTGGACGGATGCGGAATTGGCGTCGCGCTGGAGGCTACCTGCAGCGGCTTGCTGGAAGCAGATAAGATTGGGCGTTGAATCAAACCATTATGGCTTCAGACCCAATCCAAAGTTTCGATGTACCATGGAGGACCTGCGACAAACTGGCCTTGTTGTTGATTTGGTAAAGTATGACTCGTGGAACTTCGACTGGTGATATTGTCATGCAAGCTTTCAAGGGCTATGATATGATATACGTATCCTATATGAATGCGGTACAGTGAGCTTGTACATTCTCATAAGCTCGACTGGAAATGTTTGAGGCTACTGCGTCAACCGTGAAAAAGAACTCAACGACGGGTAGTGCATGTGTTGTGTTCTTATGAGTTCTGCAACGAGGAACGTGAAGACAAAGCTTGTCAGATTATGAGTCACTGGTAGATGATAAGCAGTGTGTCGTCCTGAGCAGTGATCCGTAAGTCGGCCGTCAATCGCCAGGGTTCTGACGATCACACAGCCACATGTTACCCAATTTGGACGCAAGTGGTTGCCGCGGCCCGCAGCCGTAAAGCTTGGCTGAAAATGTACGTGGACTACTGCCTGTCCTGTAGAAAGGAAGTCGACGACGGGTGCGTGGATTATGTTTCTCCGTGGGCGGCGCTGACTCCGCGTAGGCGGACGTACTGCAACGAGGAGTGCGAGAAGAACAGCGCCGGCAGGTCCCAGTCTCAAACACGGGGAAATCGGTTGAGATCGCTTTCGGATTCATCAGACGGACAAGAATCGTCGTGGTTGAGCGGACTCAGTGATATATCGAGCAACCCATCCTCCCGTAGCTCGCGTAGCTCCTCGGTTTCTTCGTTCAGTTATTACGATCCTTCCGGTCCTTCCAGTCCCCGAAAGGATTGGAATCGCCCCACTTATGACGTCGTCTTTCACCGACAGCTGCTGGCAGACCTGGCAAGATATTAGTTACCGACTCTATCATGTCCTTCCAGCTGATATTTTCGATTCCAGGATTTGACTGGTAACGTCACGAAGCTGGATCAATATCCTTTTGAATGTGGAGGGTCCGCTGATCTTTATCGAGGGATGTTGTCGCCTCGATCCGGTCCAGTCCAGCAAGTTGCAGTGAAAGTGTTCCGGCGAATGCATGCCGAACCAAAAACTCTCGAGCAAACTTGTAAAGTAAGCGATTTGACATTGAAATAACGAGTCCTGATCGGTATTTTTAGTCACTATACCGAGAAGCTAGAATATGGAAGCGATTGAATCATCCGAATATTCTACCCTTCCTTGGAATATCTTTAGACCTTGGACTTTCGCCTGCTTTGATATCCCCGCTTTGCGAATCTGGCCACGTAATGAAGTCCCTGCACAATTGTTCAGAACATGACGAGAAAAGGCTTGAGATGGTTGGTTTCGGTGCTCAATGAGTTCGTAGCAGTCATGGACCAATTTTCAGGCAATTGGTGTTGCCAGCGGACTCGCATACCTCAGCTCCCAAAGCATCGTCCATGGCAATCTTTGTACAGTAAGTAATCCTTGCCTGACTTATCACGAGCTATCCCACTCATTCACTTCTTCAGAAAAAGATTCTGATCAACGCAGCTGGTTCACCGGTGATTTGTGGCTACGGAATGTCGAAGACTATAGGCCAAGCTGCATCGGCAACCTCGTTATTCACCTCCTCAATTCGATTCACAGCTCCCGAGTGTTTTTCGGACAAAGGCAATGTAACCTCTGCATCGGCAGATATCTATTCCCTCTCAATGGTGACACTTGAGGCGAGTTGACATTTTCGAAGGATCCAGTCCGCATTTTCATGGTCCGCTGGTCAGATCCTTTCTGGACTGCAACCATACCATGAGCTATCTGCGGAGCACGCAATATTTATGCATGTAATTCGTGGTGGTCGGCCTAGTCGAGCGCACCTAGACAAAACCGTCATAACTAGCCGAATCTGGAAATTTCTCGTTTCCGCGTGGAACCAGGAACCGTCTCCGAGACCAGATGCAGCTAAATTTCTAGCAGATCTAATTCAGATGTGGGTCCGTCGTTGCAGGGTTGAATTGTATTGAGCTCTCTACAGTAGACGACTACACGGTCTCGACGATACGGAGGAGATCGATGAAGCAGGGGCTAGCCAGGTGATTCGTCTTGCTATCGTATACCTGGATTCCCTAATCTTCATTGGGATGAATCCAAGGTTCCGCGAAATGAGAACGTAAGTTATATCCATCCGTGAGAGCATCCCGTTGAATGAGTTCCCAGGAAGAACGAAGTTCTAGCGGAGAGGAAATCTTTTTCGAGGTCGGCTTCCCAGACGAGACTTTGAACTGGTTACTTATGCAATTCCCAGGACATGAGTCTTCCGGACTTGCATGGGCGAGATCTTACAGGTCGTGTAGTTCAGGATGACAAGCACCCATTTGCTGGAGGAGGCAATGCAAATATCTACCGCGGCAAGTTGATTCGATCTGGCGGCCGTAAAATTCGCGTGCGCAGCTCTTGGTTATACCATGAACGCTGCACAACTTTTTGTAGGTTGCCATCAAGCTGCTTCGCGTGTCTGAAGATGCAACTGACGTTATGAGAGTGCGTGAAACCTGTTATTACATTACGCTATTAAAATTGAACGGCTTCCTGAGCAGCGGCTTAGGCGTGAAGTTGAAGTCTGGAGCAAGCTCAAACACAAAAACGTTCTTCCGTTCATCGGGGTGTGCAATGATATTGCACCGTACCCTGTGCTAATATCACCATTTTATAAATCCGGCCATGTTGAAACGTATGTCAAGAAAAATCCATCGGTCAACAAACATGCGCTTGTGACTATGTCGACTTCTTCTCTCACTTTCCTGTGTAATCGTTCGCAATAGGTGCATGGTGTCGCATCCGGGTTGCAATACCTCCACGAGAATGACATTGTTCATGGGGATTTGAAAGTGGTGAGAAATACATTGATTCATTCAATTGGTTCTGTAATCCTCACTTGCTTAGCAAAATGTCCTTGTTGATAAACGGGGCGCTCCATGCATTTGTGACTTCGGAATCTCGAAGATAATCAACCGCCGTGGATTCACGACATTCACTAATGGAACAGCGCCTTATATGGCTCCCGAACTGTTTTTTGTTATTGATGCGAAGAGTCAAGATTCAGCATCTCCGAGTACAACGAAACAATCCGATGTTTATTCGTTCGCACTTTTAGCTCTAGAAGTAAGCGCATTCTCCTCAATTTTGAATGTAGCTGAAACAGGTATTAGATTTTGACCTCTGCACCCCCGAAAGGAAGGCCTAAAAGGCCTATTGTGACAGAAAAGGCTTTGATGGCTCTTCGTCCTAAAAGGGCAGACTACAGTTTCAGGGATGTCTCAAGCGAAATGTGGTCTGTGCTCGATCATTGTTGGGCATTCGTTCCTCAGTGGCGACCAACCATCAGCGAAGTATTGGACTCATTGTCCGCGGATGAACTGAACAGCAGCGGCGTCAGCCCGTACGAACCGGTTCGGATTCCCAGCCTCATTCCCATTCCCGTGCGGCCTGTGGCGAAGAATCGACTTATCGATCCTCAGCAGAGGTCCAGGATATCGGATTCATGGTCGTCGGATGACTCGCAGCGGTCGGGGCTGGTCCAGGATGATTCGCAGCACTCATTGCTGCGCCGGCGCAGGATCGAGGCCGAGCAGCAGAGACGGGACGAGATCCGGGACGCTTACGCGCGCCTCAAGAACGTCCTTCCGGTCTGTAGAGACCCTCAAACCAAGATATGTTTGCTCGAACGAGGTCCGTTGAGTTTCCAATGTTCACTCGTGTTTTATCACCCTGACTTTTTTCGAGCGAGGGACCATATTCGGAACCTGCATGCCGCAAGACGTCAGTTAGAAACACGACTGGAAGAGCTCGAGAAACAGCGCCAGCAGCAAGTTCAACTTCACGAGGTCCTCCGCGCTAATATTCCCGGCCCTGGTTCCTCCTTCAGTATGGCCAACGCGTCTCATATTAGCGGCCTGATCTTCCCTGTCGACCTTGACGACTTTTCCTTCCATGACAGTGATACTGACACGGACGACGCTTCGTATCCAATATCCCGTTTTGGCTCGATAGCTTCACAGTCCAGCGCCAGTACAGTAACCGAAGGTTCAAGTGACGAGTGATAACTTCCTGTAAACTGAACCATTTGAGCCGAATAAACTTTTTTCGAACTTTTGATTTCAAAACAGATGGCCATACTTATGTAAAAGGCGACACAGCCACATATAGCCTAACTCGGACGCAAAGTGTTTGTTTACTCATGTGCCTTTCTCCTCTTTTCTTCTTCGAGACCTATCTCTCGCGCGAGCTCGCGGGGCTCAAGACGCTGCTCACCGGCCTCGTTGGCGGCCGCGGGCTATCGGAGTGGGAGCGCGAGTGGACCGTGCGGTTCGGCGGCCCGGAGACGGACGAGGTGAGCGAGAGCGGGGCGCCGGCGGATGTGGAGGCCGACGGGGGGAGACGACGACGACGACGACAGCGATGAGGAGGGCGCGCGGAGGCGCAAGAAACCTAAAGTTGACGCGAAGCCGAAGCCCGAGCGTTGGCCCGCGTCGCCGCCGGCTGAGGGGCGCGAGAAGAAACGCGGTCGCCCGCGGAAGGTCATCGCCCTCTCTCCCACGGCACTCGCCCCCGCATTGTCGACATCCGTGCCTATGCAGGCCGCACCGCAGGACGCAACGCAGCGGCAGTACCTCGGCGCCTTTGCGCTGAAACGCTTCAGACAGACTTTCCGAGTTGAAAAAAAAATCTGCCGATGCAGGCAGCAACCACAAAAAATAGGCCGGGTCTCACAAGTAGGAGAAAAGAGCATTCGTTCAAAATTGTTCAAGACGCGATTGTCAATTTTAGCAGATCTTTGACAGAACTTCGCTGTGCACCCCGATCATATCTAAAAAAAATTCGAAGGACTGACCATGACTGACCATTCGACGATTTTCTTCAACCATTGCACACGATCAGTCCTCCAATTTTCTTTCCCGACGCGGCTGGATACTTTGCGCACTTGCACATCGGAACACGGTATCGGCCGTCAAAAGAACAGTAAGGCATGTTTAGCGTTTTGCGAGATTGCACGGGCGGCGCATTCGACAATTTTTTCTCAGGGATGTACAGATGATTGTGAGCATTTGCACAAGTACAATACTTTAACGATCCCCCGTCACTCTGGAGGCAACTGTCTTGGAGGTTCCGGAGCAGATCTGATCATTTCCTACGAATGATCATTGCAAATGTCGTACCGAGCTGCAGGACGAAAACAAACATCGAGAACCAAATCACGAGTTAGACGCGAACGAGTACAGATTCTACATAGATACAAATAGTATACATTGTGGGAGAGTACGAGAACTGCGTGATTGAATCCAAAATAAGTAGGAAATAATGATAGATAGCGGTAACGCGGAATATGCAAGGGTCCTAAAGGATGGTAGGATGGGGAGACGACTCCTGGTGGCCACAGGTGACGTCTATAAAGGAATTGCATGAGGCAGATTGTGCTGGAAGCCTTGATATTATGGAATGCCTTCCAGCGCAAGAGCTATGTCATGGATAGTCGGCCGACCGCGAAAGTCCTCTACCCATGCAGAGGTCATCAACTGCCATACTGCAGCTGAGATGGATGGGGGCTGCTCAGGTCGCTCCCCCCTGATAACGCGGAGCATTGCAGCAACGTCCTGAAGCTGGGAAAACGGCGGGTCACCCGTATATAACTGGAACTCAATTAGTTAAACTATATTGAGATTTCGAGGGTGGAGGTACCTCTAAACAGACACATGCGTAGGCGTACACATCACTCGCTTTTGTCCGCATGAATTTTTTGCACCCGAAATTTGTCGGTTCGATTAGCTCTGGGGCGAACCATCGAACGCTCCCGGCGCGATTCGAACTTGATGTGACCCCGACGGTCGAGTCGGCATCAACAATAGTTGTCGCCAGTCCAAAGTCGGAGAGACATGCGTTCCCCTCGTCAGTAATGAGAATATTGTTCCCGCGCAGGTCACCATGAACGACGTCCATCGAATGAAGGTAATCTAGGCCTTGCGCGGTTTCAAGCAACTGTCAGAGGTGTGAGGAAAGCGCCTGCGGCGACGAGCAATGATACCAACCAAGCGATTCACACCTCCACGCCCGTGGCTTTGTAAATACTTGAGTACAGTCCCGCGCTTCATCCACGGCGAGACCATGCAGAATGACGGTGCGAATGTCAAACGATCAATGCCGAGTAAAGGGAGGATGAAACGATGTTGGAGGCTCTGCCATACTAGCGCCTCTTTGTAAAATCTCTGTCACGTAACCCTGAGCTCGGGGAACTGTAGTGAATTATGCGGAACTCACCAAGCGGTTGCGGTGCGTAGTAGAATCTGCCGTGAATGTTCTGATACGTTTTAATGCCACCCTCCTCCCTTGATAGGAAGCTTGATAGATGTCCCCGAACCCGCCCCCAAATGTAGGTTGCTCGTCGTGATCGTTTACGCCAGTGATAAAAAGGGAAGATGGGAGTTGCTCTCCCGCCTCGGAAACTTTCTGCATTAAGCGGCGGGCTTTCGAGCGCGAACTGGAAGCTGGAAGGGTCCCTCGATGCAGTGCCTATACCGTCCAGCGTCAGAGAAAACCCGCAGCGAATGGAACGAAACAAACATCCTGAATGGCATCCACGAAAGATTGGGCACGGTCACTTTCAAGCCGTCGAGCCGCACGCCTGGCCTCGCGAGAACCAATAACGCAGATCAGAAGCGCGTCGATCTGCGCCTCGACATCCCCCAGCCTCCGGCGGACTTGATCAGCAGACAGTTCTCGACGATCTGCGACAGGCAACGTTGTCATTGATAACAAAAAGTGGCGACGCTCCCAGCTCGCCAACAGACTGTTGATATATGACTCGGTTTGCCAGAATGCCGGGTCTTCAGAGGACTCTGTGGAAACATTGCTTTCGCTCTCGGTGGCAGACAAAGTCCGGTCAACTGGCCGCCGCTCGTCGTAGGCATCTGTCCGCTCTGCCGCCCACTCCTGGGGCCGTTGGGAAGGCAGCTGGGGGAGAGGACGAGGGCACGTTGGCACAGTCACGACCGGAGGCTCGGGACTCGTCGAGGGAGTGACAGAATGAGAACCGCTGCTGCTGCTACCACTCTTGCTCGGATCCTCCAGGAAGCTGTCTTGGCTGCCGCTGCGAATATCCGGATCGGCTTTATGGATGGGAGAACGTTTCTCTGGGAGGGAGAAAGGACTGCCGGGTGACACAGATCTCTGCTGAAATACCTGCACAACCGCCGGCTGAGATGACGGGGACCGCGGCGAAGAACCGGTAGACGGAATCGGCGAGGGAACCCGAGTGGTTTCTGGCAAGCTGGGACTGTCTTTCGGCTCGGGCTCCCTGTGCTGTACGCCAGAATCTGGGCCCTTCCCGTCGTCATGCAGATCTAGAAGGTTCCTGTCTCCGTGTTCACTGGTGCCATTGATCGCGGGCTCCAGCGAGTGGCGGTCCGTAAGGAGCTCTTCTTCGAAGGATCCGGCGGATACATGATTCTCGCTCCCTGTTGTTGATGGAGCATCGTGCATGCCGCGTGTGTAGCGCATAGCATACGACGGGGGGCGTGGACGCACAACACCTTCGCGACTCATCGACGACACGGAGAAAGCGTATTGCGCAGGGATTTGTGGTACAGCGGGCACGTCCTCGCCGTAGTACGACGGATCAATGTAGCCATGAGATGGAGGCCGTCCGCTGGGGTAGAAAATGGACTCGGAGGACGGGCTTTCCGCGCGCGGGGTCGCGGGCATCGGCGGAGACGGGAGTGACGAATTGGCGGACGAGTTGGCTGAATCTTGTTGTGCCCGATATTCTCCTTCCTCATCGTCCTCAATATTCTCATCGTCGTCATCATCATCTGATTCCCAATTCGAGGTGACTGGGCTTGATGCTAACGATGGATAAATTGGGTCGCTGTACAGAATTTTCGCCACCTGCTTCGAGGACGTGGAGATGGGCGCAGTGAGGTCCGTAGTGGGTGTACTCCACGAATTGGGATGTCGTGTCGGGAAAATCGGCTCGCCATACAGAATTTTCCGCCATTGTGAGGCTGACGCGAGGGCAGACTGCGGAGGCGTGTCGAATAGGTCGGTACTGGTCGAGGCAAGAGGAGGGAGGATCGGCACAGTCGACTCCTGCCCTTCATACTTCTGGACGAGCATCCAGTCCTGGACGTCCGTGACCAAAAGCATCGCCGTAATAATGAGGTGGTCGATGAGCAGAACCGAAACACCATTTTGCAATAAAATGGGCCGGGAGTCGTGCTTGTCATGGAGGGTCTTGTAGACCTTTATCCGCGGCGGAACACCCTCGACCGCGGGGTGAAAGGTCGCGACAGGTCCCTTGACCGACGTCGTCGTACACTAAACCCGCAAATCAGACGGCGACGAATTTCACCGACGAGTTAAAACGCACCCAGTAGGCACTCCCTACGCGTTTCCATTTCATACTGTGAGGAAAGTTGGGAATATTGAATCTTGGCAGAGCGCTCAAGATCGGATATAAGATCAGACAATTGGAAATAATTATGGACGGTATTACCTCAACATCGTTCCTGGCTTGAGGATGGTGTCGCCGGTTTGCCAGCGGCCGTCGTTCATCTGAACGAGCACGCTCATGGTCTCTTTGACCTTTCCCTTCGTTGGAATGGCCAAAGGCCATATGATTTGAGCGGTCTCGGTGAGGCCGTCCCATGGGTTATTCCGCATTACACGGGTGGAGGTTCCTGCTGTCCGGATAACGTACAGTGGGTCGCGAGATGCATCGTCCTTGACCTCCGAGTCAAGGAAAGACAGAGAGGAGAACTTCAAAGTGACCAACACAGACTTGTGGAGCGCCGGGGTCTCGTCAGGAGTAGGCTCTGTCCTGCGGAGAGCAGGAAGCACGTTTGATAAGACAGAAGAAGTACGAGAGGCGTGTGGGGACCGGTGGTCGGGGAGACGCGAAGAGCTGGAACTCTTTCGCTCTGATCGAAGAGCAGCCATGGGCGGTCTGGGAGAGCACCAATCGGGCACCCTGCGCTGTACACCAGAGTCAGGGCCAGAAAACGCTAACAGCTATTGACCCAAATATGCGTCGTAACATGAGCCTCGGTGATCTCCGTATCAGCGCGCATCCACAGCACCAAGTCCACCACGAGTAGATATGGGTGAGAGGAATGGCTCTATTCTGAGCCTGCAATGCTCCTGCAAAAAGGAGGGCCACAGTGCAGCTAACTACTACACTAGCATGCAAAAAGGGACAATCAGCGAGAGGGATGATGGGCGAGGGTCAAAAAATGTAGTATAGATGTAACCATGCCGGGAGCAGAAGGAGAGGGTGAGAGACGAGCGCGAGGGGGCTACGACAACATATCAAGTGGAGACGATGAGTGCAAGGGGTGAGCGGATTATTGATCTGGCAAACAAGTGATGGCACGCGAGCAGGCCAAATCAGGCTATACCTCCGAGGTGCCGTTGAGAGCACATATTTTGCCCCTTATATGCTTGTGAAATCCTCACCATGAGATGCCGGATTATATTTGAGGGAAGGAAAATGCGCATGGCCAGGATTGTGCTCAACAGCCACAACCTGATTTAGGAGGGGCAGGGTCTGTCTCGGTAACCAGGCTAACCCATACGACGACGCAGACGTTCAGTACTTTCAGTAACCATTCTCCCATTCTCTACAGCACGCGCACTTCCGGTCCGAAATCACCGTGATTGACAGTTTGATTGACAGAATGAGTGCAGGATGGTTACTGTGCCATCGGCGGCTTGTAATCAACTTCGTGGCCAGGTTGCACGCAAGTGCTTCAAGGTGAGTACATCCGCGTCCTCAAAAACCGCGAAACCCGTCTCTCGCGCGAGCTCGCGGGGCTCAAGACCCTGCTCACTGGACGAGCTACTGGAGGAGTGGACCGAGCGGTTCGGCGGCCCGGAGACGGACGAGGTGAGCGAGAGCGGGCGCCTGCGGATGCGGAGGCCGACGAGGGGGGCGACGGCGATGACGAGAGCGATGCGCACGAAGGACACGTTCTCACGCACATCGTGCCCGAGCCTGGGCCTGCTGCAGATATTCCACCTCCTTGTGAGCATCGCTGTGCTCGCGAGCGTGCTCCTTCCCATTGGGCGGAGCGTCTACTCCTATGGGCGGGGGAACTTCACTTCCAAAGCACCCGTTTTTACTGTCCCGGCGGAAAAGCAGGAGGTGCCGCCCCCGACACCAACGTCGGAGGACGAATCGTCTGATGGCGATACGAATCTATCGCGCTCGCGCTCGACGGCGAGCATTAATGGGGACGATGAGCACGCCACCCCCACTTCTGTCTGCTCGGCGTTTGCGTCTGCACAGGTAGCAGCCGAAGCGTGCATCCTCAATAGTGCGTCTATTCTAAGTATTCTACTCTATTAATTCCTCCTCGTGCAGCCCGTGCGCTTGGTTCGCGCGCGCGTCGCCGCACAGCTCTGGGACGCCGGTTCGGAAACCGGGATAAACATCCAGGTCGACGAGGCCGCGCGCCGGCTGTCGGACGCTCAGTTGCCTGCGCTCCAGAGCAAGGGTGTTCTCCGTGCGTTCGAGGAGACGCTAGCGCTCGAGCGGTTGCGTGGGGTTGCTGCGGGGGCGTTTCCGGGGGAGGTGCTTGAGACTGAGAAGGCGACCGAGGAGAGTGTGGAAAGCGAGCAGGCGCTGATGCTTGCTGGGGCGCGTAAGCTCGGCGAGCGTGTGGGCGTACTGGCCGCGCGGGTGGGGCGTGTGCTTGGTGGAGCCGAGTTCGATCTGAATGCGGACGTAGACGGTGGAGACAGTGAGGACGAGGAAGACGGCAGCGCGGAGGACGACATGGAGAAGCTGTTGCGTGCAATCGTCCTCCACCGCCGCGTCTTTGTCTCTCCTTCAGCCATCAAGGTGGACAACGCACAAGCCCAGGCTCTGCGGCGCACGCTCGGGAGCAGTGCTGTCTCTGAGGACCGCGCGCGGATGGAGGAGGCGCGCGATCGGGTCGTGGATTTGTTGACTGGGCAGGGGGAGCAGTGACCGAGACTGTCAGGACCAGTGAGGCGTCGAGACTGTTAAGAGGACGCTTAATATTGCTTCACCTCCTTTGGATATAACAATTATCTATAGCTACCTATTCTACGAACGTACTTTTGCTTGTAGTGGATGTACATAGTACATTTTTGGTATAGAACTGACTAGGCATGTCCCGGAGGAGAATCCGACAAACCACAGAAAAACTTGTGCCTGCGGCTGTCGAGCGATCACAGCCACATATAGCCTAATTCGGACACGAGTGGTTGTTTGCGTGTGTACTGCAAAACCTGGATCAGTGACTTTACCGACTTTTCTTTGTGCGACCATGTCAGAGTGAAGCCTCGCACCTCCCCCCATCCTCACAGTTCTTGCATTAGTCTTCGATTTCGCCTTTTAGATTGTGATTTGCTTCTGTTCTCGCGTCGACGCTGCTCTTCATTCGAGTCGAACTCTGGACTCTCTAATACAGGTGTCGTGCCCGTCCGAATCGTTTTTAAACACCAGGTTTGGGGCATTTTTGCGTTATAAACGAGCTTCCGATAACTTAAATGCCGCACAAAATGCTTTATGAGCAATTCGGGTGGATCCGGGAAGAACAATTTACAGCACCGGAAACCCGGTGCGAAATATTTTGACGGACAGGGCAACACCGCCACTACGCCTCATGCTTCCATTGCTTTATGAGGATGATTTGGGGAGAGGCCGACAAGCGGCGTGACACAAACAGAACTTGAACAGAACAATTTACCAGTGAGGTTTTAAAAAAAGTCAGTTCCTTTCATAAACCTTGGCAAAACCTTGTGATTTGTTCTTGAATTTTTGTGAACATTGAAGTTCATCAAATAATTTGAAGCCTCGTGTGCCTATGGAATTTTGGGAGCTCGAAGATGGGCGCCCAACGCTCGCTCGGTCGACGCTGACGCGTCGACCAGCTCGCATTGGGTCGCATTTGGGTTACATCAAACTCATGGTCCAGATGATTTGGGGAGAGGCCGGCAAGCGGCGTGGCACAAACAGAACTTGAACAGAACAATTTACCAGTGAGGTTTTAAAAAAGTCAGTTCCCTTCATAAACCTTGGCAAAACCTTGTGATTTGTTCTTGAATTTTTGTGAACATTGAAGTTCATCAAATAATTTGAAGCCTCGTGTGCCTATGGAATTTCGTGAGCTCGAAGATGGGCGCCCAACGCTCGCTCGGTCGACGCGTCAGCGTCGACCAGCTCGCATTGGGTCGCATTTGGGTTACATCAAACTCATGGTCCAGACCACCGGAAAAGGGCGAGCCGGCAGCGGTCCGGGGCCGTCCGATTTACATAAGCCAAAAGCGGACATTCTTGACACTCCCCCCTTTGAAACCCCCCAAATAGGCACATACAGAACAAGTTCTGTTTGTGAACCATGAACTCGTTCGATTCTACGCCTCTTCGAGCGGCATATACGCCTGCATGGAGGGGCGAATGGGATTCTGATGACGAAGCCCCTTCTCCCAAGAGCCATTCTTATAGATGGGGGAGACCGGTCAAGATCATTGTCGGATAATTCTTCAGACGGAGTGGGATCGTCCTGGATGAGCGGACTCAGCGATGCATCAAGCAACCAATCCTCAGCCTCTTCGGTATCTTCGGGTCCTTCGAGAGATTGGAACCGCCCTACCTATGACATTACCTTACATCAACATTCATTGGCGGATTTGGCAAGATATTACAGATTTGGTCGTCTCCGTCGCTAATACTTTCGGTTCCAAGGATTTAACTGGCCGCGTCTCGAAGTTGGATCAATATCCCTTCGAGTGTGGAGGGGCTGCTGACGTTTATCGAGGAAAGGTGACCCGACCTCGACCTGGCATATGTGGGCTAGTCGCAGTGAAAGTGTTCCGAAGAATGCATTCCGAACCAAAAATACTCGAACAAACTTGCAGAGTGCGTGATTTGAAATCAAATCAAAAGTTCTGTTCTGACAGTGTTCATTCTTCTCCTAGTCTTTATACCAGGAAGCTAGGATTTGGAGGCGACTGGATCATCCAAATATCCTGCCCTTCCTGGGAATATCCTTGGACCTCGGTCTCTCACCAGCTCTGATATCTCCGCTCTGCGAATCCGGCCCCATAATGAAGTATTTACGGAACGGCTCGGAAAACGACGGTAAAAGAAACGAGATGGTCAGGTTTCGATACCTAGAAACACCGTTCGTCATTGACGAATTTCAGGCAATTGGTGTTGCCAACGGGCTGGAATACCTCACTTCTCAAGGCATCGTCCACGGCAATCTTTGTACAGTGCGCCGAGCTGGCTTATTCCGAGCCATCGAGCTCACTTGCATATTTCAGAAAAAGATCCTGATTAATGCAGCTGGTTCACCCGTGATTTGTGGCTACGGGATGTCGAAGACCCTAGGACAAACCACAACATCAACGTCGCTATTCACGTCCTCGATCCGATTCACAGCTCCCGAGTGTTTCGAGGGCAAAGGCAATGTGTCCTGTGCCTCGGCAGATATTTACTCGTTGTCGATGGTCACACTCGAGGTGAACGATTGTTTTCGAAAGGATCCAGTACGCATTTTTATGCTTTTAAATTCACCAGATCCTTTCCGGACTTGAACCGTACCATGATCTAACCACTGAGCATGCGGTATTCATACATGTCATTCGTGGTGGTCGGCCCAGTCGAACGCACCTCGACAAAAACCTCATATCTAATCGTATCTGGAGTCTTCTTGTTTCTGCTTGGAACCAGGAACCCTCTCTGAGACCTAGTGCAGCGGAATTTCTAGCAAATCTGGTTCAGATGTGGGTCCGCTATTACTGAGTGGATTCAGAAGTGTACTGATGTCCTACGAATCAGACGACACGTTCGTAGTGATAAGGAAGATCTCGACGATGCAGAGGCCAACCGGGTGAAGCGTTCTGGTATCACACCTGGATTGAATGCTCATCTTGATTAGGATGGCTCAGAAGCTCCGCGGAGTGGCGAGGTAGATTTATTCATCTCTGGATTCAATTCCCTGAATGAAACCCCAGGAAGAACGGAGCTCTAGCGGAGAAGAAATCTTTTTCGGGGTTCGGCTTCCTAGGCAAGATTATTTCAATTGACTACTTATGCAATTCCTAGGACATGTCTCGTCCAGACATGCATGGGCGAGATCTTACAAGTCGCGTAATTCAGGACGACAAACACCCATTTGCTGGAGGAGGCAATGCCAATATCTACCGGGGAAAGTTGATTCGATCGGACGGTCGGAAAATTCGTGTGCATATATCCTTTCTTATCTTCCTATGAATACCCGATAAATCTTTTATAGGTTGCCATCAAACTGCTTCGCGTGTCTGAGGATGCAGCTGACATTATGAGGGTGCGTGAATGATACTGCTTACGCTATGAATATTGAACGGCTTTGAGCAGCGGCTTAAGCGTGAAGCTGAGGTCTGGAGCAAGCTCAAACACAAAAATGTTCTTCCTTTCATTGGGATGTGCAATGATATTGCCCCATACCCAGTGCTAATCTCTCCATTTTATAAATTCGGTCATGTTGAAACGTATGTCACAAAGAACCCATCGGTCGACAGGCAGGCTCTGGTGATTATGTGAACTTCCCCGTCGTCTTCTTATGTAACCCTATGATGTGGCAGGTTCGTGGGGTGGCATCCGGGTTACAATACCTCCACGAGAACGACGTTGTTCATGGAGATTTGAAAGTGGTTAGAAACACAGTGATTTATCCGGACTGGTCCTGACACAGTACAATGCCCATCTGCTCAGCAAAATGTCTTGGTTGATAAACAAGGCACTCCATGCATTTGCGATTTCGGAATCTCCAAGATAATCAACCGCCGAGGATTCACTACATCCACCAACGGAACAGCACCTTACATGGCCCCCGAGTTGTTTTTTGTTATTGACGCGAAGAGTCGAGATGTAGCATCTCCAAGTACAACGAAACAATCTGATGTGTATTCGTTCGCACTTTTGGTCCTGGAAGTAGGTATATTCTCAATTTTAGCGGTAGCTGAAACGGATATCAGATTTTGACCTCTGCACCCCCGAAAGGAAGGCCTAAAAAACCTATCGTAACATTACAGACTTGGGAAGGTCTTCGGCCGAAACGGGAAGACTACAACTTCAATGATGTCCCAAGCGCAATGTGGTCTGTGCTCGATCGTTGTTGGGCGTTTGTTCCTCAGTGGCGACCAACCATTGGCGAAGTATCGGACTCATTAACTTCAGATAATGTTGACCCGACCCAGATCCTCGCGGGCCAGGGTTCCGGCGAGTATCCGAGCTTCCATGCGAGTCCCTCCAGCAACGGATGGGGCAACAGCGTGGGCTCGAGCTCGAACGCCTCTCCCGAACCCTATAACGTGTCGAATGCGTCGACAACGCCGTCGGCCGAGGACAATACGCACGCGTCGACCTCGGCGCGGCCGCAGCGCAAGTACGTCCCGCTTAAGCAGGCGGCGCAAGACGCGCGCAAGCGGAAGCAGAGTCTGCCGAGCGGTGCGGCGGCCGCTGCTGCGGGATCGGAGACGCTGGAGACGATACGGAACGCGACGAGTAAACCGGATTTGCCGGAACGGAAGCAGTCGGCGTCGTCGCAGGCTGGTCAGAGCGGCGAAGAGCGAGAGGTACCGACGTTATGCACCAACTGCCAGACGACAAACACCCCGCTCTGGCGACGGGACCCGGAGGGGCAGCCGCTTTGTGCGTGATGTTTTGCTATTCCTTTGCCCTGCTGATGTTTTCTTTATAGGCAATGCGTGTGGCTTGTTCTATGTGAGCGGTCTCTAATGTTTTCCACGCACGTTTCCTCACTCGCTTGCAGAAATTACACGGCGTGGTTCGACCTCTCTCGCTCAAGACGGATGTGATCAAGAAGCGGTGCGCGCGCCTCGCTCCTCGTCTTCGTGTCTCTAATACCGACGTAGGAATCGCGCCTCGGGCGCACCGAGTAGCGGCTCGCGCAAGAGCGACGGTTCGGGGCTACCCAAGCTGGCCTCCACCACGGCACGGCCGCGGAGCAACTCGGCACTGAGTGCACAGATGACTCAGGCCAGCGCCGTCAGGGTGCCGAGGGGCAGGAGCGAACGGGACGCGCGCGCTGAAGCGGCGAAGACGGACTTAACTTAGGCGAGTACGTCGTTGCAGATGAGTGGGATGCCGCGGCGAGGTGAATAGGAGAGGCGTTGGGTTATATAAGTATGTCTGCCTCAGTTGGACGGCGTTTTTTTCGAGCCGGGTAGGTGTTCACATAGGGTGCTCGGCTATCAGTCGGACGGCAGTGGCGCGAGTGCACGCTGCGCGAGATGTGCATTTTATACAGTATCACCGTATAGTTATTGCTTTTCAATGTTGTAGAGTGTACAGCACTACTATGCCATTACAATATTCAATCTTTCGCTTTTTCCCATAGCGTCCTGCTGTTGCGGGAGGGATATTGATTGTGGGAGGTCGAAAGCGCCTTCGCAGCGGCTCTGCAGGTTGACCGGTTGGTCATTTGGGCCCACGCCTCTTTAGTTGCCCAAAAAGGAAGTCTCGTCCGAAGGCCACCCTTTGAAGATCAACATTTAGGTGCTTCCCATCACCATAACTACTATTGTCTAGTGGTCTGAGGTTCCGGATCACGTTGCGGGTTCGAACTTGCGCTTACCCTTTACATTTCATTCTTTTTTTTTTTTTTTTTCTCAGGCGCCGCCGCAGCAAAAGCCGGTCCGCCTGGCATCAAGTATCCCGTATTGACTCGATCGCCAGCGCGTCGCGTTCCAGCACCACCGAGTTTCAAGTGACGAGTGATAGCTTCCTATAAACTGAACCATTTCAGCCGAATAATTTTTTTTGCGAACTTTTTATTCCAAAATAGATGGCCATAGAAAAGTGACACAGCCACATATTGCCCAACTCGGACGCAAAGCGTTTGTTTGTTTGCGTGCGACACGTGAGTCGTGACTTTCTCTACTCTTTTTTTCGAGACGCGTCTGTCGCGCGAACTGTCGGGGCTCAAGACCCTGCTCACCGGCCTCGTCGGCGGCTGCGAGCTGCTGGAGGAGTGGGAGCGCGAGTGGACCGTGCGATTCGGCGGGCCGGAGACGGACGAGGTGAGCGAGAGCGGGGCGCCTGCGGATGCGGAGGCCGACGAGGGGGACGACGGCGAGGACGAGAGCAACGAGGGGGGCGCACGGAAGCGCAAGAAGCCGAAGGTGGACGCGAAGCCGAAGCCCGAGCGTAAGCCCGCGCCACCGCCGGCTGAGGGCAACGAGAAGAAGAATCGCGGCTGCCCGTGGAAGGTCGTCGCTCGGCGCCTTTGCACTGTTCTCGTGTTTCGCGAACGCGAACGTCAGCGGCGTGCCCCTGCAGGCACACCATGCGCACGAAGGACACGTCCTCACGCACGTCGTGCCCGTGGTCGCGTCGAACCTGGGTTTGCTGCAGATATTCCACCCCCTTGTGGGCATCGCTGTTCTGCGTCGGCGTCTGTACAGGTAGCAGCCGAAGCGTGCATTCTCGATGGTGCGTCTTTTTCTCTTTCACTATCTACTGAAACTCAATTTCATATTTCCCTTCGTTATTCAGGCGCCACCACCCTACCAACCCGCCTCCGCATCGCGCTGAAACTCTACTCCGCTACCCGCGGCTCCCCGTCCTCTCCCCCGCACGCGGACGCGGACGCCCGCCGCCTTCTCGCCCTCCTCGTGCAGCCCGTGCTCCTCCTGGTCGGCACGCGCGTCGGCACGCAGCTCTGGGGCGCTGGTTCCGAAAACCGGGATGGACATCCAGGTCGACGAGGCCGCGCGCCGGCTGTCGGACGCTGAGTCGCCCGCGCTTCGGAGCAAGGGTGTTCTCCGTGCGTTGGAGGAGACGCTGGCGCTTGAGCGGCTGCGCGGGGTTGCGGCGGGGGTGTTTGTGAGGGAGGTGCTCGAGAGTGAGAAGTCGACCGAGGAGAGTACAGAAAGCGAGCAGGCGCTGGTGTTGGCTGGAGCACGTAAGCTTGGCGGGCGTGTTGGCTGCGCGGCTGGGACGTGTGCTTGGCGGGGCCGAGTTTGATCTGAATACGAACGTAGACGGTGGAGACAGTGAGGACGAGGAAGACGGCAGCGCGGAGGACGACGTGGAGAAGCTTTTTCGTGCAATCGTCCTCCACCGCCGCGTCTTTGTCTCTTCTCCAGCCGTCAAGGTGGACGACGCACAAGCCCATGCTCGGGAGCAGCGCCGTCTTTGAGGATGGGTGGGGCGCGGGTGGAGGAGGCGCGCGATCGAGTGGTGGATTTGTCGACTGTGGGGGAGGGGGGCGGCGGTGAGGTGAAGGTGCAGAGACAAGACGCTTAATATTGTTTCGCCTTCCCTGGATATAACAACTACCTATATCTACCTATTGTACGAACGTACTTTGCTTTCTGTGGCTCTGGATGTACATAATACCTTTTTGGTATAGAACTGACTAGGCATATTCGAGTGAACAACTGCGACAAAAGGAGGGCGCTAGAGGACGCTAATAGCTGTGCGTTGGTTCCAATCAGTTCGCTAGTGCAGTCACAGCCACATTTTGCTTAATTCGGACGCGAGCGGTTGTTTGTGTATGATATGATTTGTCTTCTTCCTTTTCCTTTGTGTGCCAATACTCAACGTTCACTACTGTGAGTTATCAAACGTACTCTTGGCTTTCGTTAACCCAGATGAGCAGGTAAAATTCAACTTGGGCCGTCGTTGTACGTCAGCCGAGAAATCATGGCTGCCACCCCTGTGTCCATGTATACGATGCTTGCCCAGCAAACTGAAAGAACCCGAGGAAGCTCGCGAATCCAAATCAAACAACTTATTGTCGAATCCGATTCCAAACTAATATCTCTTCAAAATGAAATTACGGCTCTCGAGTCACGGATTGCGGCACTTATCGAGCTACGCGACCATGAGTGCGCCGCCGGTGCTGCCCTTCGATCCCTCGCCGCACCCATTTCCACCCTCCCAGTCGAACTACTCGCAGGAATCTTCGTTCTTACCATCCACAAATCTGATTCAAACGAATTTCAGCACGACCAGCCTGACACCGTACACATCTGCGACGCATTTCGCGTTTCGCACGTTTGCCGCCACTGGAGGCAGATTGCAAACGGTCTCCCCCGTCTATGGAACACGTCTCTTTCCTACGCCGGCCTGGATACGACTGGGAAACCTATACAAACGATTTGCGAGACTGGCTCGCAGCCTCGCGCGTTCTAGACCACTCCCAGTTCCTATTTCTATCAGTGGGCTGAAAAAAGGGTCGTGGCTTACCGAGATTGGCTCTCGTTTAATGGAAACTCTGCTACAAATTTCTTCCAGATGGCGCTTCTTGCGAATCGAGACATTACCGTGCGCGTTCCTACAGTGCCTTGAGGGTTGTAGGTTGAACTCCTTGGAGGAACTGGAGCTGCCGTTTGTGCGTTCCGATGTTCCGGATGTCGACCTCGCAACCATGTTAACCTTTACAACCGCTCTTCGCCTCCGAACATTGGATATCCATGGCCGCTTTGGCTGTAGCATTCCTATGCCATGGGCCCAACTCACCGATATCAATTTCTTCAACAAGAGTGCCTCGCAGGAGCTTTGCCTCGAGATATTCTCGCAGTGCATCAGTCTCGTCAGGGCATCCCTCACTTGTAGGGGATGGTCTGGTCCTCCACCAGCCAAACCTCCCATGTTCGCCCTCAGGCACCTGCGTGCTCTTTCCGTCACTTGGGTTGGAGACGAAGTCCATGACATGCCGCTCCTGGCCAGTCTATCGGCCCCTGCATTGGATGAACTCCGCCTGCGTTCTCAGTATCACAGCGGCAGGGAGTGGCCAGAAGTCACCTTCACAGCTTTCCAGTCTCGCTCGCCGAATATTACCAAGCTCAAGATCCAGGGCAAGTTCTTCTCCCTTCAATCAGAGACCCTCATAGCCGCCCTTCGACATGCACCGTCCTTGACGCATTTATCACTCAGTCAATGTACGAAGTTGATTAATGATGTCTTCCTCCACGCTCTCTGCTACGTAGATGACGACGTGGAGGCTCTGGTGCCGTGCCTGCACACTCTGGCCATCGGCCCCTTGCATGAAGATCTTTTTCAAGATGGTCTGGCCGATATGATTGCATCGCGGTGGTGGACGGATGCGGAATTGGCGTCGCGCTCGAGGCCACCTGCAGTGGCTTGCTGGAAGCAGATAAGATTGGGCTTTGAATCGAACCATTATGGCTTCAGACCCAATCCAAAGTTTCGAGGTACCATGGAGGACCTGCGACAAACTGGCCTTGTTGTTGATTTGGTAAAGTATGACTCGTGGAACTTCGACTGGTGATATTGTCGTGCGAGCTTTCAAGGGCTATGGTGTGATATACGTATCCCATGTAAATGCCGTATAGTGTCATAAGCTCGACTGAAAATGTTGGAGGCTACTGCGTCAACCGTGGAAAAGAACTCGACCGACGACGACGGGTGGTTGTGTTCTTATGAATTCTGCAGCAAGAAATGTAAAGACGATGCTGATCAGATCATGAGTCACTTTGAAGAAAAGTAGTGTATTGCTGACCGCGCCCGCTGACCGCTGAGCAGCGGCTGCAGAGCACTGAGTCGGCAATCACCGGTGTTCTGGCGATCGCACAGCCACATATTGCCCACTTTGGACGCAAACCCCGCGACGTAAATACTAAACTGTAAAGCTTGGCTGAAAATGTTCATGACAGACTACTGCCTCTCCTGTGGGAAAGAGGTTGACGACGGGTGCGTGAGTGGTGTTTCCCCCTAGATGACGCTGATTACGCGAAGGCGGACCTACTGCAACGAGGTGTGCGAGACCGCCGACTCGGAGATGCGTAGTCTCAGTGAGACAAACAGCCCCGTCAGCCCACCTTCCCCCACCTTTCATATCCCTCCACCCGTTCCCTCCGCTCTTGGACGCGCTCTCCGCGCATACACCGCACATGCCTCATACCAGCCTCAGAGGAGGCCTTCTACAGTGGCTGAACAGTCTCATAGACGGAGCGACCGGTTGAGGTCGCTTTCGGATTCATCAGACGAACAAGAATCGCCGTGGCTGAGCGGAATCAGTGATATATCGAGCAATACATCTTCCCGTAGCTCCTCGGTCTCTTCGTTCAGTTATTATGGTCCTTCTGGTCCTTCCAGTCCCCGAAAGGATTGGAATCGCCCAAGCTATGACATTGTGTTGCACCAACAGTTACTGGCAGACCTGGCAAGATATTAACCACTGGCTTGATTATGTTTATTCATCTAATATTTTCAATTCCAGAATTTGACTGGTAGCGTCGCGAAGCTGGATCAATATCCTTTCGAATGTGAAGGGGCCGCTGATCTTTATCGAGGAACATTCTCGCCTCGATCTGGTCCAATCCAACAAGTTGCAGTGAAGGTGTTCCGGCGAATGCATTCCGAACCAAAAATTCTCGAGCAAACTTGTAAAGTAAGCGATTTGGCATTGAAATGCCGAGTCTTGATCGTTATTTTCACAGTCATTATACCGGGAAGCTAGAATATGGAAGCGATTGAATCATCCGAATATTCTACCCTTCCTTGGGATATCCTTAGACCTTGGACTTTCACCTGCTTTGATATCTCCGCTTTGCGAATCCGGCCACATAATGAAATACCTGCATAATTGTTCAGAACACGACGAGAAAAGACATGAGATGGTTGTTTCGGTACTCAAGGAGTCCGCAGCGGCCACTGACCAATTGGCAGGCAATTGGTGTTGCCAGCGGACTCGCATACCTCAACTCCCAAGGCATTGTCCACGGCAATCTTTGTACAGTAAGTCTGTTTGCTCGGCCTACCCCAAGCTATCCCACTCATTTACTCTTTCAGAAAAAGATTCTGATCAACGCAGCTGGTTCCCCGGTGATATGTGGCTACGGAATGTCGAAGACCATAGGCCAAGCTGCATCAGCAACCTCGTTATTTACCTCCTCAATTCGATTCACAGCTCCCGAGTGTTTCTCGGACAAAGGCAATGTAACCTCTGCATCGGCAGATATCTATTCCCTCTCAATGGCGACACTCGAAGTGAGTTGATGTTTCCGAAGGAATTCAGTCCACATCTTCATGGTCTCTTTGTCAGATCCTTTCTGGACTGCAACCATACCATGAGCTACCTGCGGAGCACGCAATATTCATGCACGTAATTCGTGGTGGTAGGCCTAGTCGAGCGCACCTGGACAAAACCGTCATAACTAGCCATATATGGAAATTCCTCGTTTCTGCGTGGAATCAGGAACCGTCTCTGAGACCAGATGCAGCGAAATTTTTAGCAGATCTAATTCAGATGTGGGTCTGTCGTTGCAGGGTTGAATTGTACTGAGCCGCCCCGCAGCAGACGACTACACGGTCCCGATGATACGGAGGAGATCGATGAAGCAGGGGCCAGCCAGGTGGTTCGTTTTGCTATCGTACACCTGGATTTACTAATCTTCATTGGGATGAATCCAAGGTTCCGCGAAATGAGAACGTCAGTTATATCCATCCGTGAAAGCATCCCGTTGAATGAGTTCCCAGGAAGAACGAAGTTCTAGCGGAGAGGAAATCTTTTTCGAGGTCGGCTTCCCAGACGAGACTTTAAACTGGTTGCTTATGCAATTCTCAGGACATGAGTCTTCCGGACTTGCATGGGCGAGATCTTACCGGTCGTGTAGTTCAGGACGACAAACATCCATTTGCTGGAGGAGGCAATGCAAATATCTACCGCGGCAAGTTGATTCGATCTGGTGGCCGTAAAATTCGCGTGCGCATCTCTTTTTTATCTCATGAACGCTGTACAAAACTTTTTGAAGGTTGCCATCAAGCTGCTTCGCGTGTCTGAAGATGCAAATGACGTTATGAGTGTGCGTGAAATCTGTTATTACATCTACACATGAAAATTGAACGGCTCCTGAGCAGCGGCTTAGGCGTGAAGTTGAAGTCTGGAGCAAGCTCAAACACAAAAACGTTCTTCCGTTTATCGGGGTGTGCAATGATATTGCCCCCTACCCGGTGCTAATATCTCCATTTTATAAATTCGGCCATGTTGAAACGCATGTCAAGAAAAATCCATCGATCAACAAGCATGCTCTTGTGACTATGTCGACTTCCGCTCTCACTTTCTTGTGTAATCGTTCGCAATAGGTGCATGGTGTCGCATCCGGGTTGCAATACCTCCACGAGAACGACATTGTTCATGGGGATTTGAAAGTGGTGAGAAATATATTGATTAATTCAATTGGTTCTGTAATGAGTACCTGCCTAGCAAAATGTCCTTGTTGATAAACGAGGCGCTCCATGCATTTGTGACTTCGGAATCTCCAAGATAATTAACCGCCATGGATTCACGACATTCACTAACGGAACAGCGCCTTATATGGCTCCCGAACTGTTCTTTGTTATTGATGCGAAGAGTCAAGATTCAGCATCTCCGAGTACAACGAAACAGTCTGATGTTTATTCGTTCGCACTTTTAGCCTTAGAAGTAGGCCCATTCTTCTCAATTTTGATGCAGCTGAAACAGGTATTAGATTTTGACCTCTGCACCCCCGAAAGGGAGACCCAAGCGGCCGATCTTAACTGCGAAGACTTTGCAAGCTCTTCGTCCGAAAAGGGCAGACTACAACTTGAGTGATGTCCCAAGCGAAATGTGGTCTGTGCTCGATCGTTGCTGGGCATTCGTTCCTCAGCGGCGACCGGCCATAAGCAAAGTATTGGACTCGCTGCCTACGGATGAGTTCCCGGTCGGAAATAGCATCCGATCACTCCCAATCCCTGCCGGGCCCGTGCCCATTCCCGTGCAGCCTGTGGCGAAGAATCAGCCCTACGATCCTCAGCAGAGGAGGCGGCGACCGAGGCGCAACATCGAGACACAGAACCGGAGACAGGACCAGGACCGGGAAGTTTACGCGCCTCGAGGACGTCCTTCTGGTCTGTAGAGGCCCTCAAACGAAGATATATTTGCTTCAACGAGGTCCGTTCATGTTTTTAATGCTCAATCGTGTTTTATGACACTGACTTTCTTCGAGCGAACGACCATATTCGGGGCCCGTATATCGCGGAGCGTCAGTTAGAAACACGACTGGAAGAGCTCGAGAAACAGCGACAGCAGCAAGTTCAACTTCACGAGGGCCTCGGCGCTGATATTTCCGGCCCCGGTTTTCCTTCGGCATAGCCAACGCGTCCCCCGTTGGCGGCTTCATATTTCCTGTCGACTTTGACGGCTTCTCCTTCCTCGACATGGGCGACGCGGATGAGAGCTCCGCCCCACATCATGTGTCCAATCTTGACTAGATCGCCAGCTAGTGTTGTTGGCAGAAGTCTGCCAATTTGCCATTTGGCAGGGCAGAACGGCTGGCAGAATGGGTGGCATAGCAAATAGCATACAGCTCGATGTCCCTCGATAGTCTCGATGCCATCTCTTTCTATCTCAATTTGCCTAGATGTGCCTCGATTGCAAATCGAGACACAATGAGACGTGTCCAGAATTTCGAGGGAAATTGAGACGTCCGCAAATTTCTCGATCAGCCTCGTTCTAGCTCGATGTCCCTCGCTGGGATTTTCACTGGGCATCACTGGTCAAAGATGCAGGGACAGAGCGCACCTTTGACGATGGCCAAGAAATCGCGACGTCACTGACGCGTCGGCGAACACAAGACTCGAAAGTCCTGTAGCTGCAAAGCATAGGTCGAGTGGAGCGACACGGAAAATGAACGAATACACGGTCAGCTCGCCAAAGCTCTGCCAGTGGTCCAGTTTTCTATCGTACGGAGACAAAAGTCCACACAAAGCCTTGAGCTATTACGTATTACACACCCATTACTATTATCTTCGAAATCAGAATAGCCCTAACAAATCCTCCTGCCCCTGCGGCTGTTTTTGTGGCTGGGGCGACGACACTGCAAAGCTTCCAAACGGTGGAGAGGGAACTGACGCCTGTGTAGGAAGGGCTCCCAGCCCTCCCATCATCGGACCACTTCCAAAACCCATACTGGCGCCACCAAAAATCGACACAAGGTCGTCTAAGGGATTTTCCGATAGTCCATCCACCAGCTTGCGCGCCGCTGGTTGTTGCTGCACAAGCATCTCTGCTGTTGCCGCCAGCCCTGACGGTGCACTGTCTCCCGCAGGCTCTGCGTCGAAATCTCTGTAGTAGTGTGATTAATGTGAGGTATAAAGGGATTGCCAATGTCTTACAGGAGATTCTCCGCCTGCTGGCCCTGTGCGACGGTTTGCAGCGCCTTTTGGGTCGAGAAAGGATCGCCGCTGTTATTGGCGCGTCAAGAGAATGACCGTGGTAATGATGGAGCAAACTCACTCGATCTGTACCGAGTCCGCACCCACGCGACCATGCCCGATGAATGTCTCCTTGGGCTTATGGTAGACACTGGCGAGGCTTGAGACCTCACCCAGCAGCTCCTCCAGCAGCGCCGGAGCTACCGTGGTCCGTGGGATCGATATTGGCGGGCGGTGTGCGAGCACTACAGCCTTGTTTTGTTCGCCATGTTACTCAATCCGAGCATCCATTGAAAGGAAAGTAGCCCACCTTGGCCGCTCCAGGATCCGTCGACAACAATCGCCAATAAATATATGCGCGATCCCGCACATCCGGGCTGTCGCAGTCCTTCGTCGCTGTGTCCAGTACCCTTTGCACTATGCCCTGCGCCGACTCGGGCTTCTTCAAAAAGAGCTTGACTACTGCGGTGAGTGTTTGCAGCTGCACCGAGTACGACTCTTCGATGAACGAGTCGACGAAGACGCTGAGCAGGTCGGCGGCGTTGTCGATCTTCTCCGCGTGCTCGCCAATGATCCAGATGAGCGAAGCCTTGGCCTCGGGCTCGTCCAACTCGTCGAGGTTCGCGCATAATGTCGGGATTACGCCTTCGTAGGTGGACGGGTATTTGCGGAAGATATCCTGCAAGAGATGGTTTCTGCGTGCGATAGAAAGAGGTGTAAGGTATACAAACCTTCATAACGACGACTGCCTCCCTGCACGACGTAGCTGACCCGCGTCGCGATGAGCTCGAGCAGCACGTTGACGCACCGCTCCGCCGCCGCGTCAATCTTCACTGCTGTTTGCCCAATCGCTTTGATCCCCCTGCGTACAAAGTCCACGTCGACCTCTGATGCGTATCTGATGTTCTAAATAAGTACGGGTCAACCAAATTTACAGCACATATATACGCACTCCTTCAGCTCGCTGAGCAGCGCATCGACGTTGTGCTCGGATGCGAGGCGCACCATGATGTCGAGCTTCTCGATTTTGACGTAGAGCGGATCATTGTACTTGCAGAAAAATACGCGCATCTCGTTCGCGAGGATCTCGGGGCGTTTTTGGAGTAGGAGGTTTATGTTGCGGAGCGCAACCCACTGCACTTCAGGTGGAGACGAAAGAAGAGTGACTAGGGGTGGCGCCATCTTGCGGACAAGCTGCTTGATGAAGTCCTCGCGCTCGACGGCACGCATGTGGATCATGATCACCTAAAGCAGATTTAACAAGGAGAGGATATGGCGCAAACGACAGCGCACCTTGACAGCGGCGAGGACGACACTGCCGTTGGCATGTTGGAACTGCGGGACGACGCGCTCGCAGATGTGCTCGCTCTCCTTGGCGTCTCGCGCGACATAGCGTGCAAGCGCATTTAGCACCGCGACGCGCCCCCATTCGTTGCATTCGTTCAGTGCGATGAGGAGCTTGTTCAGGATGGTGGTGGATATGACAAAGAGCGCGGGATCGGGGCTCGAGTCGGACGGTAACGCCGAGGCGGCGATGTGGATGTCCGTCAGAGCGGCAACGGTGTTGGCCACGACCTGTCCGCAGGTGTCAGCGGAACGTCGGGCACAATTGGATTGGACGCGCCATAGGATTACTGTCCGCGATCATGTCGTGTAATTGGTCCAGGAAGCCATTCTCCAACACGAGCTCAGGTTTGAGGTCATACAGCTTGGCGACGCACAAGGCGGCAGTTTTGCGCACGTAGCTAGGAAAACTTCGATAGAATTCAAGAGAATATTCGCTTGGCACGTACGGGTTGTCGTCGCGCAGACACTTCTGGAGCGGATCACAGAGATAGTCAATGATCTTCTCCGCACGCAGAATGCCCATGGTGCGGATAGCGAGTGCGCGCACGAGAGGATTTGGATCCTCTGCATCCTTAACAAAGGTGTTAACGGCGAGAATAACGAGTTCAGGTTGTGTCTTGGCGTAATTCATCAGGTAGAGATATACAAGCTGCGATTCATTAGATTAATTATTCCCATTGGAAAAGGAACCAACCTTCTTCTGCTCGAGGTCGTCCGTTTGCATATTCTATGCCAGAGTCAGATACCGTTCGAGGAAATCAAAGATTCAAATATATTACCTTGAGAACATCGGGAAAGAGCCCGCTAACATCTGGGCATGTTATTTACACTCAGAAAAGCCAGTCCAGCGTACCCTTCCCCACAGTCATTGAAGCAATGGTCTGAACCATCAGCGATTGAGCAGCTGCTTCACACTGATTTGTAGGACTTACCCGTTTAATGGCTTCTTTGCGTTTCTCGGGCCAGCCGCTATTGAGGTCGATGCTGAGCTCGTAATTTTCACCCTTGCGGGGCGCTCGGACGGCCATCGCGGTTCGCTGTGCGTGATGGTCGTTTGGATCTACTGTGGTATGCACAGCCACATGTTTCCCAATTAGGACCATGTCAGAGCCACCATTAATCTCGGTGGTGGTTCACTCTTTCGACGAATGCTCGCACTTCCCTGAACAAGTTTCTAATTTCTGTGCACGACTGAATGAAACTCTGCCTTCCTGGTGTGCCTCTGGACTATATCCATTATTATCCACCCGCGTTCTGCCACTGTTGTCTGAACTTCCCAAAACAATCACGGATCCTCACGACTCCTGCGATGATCCGCAGCAAGGTCTCGGCGAAATATTCGAGCTAGTGCTCTCTACTGTGCTGGAAGTGCGATCTATTCGCTCCAATTATGGCCCTTCGCGGTCGGTAACGCCTTTCTTGCTCAGTCTTATGAAGATCTTGGCCTACATATGTGCAAACGAGGTCGTCATAATGTGACTCGCGCTTTTTGTTTATTCATTCAATCCATTTGTGAACTCAATGTTTCTTATTTGCAGTCCCGAGGCGACATTCGTACGCGCTCGGACGGTAACACCAAACTCTCTGGCATTTGATGGGATCGCTACAATGCTTGCATGCCATTGCGTGAAAGGTTTAGGAACGGACTCCAGTCCCAGTCTTTCAGAACCGGCTGCCATTGTTCCCCCGGCTCCGTGTCCTCCGGGACGCGTTGCTGCCCTTTCTCCAGCTTCCACCAAGTCTTGTCCCGTGCCTTCGGTCTCTAGTGTGCCTTCTCATGGTTCATCCTCATCTAGCACCCCAGCCTCTGGCTCATCCCAGTCCGATTCGTCGGCATCCACTTCCTCCGAATCCAGTTTCCCCGCATCCAGTTCTTCGAGCGCGGAGTCAGCCAACGTATTCTTCTGGGGTCGGTGGCACGCATTATCTATTGTAGCTCTTTCCGACACAGTTCTATCTACAGGTACCCCTCCCGATATAGTTCTTCCAGTCGTGAAACGTTTTTTCACCAGAACCCTGGATGGGGAAAATGAAGAGGATAACGCTCCATCAATCGATATCCCTCTCGACGCCCACATTCTTCCAGGTACTGGAAGACACACATGCGCATTCCTCCCGTTCATCTACATGGCCGACCCTGATAACGTCCTTGACCTCGCGACCAGCATCGCATGCCAGCGATATGTCTGGGGGATCTCACAGCCTGCCGTTGGCTTTGTGCTCCATAACTCACGTTCTGTCCTTGAGCTTGTGATATCGTGGGTGGATCCCGCCACGGTATGTCTCAGAGAAGTTGTGATAGCACTATCTCATTTTTTTACACAGCACGGCGTCCACATCGCCTCGCCCCTAACTTCGAAAGAAGACCCCACGGTCGGGGTGTTTGATTTTTCCAACCCCACTGCCGCATTGTCCCTTGCAAAATTCGTGCTCGGTCTGTCAAACGATGTCGCCACCATCCTAACATGCGCAACGGCCGGATGCGAGAACAATAGGTTTGATTGGCGCTCTGATAATCTTCCTTCTCAGGACTTCGGTTCTTGTCACGAACGAGTTCATCGATGGGTACACGATGTTGCCATGTGAGGTCGTCCTTGTTTTGTGGGTCCATTTGGAACTGAGTACTTTATCAGATGTCGTGACAATTCATCTCGTCCTTCTACCCCTCCTTCTTCAAGTCCTTCAGCCGCAGCCATGAGTTCAGAGTAAGACGCCATTCGTCGTATACTGTCCTTCATCCCGCTGACTCTACTGCAGGGATGCCAGCCAAACACGCTCCAAGACGCGGAAAGCGGTCACGTAAGACATCGAACTCCATTCACCTTCGCCCTGCTGACGTTCCTTGAAGCGATCCCAAAGGCACGGCTGCGGTCCCATCTCAAGCAAACCCCACTAAGTAAGAGTCTTCATCTTATCAAATGTTCCCCATTGACAACGCTGGTCGAAGGCAAGACCAAACATCGAATCCGTCTGCTCCAGGGAGCAAAAGATCCAAGACCACCACAAAGACGTGAGACAGACCTTCATATTATTTACCGTATTGACAGCGTTGCCGCAGAGGAACAGCAGGGTCCACCGGGCAACAGTCTCTCGAAGTCCCTTCACAGACGTAACATAATATCTCTTCTTTGATTCGTTTGATTAATGGTCTCTCGAAGACGAACAATGTCCTCGCTGAAAACCGAGTCTTGCTCAGCGCACGTCACCGCTGCTTTTTATCATCCTGATGCTCACCGTTCCATAGATATGCGAACAAGAGCGCCCTGGGTTTCGTGCGTCCGGGAGGGGATATTTTAACCTGGACGTTTGAACGATGTGCCTATCTCTGCGGTATAGTCAAATACGACACTGCACCTGAAAACGCGGAAATGAAAGGGAAAATCGAGTCATATCACGCCATGTGCGGGTTCCAGCGCCCCTCTTGGAATCGAGTGCGCATGAATCACTTGTCGTCTGCTCATGCTGAGCACAACGCAGAACCAACCCCCCACTGTCCCCGAGCATTTAGAAACATTTCTGAAAACTCTGTTGGATCAGGTGGTAGAACGACAATCGTCTCCGAAACTCAAGCCGGACCACGAAGCGGTTGTTGGCGCCCGCTTGCCTATCCTCCTGTCTGCTTCTATTGGAGCATTCACACAGCAACAACGGGGGGGTAAACAGGCGGCCCCCAACGTCAACGAAGCTGAGAGTCGGCATGAGTGGGACGCTCTTCTCTACCGATTCTACGTTTCCGCGGACGAGGACACTTCAGAATTTGTTCTGTGAGTACCCCGCGTTGAGCCGAACCTTTTCTAATCACTTGATTCGTAAGACTCGAGCGTACCATCCATTTCGCAAGAAATGAAACTGCGGAACTGCTCAAAGATCCAAAACAAATCTCCAATGTTGTTGCGGCGCAGATTAAGCAAGCACAGCAGTACTATACTCACTGTGTACATGCGCAGCTACAAGAGTCTGAGGATGATGCGGTCAATGAGCAAGTCAGCGAGGCCGCGAATCATGCACGTTTGCTCTTGCAGACTCTCAGAACACTTGCCAAATCGGAACACGAGTTCCAAAAGACCATCGACACCCACTCTCGCCTAGAGCCCAGAGATGGCATCGCAGATGCCATGTTATTTCTGGCTATTCCAGGAAAACCCGAACTCGTCGAAAAGGCGCAATTCATTTGTTATACCGCAACTGCTGAGATCAAGACCAGCCCGGAAACTCTAGCGGGCCCGAAAACGACCGAAACCAAGACCAAACCCAAAGCTTCTCGGAAACCGTCGGCAGCGACGGAAACCAATACGTCTGACTCCGAAACTTCCTGGAAACCATCCCGGAATACCAAGCGTTTGTTGCATAACCCGTTCTCTCGGCGCCCTGAGCAGGTGACTTCGGTCGAGAATCCAGTCTTACCGAAGGTTCAGGCCTTCAAGGACCATCTTATCCTACCTCACGCCCCTGCCGAGTACAAGAAACCCTCCGACGACTTTGGGAAGGCCCTCAATCAGGGGCGTATGTATTTGGTGTCCGTTGTGGCCTTTTATTCGGCGATCGGGATTGAAGATTATCCGTTTTATTCCGTGGTCACGTCCGGCACCTTAGGGGCGGTAATAATGGCTTGGAAGTCGCCGAAGAACAAGGTCACTTATACACCGTTACACGCTGTTTGTGCGCTCAAACAATTCTAGGTCATATATTTGATGGATCGAAATGTTACAACATTCAACATTGCCATCCCTATCGAAGCCTTCCATTTTGCGACGTTTTTGCTACGCCTTCACGACGACCGAGCGGTTTTGATAGAGAAGGTGAAGCAGTGTATCAATAAACCCGGGTTTGATGCAAAGGATCTGGATAGATGGAGGAAATCGGTGCAGAATCCGAAGACGGAAGAGACGGTGAACGATCAAAAGGATGAAACCCAAAAGAATGATGAGAGGGGTGAGGAGGAGAGCAAAGAGGGAGTGGCGACGCAATGACGTCTCAGAGTTGTTTGATTCATGCACTATGTACTATATCTCAAATTTCATGCTTCGAAGTAAATGTTTCGTGTGAGCCAAGTTCGAAGTCTTCGAGCATCGGATGGACATAAGCGAGAGCATACCACGAAGGTAGAGAGGGCCCTTGCGGACGAACACTTTGAACTTGGTCTCAAGTGCGACAGTGGACGAGCAAGAAGGTCCGAGGCGGCGGATCGTCGGCCCATAACTTCGTTCGTGGTTGGGAATGCCCCGGAATTTATCTGGGACAGCGGAGGGCTCACCGAACAGCCCCGGCGTCGCGCTTTGGAGTGGGCAGACAGCCCTTCCAGAGCCTTGGACTTGATGCTACTGGCCAGTACCCTGTACTTTCGCTGTGGACGTTCGCCGTAGACGTACAACCACGGTCTTCATTCGCCTGCCTACACACGCCGACATTTAATATCGATATCTAATGTCCTGTAACGGCATTAGCCCAAATGTGCAGCTAAAGCATTTATACATACCCTCCAAGCAATCCCCGAGTCGTGCCATCCCGGTGGCTCCGTTAGCCCCAGCTCCTTCTCAAATAGCCTCAGTTGCTCCCGGGGAGGGATTCCAAATTGGATTCGGCCTTTGACGGTGCACGCAAAGTACACAATATCCTCCGGCAGGCAGGATTTATGCTCGATGAAGAGCTCGAGTCCGATGCGATCCATCACTCGCTGAAGGTAGAGACGCTTATATGAAAACCACAGATAATGATCCACCGGAGGCGGAGGTTTATGGACGGGAATAGTTTGAAGGTACGCTCGCATGAAGGTGTCGAAGACCTTGTATCCGTAAACGCATTCTTGGTCGCGAAGATGGTCTGGGACGGGCGGTGCGGGTACCCAGTCGACCCGGGTCTTGGGAGGGAGAGGAGTTATGTTCCTGGAGGCGGGTCAGAGACGAAAAGTTTGTTCGCAGTGGCAATCTACTGGGGAAGGGACGGCACAGTATGGCATTCCTCCAACCAACGTTTGAGATCGTCGGGCAATTCCTGCGAAATGGCGGCGGAGTTGGTGGCAGACATTATACTCGGTGTAAATACAGTAATTAGGTGAAAGAGAGTTAACGTTTGGAAGCGCTGTCACGCCCCGCGAACTGGCGTGACCGCAGAGGCGTGAGTCGAAAACACGCCGACGAGCGGGGCAGGACATGCCATTGAAGCTAAAAATGATCTTGACTTGGGAAATCTCGGGTTTCGATTCAAATTGATGTTCAATGAATTTGCCCGCAATGCGTTTGTATGTCCCGCAACATAATAGATTCATGAAGGCAGTCGATTGCGCAAACCGGACGTCGTGGATGCGAAGATTCAAGAACCACCAAATACGGAATATTGCCAAACACGAGTGCCGATGCGGCTGTGCAATCGCTCCTTCCTTGTGAGCCGCCAGTCGGTTAGCGCGCGCAGTGTCGCTGGACTCCCTCCGCTCAACAAGTAATGGTTCTTTCGATTTCGAATCCACCTCATCACTCGAACATAGCACGGATTCCCATTGCGGAGCTGTTCCGTGATAGTCCGTGATGCACTGCAGCAAGATCTACACCCTCTCGTCGTCTCGGACACGGCACATAAGTAACTCCTCTTACGACCTCGCAATCATGCCTGATTTAGTTGCCCCCGCTCTTCAAAGGAACCTACCGGATACGAAAACATGCCAAGAGGTGATTCGCTATCCCACCGTCTGCCTTGGCGCCGACGTCCTTTCACGCACTATAAGAACTGGTACCATGCATTTGATTTATGAGTTGGCGCGGGACCTCGCTGTTGAAACATCCAGTGGGCGGAAGAGCAGGAGCGTTTTTTCCAGTCTTTACCAGCTTTGGCGGTCGGCTTCAATCTGCGATCCAACGTCATGGACATGGCAGAAATCTTTTGTTTTCTTATCTCTCATCACTTCTGAAAATGAAATCGGACCCTCCTTCGCAGTCGAGGTTTTCGCGTTCTTGAACGTTCACATTCTCTTTCCCCTGCCCAGAGACCCGGCAATCAACGCCAGACCGGCGGACAATTCGCGATGTCGGGTCATTTTTCGCCAGTGTAATGTCCCTGCTCAGCTTTGTCTCGCGTTGTGTGGCCGATTTCACACCGAGAGTGCTCTCAGCGTTACACATATCCATTGTGCGTCCCTGCCGTCGGGCAGAAATATCTTGTGGAACAAGTGCCTGGTGCAGGCTCAAAATCATGATAGCGCTCATAGTGTTCAATTCTCAGACTGTTCTGTGGCTCAAGACCACTGCTCCTTTTCGTTCCCAATTTTTCGTATGACACCCCGGAAGGGGTCGACCACTGCTCCTTTTGTTTCAATTCCGCCTTTCCTTTCATCTCTTATTCGTGGGGATGGTGCATTGGCACGAGACTTTGGCAGTAATGTCCATATCCTTATTATACACTGCTGGCTAACTTGAAGTAGATGGGATTTGCTGTTTCCGTATCACTCCACTCAAACCATACTTTGAAGCCACAAGTTGTCGAGTACTGCGTTCGTCGACATCAGTGACGTCGCCATATCATATCCAAGATATCTTTGCCATTGTTAGAGGTGCGCTCTGTCCCCGCACTTTGCCCGGTGATGGCTGATCTGTGCTAACATTGGGAGACCATCGCCAATGACGTGAAGAGTTAGTTTTCTCGTTCTATACGCCCTCTGCACGGCTGTTTCATACTGAAGAAAATATTTTGCTTTCTGGATGTTTCTTCTTCGGAATCTAGTGTGAATTTGCCTTTGCGAATAGATTACGAGCGGGATAATTCTATTTGGCACCCCGGTTTCCAGCGGAAACCCCACTTAGCCGAGAAACCCGAACAACAGTCTATTTGGAAACCCCCTGGGCCGTAATTTCAGATCATCACGGAGTTTGAAATCGGCACATGGGCCGATCGGGACTGAGAGTTGCCCGCTCAAGGATCACTTTTTTCGATTTTTTGGCTCTATAGAACTTCTTGGAAATAGAAATAGAATTGTCATGCATATATCACTGGTGTGCAGTCAAGCCTGTAAAATTCAGCGGTGTGAGCTTCCCCATCTGACAGGTGATGGGAAAGCTCACCACTCAATCCTTTTGCTTGTGACCTCTATACTATTATATTGAATGCATGGTATGAATTCCTTCCTCCCTAGCTATTTCTCTTCACCCCACCCTGTTGGAATACTTATGAGGCCACTGCTCGTCATGTCTGATGTTGTTCGGTGTATTACTTGGGTCACAGGAACTGCCCCCCGCCCTTCATTCCAGCTGCTTGTCGCTTGTCAATTAATCTCCCATTTGATCTGATTAGCACCGCCGATTCTGTATAACCAACTTGTCCTTTCAAGTAGAACCAACTGCCCCCTCATGTTAAGACTTAGACCACAGCTGGTAATAGTCAGATACAATAGGCAAATACTTCAAGTTGATTTTACACTGTGAAATTATACACCCTTGGACATCACTGGTGTTGATTTGTGGGAACATCATCTGCCCGAGAATGCCGAGCTGCCAGCCGGTGCCGAGAATGTAGGGTTTCTCGTGGAAGCCGGGTTCCCACATAGCATGTTTGATAGCCGAGGGGTTTCCGCTGGAAACCGGGGTGCCAAATAGAATTATCCTTACGAGCGAGACCCAGCATTCATCCTGTCAATTACATATTCCACGGATCGCCTTGCTGCGCGAACTTCCCTGTCATCTATGGGAATGCGCAACGGCTCAATTCACTCCCTAACTGTCGCCGACCGACATGCCATCGTTTTCTCTTGTCGAACGGCTCCACCGCTCCAACATTACCGCTATGCTTGACTGAGTGCCTGGCCTGTGTACATAATCGCGAAAATGCATTTCTGAAACCTATAACAGACCTTCCCATTCTTTCTCAATGCTCACTCGAACACATTCCTCTGTAGTTCAAGCTCTCAAGCAAACATGTTTTCCAAGCTCTCTGTTGTTGTCGCCTCTGTGCTCTTTGTACGTACCAAATTCTCGACATGTTCTGACGATTTACCCGAGGTGTGTTGCAGACCCTTGCTGCCGCCATGCCCAACGGCACTCCCCCGCCGCCGGTCACCACCCCGACCTCCTACCAGTGCTGCAACAGCGTCATGTCTTCCAACAGCAGCACTGTATCCGCCGTCGCTGCTCTCCTTGGCATCGACCTCACTGGTCTCAATGTCCCTGTCGGGTTGAGCTGCAGCCCCATCACTGCTCTCGGTAATGACTGGTATGTAATCTATCCGTCTCATGACAGCTCAAAGGCCCAATTGTCTTTCTAGCGACGGAGCCATGTCACTTCTCTGCGATCCGCCCGAGAAGCAATGGGGTACCCTCTCTCTTTATCTCAACGATAACACTTGCTGAAAGTATTCTTTCTTTCAGCCGCGCTCATTGCCATTAACTGCATTCCCATCACCGCTTGAGTGTGGTTCTGCACATCATCGAATTCTGGCATAGTTGCGTTTAGTTGTGTATCCCGTGCTGTTGAAATACACGAATATCCCTGTTTCCAACCTTCTGGTTCGTCTCCCGGTGATTCTATTCTTCATTTCAAAGAGAGGCCGCTACGATTTGAGAGACACCGACTTAAAGTGGGAATCTCGCGTTGTGTACAAATCGACTCTAACCGTTGTCTTTGGTTAGTGCTACGCGTAAGTACATATCTGTGTAATCTATCTCATGACTGAAAGCCATATAATAACATCACTAGTCAAGATGCCATGAGTGATACGCGACCAATTCAACAGCAAAGCCAGGTTGCCGCAGATCCCCCACCGTATCTCGGAAACTTTGGACAGGGAATGAAGCTGCTATGTTTTGAAAAATACTGTTGCGATTCATCCCTCAATCTTATCTGTCTCCAGGGATCAACTGCGGGGGCTTTCGAGCGCAACACCAATTCTGCCGCTCCTCCTCCGGCTCGCCGAGGCCCTGCGGCGCCCCGCTCAGGTTGGATGACCTCTCGCCCTCCTTGGGGCGCTGCATTGCCTCGAAGAGCGCGAACATGGCAATGAATGGCGCCGTGGCCTCTTTATGCGCTTCGACGCCATTGCGCAAGGAGTGGGAGGAGACCGAGACGTTGCGCGAGCCGGTGGGAGAGGACTCATCGTTGGCGCTTTCATCGGGCTTGAACACGCCGCTATTGAGGACGAATTGCTCGTAGAGGGACTTTTTGTCATCATACGTGAAGGAGAGAGCGGGTTCGCCAGTGATCTGCAGGGCGCGAGTGAGCAAGGAGTTTGCAGAGAGAAATGGAAGCATCACCTACCTCCGTCGTCGGCATCAACCCCAATTTCTCCCGCTTCAAGTCACGCTCCAGTGCATCGAGGAACAGCCGGTCATGCGGCACGGAGAACCTGCGGGGGTGGCGTCAGCGTCTTTGCGGACACACGAGCGAGTGGGGGGGAACGAGGAAAAGGGGAAGCAACCCACTGATAAAACACCTTCTGCTTCTTCTGCGTTCGGATGCATTGGTACTTGAAGAGTAGGTTCAGGAAAGGCGACTGGAGAAAACGTGGTCAGCGTGGTCAGCACGGAAATGCAGCGAAGTGAAGGGAGCAAAAGGAAGCGATGCACAGGAGCAAGTGAAAGGAAACAGCGAAGGGAGGAGAAGAGAGGAGAGGAGAGGAAGCAGCGAAGGGAGGAGAGGAGAGGAGGCCACGCGAAGTAAGCGCGTAGCGACCACGCTCGTCCTGGTGTAATTTATCCACTAAATATGTTTTCGTACCTATACTTCACTCATAATTTCCTACAGGCGGGCTTATCGCCATCAACTGCATTCCTATCACCGCTTGAGTGATGGATGTCATTCGAAACAATGATATATACGAATATTTTGGCGAGATTGGAGTTGTTATTTTACCGCTGCTCTCTTCTGTATTCGGCGCTGTCTCGTGTTAAATGTCGCGAATAACACGTCTTTTTGCTCGTTTTTGTTCATCATTCCAACGTGGTTGTAACTCCTCCCGGGGAATAATCAGAGATTCATCAAAATTTCCTTATCCGGCTTTTGGACGAGCGATGTGTGGTTTAGTTTGATTTCCGCTATGCAACGAGAGCGTCGGAAAGAGCGACGTGATCGTGGATGATGGTGGATGATGGTGGACAAAGCCATTCAGCGAATTTCATGCAGCAAAAGCTGTCCAGCAGTTCACTTACAACATAGTCCTTCCACTGAACCTCCTTCTATTTTTTTTTCTTGGAATGAATTCACTGAACAAGAATTTGTGCATGATTTACTCTGAAGGTTACTTCCTTCCGGCGATTTGGTTCAATTGAGCTCTTTCACTATTAGCCTTCCAAGAGAACCCCTGAAGAAATTTCTCTTGACTGAGCTGTGTCCAGCAGATTATTGTCACAGACAATACTTCATGGTTGTTCCTCAAGTCCAAGTTCTCATTCCTCACTGTCTATTTCAATTTAACTGAGCTGCAAGTTTTGATGCAATTTCTCTTCATTGTAACCTCCCTCGAAGCCCTTCAAGTGGTCAATAACATGAGCACCGTGATGACCCATTCAGCGCTCTCTACTACATGAATTGAGGCTTGGAATTAATCCGTTGAAGCATGCATACTTGGAAATCTGGTGGCAGGCCAGATAACACTGAGTCGAAATGCACACACGATGTCAACAAGACCACGGTATGTATTGCGAGAGCGAGCGAGGTACGAGGACAAGAGTAAGAAACGATGTGTATATGTAAGCTATTTGGTCCGTAAACAGTGGCCGTGTTTACACCCTCCCCAACTCTGAAAAAAGTCGTGTACCCAAATTAAAAGAGAGAAAGTACCACCAATTTTCGAAACCAACGTAACAAGAATGTCACAGGACATATCCCTGGGAACAGGGCGAACTTGCGAACGCCAGGGGACCAGCAATCATCCTCGGGACAAGCGTGCCACAGTGGGATCAACGGGAATTGCCAGAAAGAAGAACGCGATTAGAAGCTGAATATAAGATAGGGATTTAGTCGGAGTCAGAAAAGCGATCCTCAGTTCCAACCGACAGGCTGCTGTCAGAACTGTCATCCTCGTCGAAGACCACAGGAGGCATGACAACTGCAATGGGGCCTGTACGAGACGGGCGCTCTTCATACTCCTTCGAGAATCCAGGAGCGCCCACAGCAGCAATGACGGAAGTCGCTGCACGAGGTGGAATGCCTGCCGCGGCGTCTCCCGGACAGTTCTCGCTCCGGTGCTTGACCCATCCCTCCGATTGTGGTGTCTTCTTGCAGTGGTAGCAGCCTCCCGCAGCCTTCAAGGTCTCCTTCTCGACGGGAGAGAGCGAATGCACGAAGGGGGTCGAAGACGCCGATGAGGAGGAGGAGGAAGGGGCGGAGGTAGACGACGATGGCACTGATGAGGAAGGAGCACCGGCAGATACCTTCACGACACGTTCCGCAACGAGAGACTCCCACGCCGCTGTCATGGTGCTGATGAGACCATCGAGCTTGAGCTTCTCGTACGCAAACCCAGGCTGCCCACACACACGAAGGCGAAGGAGGGGGTGACAATGGAAAAGGAGATGGTTCTTCATGATAGCATCGTTGATTACATAGCCATCACCAGCGGAAGCAAGGGCGTTTCGCGTGTCCTGCAATTGAGTGACGAAGCATGGGAATGGGGCCGACCCTTGGTAGACAGCATAGAAGGCGGTGAGGGCCGTGAGCTTCCAATTGACGGGCACAAAACGCTCCCGGACTCGGGTGCCGAACGCTTCCCACGAGGTGCAGGCCTTGAGCGCACTCCGATTCTCGTTCCACCACGATGCAGCTGTGCTTTCCTCCATGCGTAAACCAGCCAGCGTGATCAAGAGCTTGGGGTCAAGAGATTTTTCTGTATTCAACACCTGCCATGCCTCGTAGGTATCTTCACATCGTCCGAGCCAGTTGTTGATCGCAGTGGGCGTCAGCTCGGTGAGTTTTGGGAACTCAAGCTTCGTCATCTTCGAATGACCTGCAGATGCGGAAATGTGAGGCGGGGGGTCGCGTTGGGGAGCCAGATCTATATCGCAGAGGGACTCGTTGGGAAGTGGAGCGTCGTCAAGGAGCGGAGTGAGTGGCGAGCCAACCGGGGACTGAGGCGATGACGTGGCGTCCAAACGAGGCTCTGCCGATTGTGTACGTGCACGGCAGGTGCTAGGAGGCAGAGGCTGATGTAGGGCGAGGTTGTTGGTCGTCACAGAATGCCGTGTAGCCGGGCGAGACGCGTCGAGAGCCAGTGGAAAAGAGGATGAGGTCGAAGGTAACTGGTCCGTGATTATAGTTGAAAAAAAAGTGGAAATCTGGTGGCAGGCCAGATAACACTGAGTCGAAATGCACACACGATGTCAACAAGACCACGGTATGTATTGCGAGAGCGAGCGAGGTACGAGGACAAGAGTAAGAAACGATGTGTATATGTAAGCTATTTGGTCCGTAAACAGTGGCCGTGTTTACAATACTATGGAAGGATTACTGTGAATAACCTTCTGTGCAACGAGTGCCTTGTACAAATTGTGGTGCAAGAACTTCATTGCAAGACATGTAGTTCAGTGACTACCCTCAAGCAGAGACCGTTCGGAATATTTCCATAAGGACAGCACCTTGAGTGATTAGAGTGAAGATCAAATGCTGCACGGAAGATCAAGGAGAGAATACTGTGAATATGGTTTCCTTCACGTACCATCGTTAATGGTATTGTGTGAGAAGTAATACCTGCAGCATATCCCTTGACCAATATCTCGTGCAGCACTATTCCAGAACAGAATTCTATCAAAGAAGAGCAAATTTTTTTTTTTTTGTGGGCAGAGGCGCTACTAAAGGGTTGGGAAATGTAGGAATGCGTGTGCAACCCACACAAGCCGATGGTCACAGTTGGAAACATGATATTGAGGTGGAAACAAATATTTCTAGTAAGTTCAAAAAGGCTTCACAAGAATTACTGGAGGGATTTGTCCACGGAATGCTCGGGTAGACAAGTCTCCACCATCACGTCTTTCTTTCCGGCATTCTGTATGCAACGACGACATCATGTTGGATGGTAGCCTACATAGGTGCTCTGAGCCAAGTAAGTTACATAATAAGCACGAACTAGATTAAATGGTACCGGCAATACAAGGTCAATCACCGCGCTATTTGGTCCTGTTTATCCTCGATTAAACGATCACTTTTACAATCTCGTCACTGTATCGACATTATTGAGAGAACCACTACATATATTGGCTAGCTTTTTTGCATGCAGACTCTCATGATGTGTCGCTAACAGGTCTAGAAAAGCTTTCCTTTTTAAATGCTCCCGTTGGTCCGTTATAACGTGTTCAATACGGACACTGCAGGTTCTGCGGAAATTGGGCTTGTATAACCCAGAAATGACGAGTAAAAATGCGGAAACACCTAAAAAAGCAATCAGGAATACATTAAGTGATAGCTCATTTGAAAAAGACGCAGGATATTGGGGCAAATGCAGGGTAGATGAGCCAGATTCTGTCGCGGCTTCAGGATCAGAGTTTATTGGACTTTCATTACCATTCTAGTCCGCGGGTCCAGACAAGTGAGTTTTGCTGGTTCTGAAGGCCTTTGAAACCTATTTTGTGAATTTTATGGGCCGCATTTTGGCACCTCTTGCCCATAGGCGCGTCGAAAGGGAAGTGCGATTGTTCAGTCACGTCGTGATGTCACGCACAATACCGACTCATGAGGTCGAAAGACGGCTCTCAGAACCGAGCCATCTGCCCAAAGTTTTCACCAAAACATCAAATTCAGTGTCTCAAAATGCTGTTCAATTTTTCCCGAGCAAATCTGTGAAGATATAAGGGTCAAATCAGTTGTATTAGGGCGCAGATTTCCACAATGTCAGTCTTTGAGCAGGAATTTTCAATCCGCTTCCAAGACCTGTTAGAATACACCATGGGTAGTGTATATAAATATTTTAGCGATTTTAGGTGAGCTCCTTCCACCCGTGGACCACGTTGGGTCTCAGGACAACTGCAATCGATGACCAAACACGATCAAATAGCGCGGTGATCGACCTTGTATTGCCGGTACCAAGCCGGTACCCAAAGTCTTAGATTTTCAACACGAGTTATCTCGAGTGAGCTAGACGCCGCGACGTGGTCCTCTGCAGGTGATCTCGGATCAATTTGAATGGAAGAACCCAGAGATTGTTCGTTTGCGTTGGTACCAGAAACTGGAGTTTGGCTCCGATGTTCTAGGTGTTTGATTCCACGTAAGATAGGCATCCATCGAGTCACGTGGTGTCACGGCGTGACACCGCCTTCCCCGCCCTTACCGTCGGCGGTGTCGGGCAGGAGCCAAAAACTAAGACCATTGAAATGTTTAGCTCTGGGAACAACCCTATGGTTTCAGATTCTGAATATCTAGTCTCATTCTGATGTTTTATGAGGATTTTTTGAAAAATGCTCAGAATGAGATTTCTGATCCAGCCGCATGGCTTTGAAATTTTTTCTTCGAAATTCCGTGTTACCATATAAGGAAACCCTAACCCATATAATTCACGTGTTTGATGCCATCAGCGTGTCGCGTCGCAGCCAATATGTACAAGTTGCCCATGTACCACTGGGATAAATGTTTATGATACAGGAAATTGCTGGAGTATATTATTGAAACAGAGAGATATGTCAAAGGTCATTCTCCCATGCATCCACACCAACTTATATCCTAGTATTCAGTCGCAGTGCTGTATGGTGTTTATGGCTCTTAAAATTCCAACACAAACTCATTCAAACAGACTCGATTGTTCTCTTGAGCTGATATGCTAGTAACAAGGGAAACAGTTACAGCTCTTAACACTGAAGGCAATTGAATAAGTCCCAATATATAATTTACTGTCTATTTCATCTGCAATGATGACTGTTCATATGGCGTTCCGTTTGTAACATTATTAAAACTTTTTTTGAGGGCATAATTTTTTTTGGGTCAAATGCCAGAATACCTTCATACTGTGTCTATGTACACTGGGTGAGTATAATATGAGTAGGAATGAGTTAATAGAGCTGCATTAGAGAGTATGAGTGGAGTAATGAGCAGTTTCGGGGCTGTCGGCACTTTCGGGCCATCTGATTTGTCCAATTTGGTCGAGTGGCACTGCCACTGATGAACCAATGTCGGTTCCAGAGGTGCTGATTGTAACTGGTTTGCAGAAAAAGCTTTGATAAATTGAACAAGATTCAACTGGGAGGACCTGCATACTGTACAAGATGATTTGGCTGTTGGACTAACGAACCCAAACTCATGAGAAAGTTATACTGCAGAACAGTGGACACTAGTTTCTGAAAAAATATCCTGGATGCATGTGTTGGTAGTGAAAAAATATCCTGGACAGTGAAACATTGCTTATCTGAATGAGTATGTATACCACACTCCAGTGTCGAGTGCACCCTGTTGCTGCCAAGTGATTCATCAGTGGCAGTGCCACTCGACCAAATTGGGCAAATCAGATGGCCCGAAAGTGCCGACAGCCCCGAAACTGCTCGTTACTCCACTCATACTCTCTAATGCAGCTCTATTAACTCATTCCTACTCATATTATACTACATAGACACAGTATGAAGGTATTCTGGCATTTGACCCAAAAAAAATTATGCCCTCAAAAAAAGTTTTAATAATGTTACAAACGGAACGCCATATGTTCAAGGCTCTGAGCTGAACTATTTTTTTTTTCAGGCTGTCCAACCAGCCAAATTGGCAGAAAACACTTGAGTTTCTTGAGATCTGAAAATTCGCGCTTTCCCACGTTACTGTCACGCGTCACGTCACGTTCACGTGACTCGATGGATGCGTTTGACGCCTATCTTATGTAGATTCTGGATGACGAAAGTCAAGTCCATGAGTCGGGCCTCGGCAGTGTCACGGTGGCTATGCAATTTTCCATCTCTGTTGCGGTCCACGATCTAATTCTTCCTTGAACTTGGGAAATAGAGGTGGGTAGCGATCTTGAAGGATAGCAGAGTTCTTCATCGTCATTTTAGGTACTCGGATGAACTCCATCTTCTCACGCTGCGTCGCTTGTGATGGGCAACTATCGCCCTGTGACTTCAGTGCAGCTCCTGGGACCTGGCATCACACGCTATTGAACTCGAATGAAGGGCCACTCGAATCTGACAGAGTAATCGTAATGTCGACAATTTCGCAAGTCGACGGACACCTGGTCTGGATCAGCAATGAGATAGCACGACTCTGCGAACAGAGGCTCGAGCCTGACTCGAAGGAGCTAAAACAACTGGCGGAGGAGGAGGCCTCACTGTCGAGCTACCGGGCGGCGAACCATGCAGTATTCTCCCCGCTGAGAAGGCTGCCACCAGAGTTGCTGTCCGAAATATTTATGTGGACTTTGACATCAGCTAGGAGGCCACAAAATCAACAACATTCCGGGTTCCACGAGAGGGACAGTCCGTGGGTTCTGACGCACGTCTGCCGCACTTGGCGAGCAGTTGCTGTCTCGACTCCCTCGTTGTGGTCAATTTTGACTCTCGACTATGCGTCCTTGGCACCGTCGTCCTCATATCCATTGAACATGGTTGAGACGCACATAGCGCGCGCCCCAACATTGCGAATCAAATTCCACGGATTCTCCGACCGTCATGAATCAAATAAAATCGAGATATTCCAGTGTCTAGTCAAGAATGCTTCCCGATGGGAGCAACTACATCTCGAGCCGACGGAGGGCCTCTACCCACTCCTTGATGGCCTCCGGGGTTGCGTGCCGTTGCTGCGCAAAGCACGCATCAGTATCCTTCCCTTCCGGGAACCGCCAGAAACGCAGTCCTTCGAGTTTCTCAACACCGCGCCTTCACTGGCGGACATCGCCCTGGCCAATCAACCTCCATCCTTCTTGTTTCACCCATCTTCACAGCTTACTCGTTATGAACTTAGGGCTTCAATCAAGCTGCACCGAAACATATTGAAACTAGCTCCGAGACTCATCGAGGCTCACATTGTAGTCGACCTCAACGCAGTCGACATCAACAGTGAACCTTGGGCGGATCTGGACTCTCATGAAATAACCACTCTTGCGTCCGTACGCCGTCTTTATGTGTCGGAAACAGAAACCCTGGACTATATCCGAGCTCCAGTTCTCGAGGAACTTTCTGTTCACCTCGGAACCAGACACTGTCCATATCTCCATTCTTTCCTCATGCACTCATCTACTACTCTGCAATGCCTATGCATTGAACCCTCCTGGCAACCCGCTACTTATGAAATATCAGCAGTTCTAAACAACATCCCGTCCCTTATTGAACTCAGGCTCATTGTTCCCCTCTCCACTCAACAGGTCAACACAACGCTCGCCGAGCTGACCGTATCCGGTGTTGGAACCAGGATAGTGGCGCCGCGGCTGTCTTGCATATCAGTCGCACTAGGACCGTGGGCTGTTGATTCCTTCGAATTCGGAGCGTACGTGGAGATGGTCAAGTCTCGCTTGAAGTCAACGGAATGCGCTCTCACCTCCACGGAGCTGTGCATGGCATCCTCTCCAAATCCAGATTCGTTACTAGCTTGTACTCGGAGTAGTTTGGAGTCGCTGCACGAAAGTGGTCTACAATTTATATTGTTGACGGACTTTGAGGCAGAGGAGACCACAGATCATTGGACCTATATTTCTGATTTCTACAGCTAGCATACTTGATCCTCATTGCGTATTCACCAAGTACGAATGGATATTAAATCTTCAATTTTGAAACATCCATGACCGCAATCTCTTGAATAAGGTATCACGTCTAGTAATATTACGTACCTTGATGCGCATCGCAGGTGCAGGTTGCCACCCGAACTTGTCCTTTGCTCTCAACGGACGGAATCTTTGCTCTCTGCACTTTGAGACCTATTCTATTCTGATTCAATTTATCCAAATTCCCTCACGCAGGAACGACGTGCTCAACCCAGAATGTCCTCCCCTGCAGCCGACCGCGCGCGCATTGCAGCTATCGAAGCCCAAATCTCATCCCTCGAGGACCTCATACAGATTTTGGGACACGAGAAATTCCTCATGCTGCATCGACTCAACTCTTACACATAGTACCCCGTGCTTGATTTGCCCGTCTCTGAGATCTTCATCTCCACCCTTCCAGTCTATCTGTCGCCCCCGCCGCTGACGGGAACCTTGTCGCCGACCAACCTCTATATCTGCCGCAAATGGAGGGAAATTGTTCTGTCCACGCCGACGCTATGGAGAGCGATGGATGCCGATGACGGCACGCTGGAAATTATTGAATCTTGGCTGAGTCGGTCCAGGAGTTTACCCCTCTCGTTCGCGATGGACTCAATCTAGGACGTTATCTCGAATGAGTGCCTCGCGGCCCTCGTTCTTCACCGCCCGCGATGGGAGTACATCATGCTCGGACTTTCCAGCGAACGCGATGTTCTCACCATTCGTGGCGCAATGCCCCTGGTCGGCATTTCGAGTTGCGCATCGAGACCCTTACGCCTTCAGTTTCCCTGCTCCCCTTTCAGGATGTCTCTCGTCTGGGTTCACTCACCCTCTGGGACTTTCGCTGTTCCGCCGACTTTCTACCCTGGTCCCAATTGACGTCCCTGACGCTGATATTCGACCCGATCGTCCTCAGTCGCTCTGCAGGACGCCGTCAATCTTGTTCATTGCCATTTGGTGCTTTCTGGCGGCCCGATGCTCGTTGGACTACTGCTCGACATTTCCCTCCTGCGTTTGGAGTCATTGGTGTTGATGCTGTTGTCGTCCTTCGACTCAGCGACAGATTATCTCGAAACCCTCATCACACCTGCACTACGCACCCTCTTCATCGCAATCCAATCCATGCGCTCGTCCGATTTTTTGCAAAATCGCAGTGTTGCCTGAAAGAATTATGCATCGCCGGGGACACTCGCTCGATATCTGAGTCCTCACGTCCCGATGCATTCCCCCCAAATTCCCAAGATTTCATTCGACGTGGACGTGACAGATTACGCTGGAACTCGGATTGGCGGTAACTCGACTTGACATGAACCATGTAAAGTGCACGCCTTGAACATTGCCCTGTTTTCTCAACTAGTGATCACCATGGGTAGGTGCACGCCGGGGGGACCCTTCCAGTTCGTCCGTGCTGGCTGCTACTTACATCGCCAATTGTGTCTTGAAAACTTGAAGCACCAATTAAACTCGGATTTTCACATGACCCTGGGCACTAGTGCCTGCGGGCCGTCCGCAATACGCAAGCCATCTGAACACGGTACATAACTCCTCTGAAGACCTCTCAATCCATTTTGAAACTGTTGCCCCTGCTCCTCAAAGAAATTCATCGGATGCGGAAACATGCCAAGAGGTGATTCGCTACCGTCGCGTCTGCGTATCGTGGTAAGCGCTGTCCCGACGCACTTCATTCAAGCGCAAGTGGACCCTAGAAGATGAAGAACAGAAACATGCTTGATCAAAGAGTGGCGCGGGACCTCGCTGTTGAAACATGCGGTGGACGAAGAGCATGGGTACTATTTTATTCCGTTCGCACATACCGTAACATAGTCTCGACTCTCCCTGCCCAGAATTGTGCTTCGATCTGAGATTCACCCAGGAGATTCTGAGTGCAGAGAGTGGGGGCTTGTATTGCGACGTATAACTATGATCTAAATCTACTTTTAGTATCTATCTACCTAATATACACTGGTTGTTGCTATTATACACAAGTTGCGATTGAGTGTCAGTACAGAAGGACTATGCTGGAAGCACCATCGAATGGTCGACAAGAATCCCGCTTATGCGGTTATATACCGCCTCCGGATAGAACCTGCATAACGTCAGCAAAAAAAAGTCTGGATAGACATGGAGACGCACCTCGCCCGCAACCTCTCCAACAGTGCGTTCGCATTATCACGATTGCCGGAGCCAAGCTCAGCGCGGACCATCACCTCCCACGTTGAGGGCTGCGTTCAGAAAAAATCAGTACGCTGGAAAGTACCGTACGGACGAACACCCACCTCACGATATACCGGCTCCATCGGGTCCACTACAGGCGCTGCCGCTGGCTCATGCGGCGCATGATTACCCACCGCCGCGACCCCACTCGGCGGGTCCACCAGTCCCTCAAAGATCCTCCTCGCCTGGTCCATATCCCCTACATCCGCATACCCCTTGATCAAGAAGTTGGCGATGTACGCCGTCATATGCACGCCCTCGCTGTGCATAAGCGCAATGTACTCCGGCATGAGATCCGTGCGGCGGTGCGCAACAAGGGTATTGACAAGGGCCTCAAAGACGAGCGCATCACGGGCCGGGGCGCCGGGGAAGGAAGGGATGGACTGGAAGACGGCGATGGCCTTGTCGAGATCCTTCTGGACGCACCCGTATGCGTTGACCAGGGTTGCAAAGTGGTTGCCCTGGATGTCGACGGAGGGGTCCGCGCGGAGCGCCTCCCAGATTTTCTCCATCGTCTCGATATCGACGGGTTCGATCCGGCCGTACGCATCCATCAGCAGCTGTATGCGCAGGTCAGTCTCCTTTTCGAAAACACACAAAAGAAACGAACCTTGTACGTATACGCTGTTGGTGCAATCCTTGCCGCCCGCAACTGATTATAGAACCACAGCGCCCTCTCCCGATTCGGCCGTGTCGTTGTATACAGCTGCATCATCGTGTTGAACGGGGGTACCCTGGGCCTATAATTCGGTGCCGCAACCATCTCCGCAAACAAGTTCTCCGCACTCTGCACATCGCCCACCCGCGCACAGGCGCCAATGACCGCGCCGTAAGTGATCGAGCTGGGCTTAGCCCACGCCGACGCCTTCATCTGCTCAAACAGCTCGAGCGCATAATCCGCCTTGCGTGCTTTGGCGAGCTTCGAGATGATATTGTTGTACAGATACTGATTCGGCTGCACGCGGTGCACCTGCGCCTCTTGAAACAGCGCCATCGCATTGCTCGTGTCGTCCGTCGTGTCCTTGACGTACAGAATCAGCGCGCCGTACGCATCTGCGCTCGGTGCACCCCCCATCTCGAGGATGCGCACGCGGTGTACGTGCGCCGCCTCGAGGTCACCGGCGTGCGCCAGGGCGACGATCATGCTGTTCTCGATAGCGAACCATGCGCTGCTCTGCGCGTGCTTGTCTGCCTCGAGCCCGCGGAGGAGCGTCTGCGCGACGGTGTATGCGTCGCGCACGCGGTCGAGCGCGAAGACGCGGCCCAAAGACTGGATGAGACGCCCAAGGACGAAGGCGGTAGGGACCTTCCCGCGTGCGACGCCCGCGCTAAACAGGGCGTACGCCTCGTCGGCGAGAGTGCTCGGTTGGGCGAACGCCTGCACGGGGCGCAAGAGCACGTCCTCGATCGCCTTTGAGAGCGGTCGGTCGATCGTCACCTGCTGCTCTTGGCCGTTTTCGTTCTCGGCTGCAGCCTGCGACTCGAGCGCCACCTCCGCTTCTTGTTCGGGGGCCGTCGCCGCATCCACCAACGCCTTGACCTTGAGCTCCTCACCCTCCAACACCTTCGCAAACCCGGGTCCCAACTCTTTCAGCGTCTTCCGCATGCCATCCGTCCCCTTCGTCACGAACAGACTCTTCACCACCCTCCGCACCACCTGCGGCTGGACATCCACCAACGCGACCCCCCCTTCGCCATATCGCCCAACAAGCTCACCAACCCTTCAAACGCATACCGCTCCGGCTTCTGCATCCCGCCAAAGTTGATCTCCAGCTCGACTGCAGCACTGAGCAACCACGCGTAGTCCACTGCATCGAGCGGAACGCGCTGCCCGACTGGTCCCTTGCCGGTGGCGGCGGCACGGTTGGGGGTGCGAGCGGTCCTCGCCGTATGCGTGCAGGACGCGAACTGCGAGCTCGGGGGGTACGGTGGCGCCGCACGCCCCCGCAAGCCTTACGACCTGGCGGGCGACCTCCCACTCGAGATTCTTGGCGCGGAGAACGGCGTTCATGAGCGGAACGACTGGCTCTACGCCGGGCGCCCCCGTCGGGTTTGTACCGAGACTCGCGACGACCGCGACGGCCTGGCGGTGCATGCCACGGCGGACGTAGTCTTCCCAGATCGGGCGCAAGAGGCGCGGGCGGTCAACGTTGCCTTCGGTGAGGACGTGCTCCAGAAGGAACACCCCCGTCTCCGCGGCCTGCTCGTCCTGCAGCGTCGGCAGGCGGCGCACATTCGCCAGGTACACCATCTCCCGATCCGCCTCGCGAACCTTGATCCCATCCTTCAGGGCGCACTCCTTGAGCTGTACGAAGAGCGCGTTGAGCTCGTCTACGCGCCCCGCGAGTGCGAGCCCGTCGAGCATCTGCGCCCAACAAACGGCATCCGGTCGGAGCACCTTGATCGCGCTCTCATACGGTTGGCGAGCGATCTCTTCCTGCCCGAGCAGCCGTTCAAACCATGCGTATGCCGTGTCGATGTCCCCGCTCTGCACGAAGCCGGCTATGGTCACGGTATACGTCGAGGACGCGGGGCGGGGGATGTCCGAGGGGCCGAATGCCGCGGCGGCGGGGGAGGACATCATGCGCTCGAGGACGGCGACGGCCTTGTCGGGGAGCCCGGCACGGAAGTACGCGGAAATCATCTCGTTGAAGACCTGGATGTGCTGGCGGCGGGGACCGTGCGGGTCGTCGTACGCGACGGTCCAGTCGATGCCGCCCTCCGCAGACCGGGCGATGAACTCCGCAAAGATCATTTCTATTTCCTATTAGCACGCATAACAAAGGAAGGATAGAGATGGACACACCCGCATCGGCGATGCCAGTCGGCGAGGCATAGGCGCGTATCATGTGCTTGTACACGGACGCGACAGGCTTGAGGTCCTTGCGCTGTTCCAAAGCCGTGAGGATATGGAGAGCGGCGTCCTGGCGCATGTGGTTCGCACACGAGCGCAGCAGCGCGACATAGAGATACAGCGGAATGCGCGACGCGCCCTCGCCCGTGTTGACCGTCTCAAACAGCTTCATCGCCGAGTCGAACGTGTTCTCCGCGCGCAAGTGCTGGATGCGCTGCTCGTCCGTGGGGCTGGCATTCCCGCGCCGTGCGCGCGCCTCGAGTGCCGTAATGGTGGTGAAGATCTCGTGGTCGCGATCGGTGATGGCGGTGATAAGCTCGAAGTACGTGCGGAGGTTGGGAAGCAGCTGCTTCTTGAGCATGGCATTGTAAGTCTGCATCAGGAGCACCAACGGCTCGCCGGGGCGGCGGGTGTCGCGCAGGGCCTCGAGGGCAGCGTTGTACTCGCGCACGGACGGGTTGGGGACGTGGTCGACGAGGTCGCGCACGGCCTGAGCGACGAGGGCGGGGTCGCCTGAGCGGTGGGCGGCGGAGATGGCGCGCCATGCTGGGGACTCGGTGTACGGCGGCGCAACGGTCTGCGGCGCGGCGGGGTCTGTGGGCGCGGGAGTTGAGGGACGTGAGCGCGGGGGGCTCGGACGTCGGGGGGCGTCGACACAGAGGTAGCAGAGTGAGACGAGTTGCTGGAAGTAGAATTGCGGCGCACAAGGACAGTCGGTGGGGCTGCTGCTGCTTTAAAGGCATGCCGAGAGCGAGCGTGTAACTGTACAGTTTTGAGAATACCGAGATCCTGCGGGGGTGCAGACGAAGAGAGACTGTGGCTGCGCGGACGAGTAGCACGAGGCGCAGGATGCAGCGAGACACGGCTCGGGGTCGTTGTCAACGGCAGTTCTTCAGGGTCGTCGGGCTGAGCAGAAGTGGTAGCGTGCGCTTGAGTAACTGCGCGTCCCGGGCCACTGTAGCTAGTGTATCTGCTGCCAGTGTACTTTTGGCCTCCAGGACCAGGGCCATTGCTGCTACCGCGGCCAGGGTTACTCGAGGACGGTGCCGACGTCGAGGAATGGAGGACATTTCTGATTGTGTGTGTCTGGGACTGGACTGCTGCGGCAGCACGGGATGTGCTGTGCAGCAGATGCGTCGCGACCTTGGGCAGCATTGCCGCCAGAACCCAGCTGGCCCAGAATTATACAAGCAGAAGGAAAAGACACGAATCTCTTCGGCAAGTCAAATCGGTAAAAATCGGGTCCGGATTCCCACGCGATTTTCTGGCACCGTTTCGAACTTGTTGGACCCGTCGGAAAACCAAGACAAGGCAAGAAACTCCTGCTCTCGCGGGTGCGAGCAGAGACGACGCGGAGTCTCTCGTAGTCGACGTGCGAAACGGAGAAAAATGTCAGTTTGTTTATGCTTAGCATCGTCTTGGCCCAGCAGCCGCGGCCAACCTCGGCCTGAAAATCCGGTTCTCTCCGGAGTCATTCAACTTCAGTGTCTTGACGAAAGTAAGTACAAGCTCAACGCCCACTCAGCATCGTTCAATACTGTCTCTTTGCTTAGCAACCTTTGATAAATTTCTGGCGTCCATGTTCCGGTGTACTCAATCTGACTCGAATCTTGCTCGAATCCCGATTCTCGCCTCCCTTCGGGTCTGCGTGTCTCGTGAACACTGCATCCACATCCATCTCCACACCGGCTTGCTCAATAGATGCCTCAACCAACAATCACCCCTCACATGTCTGCCCCGCGCAACACGACTCGATCTGTCTCTGGAGAAACAAAAACATTGACCTCTAAGATGTGGTACTACAAGGCAGCTAGACAGGATTTTCTCGTTTTATTCTTGATGTTCAGTCGTGATTCGCTATGCTGGCGCCTGCATGCTGCTTGGGCCCCTGCCGTAATCTGCCTTTGGTCATCCTGCCTTACAAATCTCACAATGAGTGTGCGCTCCCAGATTGGAACAACAGGTAGCCGTACTGCGTAAATGTGACGTCTACATCTGCGCTACGGATGTCTGTGTTTCAAGCATAGAGTGGTCAAATAACGATGAGAGCGCTGGAGTGCTCGAAGCAGACACTGTAAGCATGTTTACATTCGCCTTTTAAAAAATTCTGAGTACTGATACTTTCGGATCCTCTGTTCCCAATGACTGTGGCATCAGCAGAAAGAGGAATATTTTGTATTCAGACAACGAAGTCAGCCCCATTGAGAGCTCTCGTTAGATCCACTTTTTACGGCCATGCAGAATTGAATGGTTTTGAAAGGATTCTGAGGACCGTTAGCTAATGACTGCGCCGAACATGGTTATCCGCCTAACCGTTCAGCCCTCTGCCGTCCCGAGGGTTAGAGAAAAATTGCACGCTTCGCTCGTAACTAAAAATTGTTGTCCGCAGTGGATCGTACCATGCATGGTTCCTGAATTTCATCTGTCCACTGGATTCCACAGTTGGCTGTGCCGCATGGGTTCAACACTTCCAAGTTCTTGGTTCATTCAGCTCAAGCCGCTCATTCAGATTCACAACTATCTTTACGAGCGCTCAGCGCTCATCGATGACATCACCATTCAACCCTGTTTCTTCGCTGTCATTCAGTTGTACTCAATCTGACTCGCATTCCGAAAGATCCCGAACTTGGCTGGCGTTTCTACTAGTCGCACCTATCCTTGAACGCTATTCACCTTCACACCGGTCTACTCAGTAGACGCCGCCGTCTAGTCTCGTGCACAAGCTTTATTATTTTGTTAATGAACATTCAAGGGATCTGGACTTGTGGGTTGAACCTACTGGCACAAATCGAGGGCTTGAGAACTACACCGTAGCAATCCAGATTTTGAACAGCTTGGATGTAAAGGTACTAATGAACAAATTTAATGGATCTCGGAGCAGCAAATTGTTCTCCAGCTCAGGAGGATCTGGTTCCACTTTTCTCAAAACTTTACCCCTTTGGCTGAAATGTGAACCGGTGTCCCAAAACGGCACAATAGTCAACCCGATATGGAAGGCGGTACTGCGGCACGTGAAGTCGATGGTGGGCGCGATAAGAAGATCGCGTGCCTCTTGCTCTTGGCACCGTCGCTCCTTGCCATCTTCCGCGCCGTAATCTGCCTTTGGCAAGAGCTAGTCTTGCAGATCTCGCAATGTATGCGTTTCAACTTCCGAAGCCTTGGCTAAAGTTGTCGTCCGCAGTGGATAGTATCTCATGAATTCAGTGTGGCAGATGGAAGTTGTCGTCCGCAGTGGATCGAATATGAAGGAGGGAAGTACGCGCCGAAAGACAGGTCAAAATGCTACGATTGAACACCTAGGGTGGGATCCCTTCAAAGACGACCGTTGCTCCAGTTACGCACAATTGGGCCACCATTTTGTTCGCATGCGTGTGGCGAGTAAAATCTGCCACTTTTCAGATATTGATGCAAGCAGCAAAAATCGCATGCGTTTGAAAGGCTTTTCTAATGAGCATATTTTCACACTGGCCACAAGTGATCCTCTACGAGTACGCCCTAACTTTTGTGTCACTTGCACAACATTCAAGAACCACTTGCTCAGCTGCGCACTCGCGATCGTTGCGTTGATGTTTTCCGGAGTTGAGCTTCACCGGTCTAGTGGCGGTGATGGAAAATTTCACGTCTCGAAGGCAGTGCTTTCCCGCGGCCCTTGGGCGGCTCATTGGTGCTTGTTCTCCTGGCCAAAGGCGCCTGTCCAAAAATGTTACTGTATAAAGCCTCAAGCCTGAGGGTCACCGGCCAGCGCATTTTTATTTTGCCATGTCTTCAGCTGATTCGAACCACGATATTCCTTCCATTGGAATCACTGCAGCTCATTCGCCACTCGCGAAATGCCCTGTGCAGACCCTCTCACCGACGGCCCCAGGTCTTTCATCTCATAGCCCGACGACAGGCGTGCCTACCTTTCCAACATACATTGATTATGATGGAGATTCAATTATTGCATTCCAGCCGTCACCGACACTTTCTACCCATTCTTCCTTGTCGTCCGAGCCAGGGGAGGCCCCGGACGACCGACACGCGCAGGGCTATGTTGATGACCTGCTGGCGACCTGGGAACGTCGCAGGCTACTTTTATCGCTGCTAATGGCAGATTCGAACCGTCAAGGACTGTTTTCCAATGAACTCCAAAAGGAATTGGAGACGATCGAGGCACAGATCGGGACGATTCTTACGCTTATTCTTAAATCTCAAGATGCTAGGCGAGAGGCCCGGCAACTTACAGGGAACAATGCTCAAGCTCTCATAGATGCCATTCAGGATGTGTGTTTTCAAACGTTTCTTTTGGTTTCTTGTGGTCTATTTCTAATGTCGGTGGATAGGTGCTGAGCCGAGGAACACTTTGGGACGCGGCCTCACGTTCACAAGCTTTGCGATTACTGCAGAAGGTTTCCGAGGCTGAAGAAAAACTCCCATCTTCCCTTTTCATCACTGGTGTCAACGATCACGACGAATATCCGATTTGTCGTGGGGGGTTCTCTGACGTCTACCGAGCTTCGTATCGAGGACAGATGGTCGCACTTAAACGTCTCAGAACATTCACCGCGGATTCCACTTCGAAGCACACTTGCTTGGTGAGTCTGTGCTTGTTCAGATGTAACCCCTGAGCTTACCGCTGCGTGATAGCAATTTTACAGAGAGGCACTAGTGTGGCAGGACCTCCGCCATCGTTTCATCCTGCCTTTGCTGGGCATTGATCGTACAACGTTCGCCCCGGCATTCTGCATGGTTTCGCCGTGGATGAAGTACGGGACCGTACTCGAGTATTTACAAGATCACGGGCAAGGAGAGGTGAATCGATTGGTCGGTGCCATTCCTAATAGTCACTGTCAGTATTTTTCTCAACACATAAGACAGCTCCTTGAAATTGCACAGGGCCTCGATTATCTTCATTCGATGAATGTCGTTCATGGTGACCTCCGTGGGGCCAATATCCTCATTTCCAATGATGGGAACGCATGTCTCTCAGACTTTGGACTTGCAACGACCATTGATGACGTTGATTCAACCACCGGGGTCACATCAACCTCGGGTCGCGCTGGAAGTGTTAAATGGTTCGCGCCAGAGCTAATCGATCCGACGAAGTTCGGATGCTCAAAATTCGTGCGGACCAAGGCTAGCGATGTGTATGCCTATGCATGTGTCTGTCTAGAGGTGCGTCCTACCTCGAAATTTCGAACAAATGTACAGTTTCACTGATCGATCTGCAGCTATATACACAAAGGCCACCGTTCTCACATCTACGGGACATTACAGCCTCACTTCGGGTTATTGAGGGCAAACGACCGGAGCAGCCCCCCACTATGTCAGTCGAACTATGGCAGCTGGTGACCACCGCATGGGCGGAGGATTTTCGCGCCCGACCCAGCATTGATGACATCGCCGTCAAGTTGAAGAGTATGCACATACAAAAGACTAATTCCACACAGACGTAACCAGAAGTTGGTAACTCGGACTCAAGCGTGCCAGGTTGCAACAACGTACTCGCGGAAGCGGGGCTTTCGCGCCTGACCCATCATTCATGACATCGCCATCGAGTTAAAAGGGCATGCGTAGACGAAAACCCAATTTCACAGACGTAAAACCAGAAGTTGTTAACTCGGACTCAAGCGTCCCAGGTTGCAACGAGGCACTCGCGAAAGTAGGAAGGTTCTCCTATGACACTTGTAGTACTATGTTGTTGCGTGTTCCGAAGCTGAGGAACTATGTGGGTGCAGGGCAAGTGCCGAGTGAGGCCGATAGCCATGGGATCGCTGTTTCGGCTTTGATGATTGGCGCTAAAGCCAGTCTAAAGCAAGTTGAATTTTTGGGAGCTCGAAGGCAGAGGTGAGGATAAGGTGCGAATTCGAATTCTTTACTCAGCTCACGAGTCACAAGCGGTCCGAAGTTCGCGAAACCTAAACAAATGAAGAGGCCGAAGTTCAATGCAAGAAAGAAAGATGGATGCCCTGCCCCCCGCAAACAAGATAGACCTCATCCGTAAGACCCCGCGGTAGCTTCAGTCTCTCACTGAGCTAGAGAGAATTTTCCTTGGGCATGGAATTAATTCTCAAAGCCAAATTGAAGGCAGACGCTTGGATTGCGAATCACCTCGACATGACGAAGCCCACTCGATTGGAGGCAGGCAAGGGCAATAACTCGCGTTGGAAATCAAGTGTCATTAGGTGAGTTTTGTACTTTGCTCAGAGCACCTGGGTCGCTGTGATGCCGTCGTTGCGTCGCGGGAAAACAAACAAAACCATATACGCTCGTCCAAAATCCGAATAAGGAAATTTTGATGAGACTTATTCGACAACTGGAAACGACTTCAAATATTCATCGCTGAACAAAGCGAAAAAAAGCGTGTTATTCGTGACATTTAACACGAGGCAGCGCCAGGGTACAGAAGAAGCAGACAGACAGTGTCAAGGTAGTACAACCAACTCCAATTCCGCCAAAATATCCGTATCATATGGCATTCACCACTCAAGCGGTGATGGGGATGCAGTTAATAGCAATGAGTCCGCCTACGAGAGAAAAATGTGAGCTTTTGTGTATGGTGAATAATAATTAAATGTGTACCCCATTCTTGGTCGGGCGCATCGCAAGTGACGGAGGTCCCACCGCTATATGGACACTTGAGACTTCGAGCTGTTCTTAGACAAACAGAATGCCTACCAGTTGTTGCCGAGGACAGTGATGGGGCTGCAGCTCAACCCGATGGGAACATTGAGGCCAGTGAGGTCGAGGCCGAGGAGAGCAGCGACGACAGAAGCAGCGGTGCTGGTGGACGACACTACGCTGTTGCAGCACTGGTTGGAGGTCGGGGGTGGTGACCGGGGGAGTGGTGTTCGGGATGGCGGCAGCAAGGGTCTGCAACAAAGGTCAGGGTCAGTCATTATCAATGGGTTTGCGACAGGTACATACAATGAGCACAGAGGCGACGACAACAGAGAGCTTAGAGAACATGTTTGTTTGAAAGCTTGAACTACAGAGGAATGTGTTCGAGTGAGGATTGAGGGATGAACAGAGGCGCTTTTATAGGTTTTCAGCAATGCATTCCCGTGATTACACAGGGCCAGGCACTCAGTCGAGCATAGCGGTAATGGTGGAGCTATGGAGCCATTCGACAAGAGACGACGATGGGATGTCGGTCGGTCAATTGAGCGACAATGGACGAGTGAATTGAGAGCTGATGTTTTCCCATGGGTGACAGAGAAGTTCGCACAGCGAGGCGATCCGTGAATGTACTTCATATGTACTTGACAGGATGAATGCTACGAACCGTAAATCCGGAGTCCATCCGAAATGAGCTGGCTGAGCCAGTAAAGCCGGTGATTCCACAATGAATTTTGAAGAAAAACAAGCATCCAAAAACGAACCGTTTTTTCCGCATGAAAGAGCCGTGCAGAGGGCATATAGAGAGAAAAATAGCTCTCGACGTCATTGAACAATGGTCTGGACTCTGACAATGTTAGCACAAATCAAGGATCATTAGTTGAAGCGCGGGGACAGAGCGCATTTTGAGCGATGGCCAAGAGATCTTCGACGCCACTGACGCATCGATGAACAAGTACTCGACAGCGTAGACCTGCAAAGCATGGTTTGAGTGGAGCTCTACAGAAAATGAACGAGGTCCCTTCAGGTGGCAAGGGATAAAACACAAATATTACCGCCAAAGTGCTGATTCAATGCCCATCTCCGTGGCTTAAAGAGACGAAGGACAAAAGCGAAGGCGCAATCGAAACACAGAGCAGTGATCTTGAGATACCGAGCTCCGCACCGCTATCGGTCCTCCTCCCAAGACATTCCTGGGCGGCACCAGAGCCGCACGATAAACAGAGATAACCCTGAAAGAACTCTGAGAGGGGGTGAGAGAGCAGACACTTGAGATGCGAATTGATCACTTCTTGCATGTTTCTGCATCTGTGTTTCTTTGAAAACAGGGGCAACAGAATTCAATAATCGGTGTTGAAAATCGGGTCTCATGAGGATTTAAGAGCACCTGGGTTACTATCCAATGTAGTGCCGTTGTCCTTGCGTTCGCGGGGAAGCAAACAAAGTCACACACAACTCGTCCGAAAGCTGGATAAGGAAATTTGATGGATTTCTACTTATTCGCCGGAAGGGAATGCAAACGCGCTCGAATGAGTTACGAAAACGAATAAAAGACGCGTTATTCGCGACATTTAACACGAGACAGCGCCGGATACATAAGAAGCAATAGTAAGATAATAACTTCAATTTGGCCAAAAATGTTCATAACATCGTTTCGTTTCGTTTCGTTTCGAATGGCATCCATCGCTCAAGCAGTGATTGGAATGCAGTCGACGGCAATAATCCCAGCTGTAAGAAATTATGAACAACGTAAAAGAAACGAAGGAGTATCAAGTACATACTCCATTCTTTCTCTGGGGCATCGCAAGTGACTTCGGTCCCATTGCTGGAAGGTCATTTCAGACTTTGAGCTGTTCTGAGACGACTAGATTGCCTACCAGTTGCTTCCAATGGTGATGGGGCTGCAGCCCAACCCGATGGGAACATTGAGGCGAGTGAGGTCGATGCCGAGGAGAGCACCGGCGGCAGAGGCAGCGGCGCTGGTAGACGGCACGACGCTTTTGCAGCACTGGTCAGAGGTCGGGGGGGTGACCGGCGGGGGGTGACGTTGGGCATGGCGGCAGCAAGGGTCTTCAACGAAGGTGGAGGTTAATGGTTAGCTTCAGAACATGTCGTGAATTTGGTACGTACAAAGAGCAGAGGCAACGATTACAAACAGCTTAGAGAACATGTTTGTTTGAAAGCTTGAACTACAGAGGAATGTGCTCGAGTGAGGATTGTGGGGAAACGAGAGGCTCAAGTTTATGGGTTTCCGACAATGCATTCCCGCGATTGCACAAAGCCAGGTACTGAGTCGAGCATCGTCATAATGATGGGCGGTAGAGCCATTCGACAAGAGACGGCGATGGAACGTCGGTCGGTCAGTTCAGCCACAGCGGAGTGAATTGCTAGAGTCGTTGCGCATTCTTGGCGTATTCACAGGGGTGACAGCAAAGTTCGCACGAGGTGATCCGTGGAATGCGTACTTGACAGGACGAATGTTACGTCCCGCAAATCCGGAGTTCATTCTCAATGAACTGGCCGAACCGCAGATCCAAAATGAATTCCGAAGGAAAACAAGCGTCCCGAAAGCGCACCAATTTTTTCAGCATGAAACAACCTTCCGGTGTGTACTTATAGAAGACGAGAACCAGTTTCCGACGTCATTGACAATGGCCTGACAATATTAGCACATATCAGGCATCACTAGTCAAAGTGCGGGAACAGAGGGCTCTTCGAACAATGGCAAAGAGATATTGAGACGTCACTGACATCGACGAACTTAGTACTCAACAACATGTGCCTGCAAAGCATGGTTGAAGTGGAGCGATACGGAAAATGGAAAAATCGCCCAGTATAGAATCTCGATATGGCTGGTGCGATATTACCGCCAAAGCCCAACATCTCGGCGGCAAGATGAAAGGTACCATTGGTCTCAGTTGGGGCGCATGAGGTAAAGGTCTTGAGATACCAAGTTCCATACTGGTATCCGTTCCTGGACGATATCAGGGTGCAAGATAGATGAATGTAACGCTGAGAGAACTCTGAAGAGGGGTTGCGAACCAACGTTCCAGCCGGCGAAGGATGAAGTCCGAGTCTTCGCTTAAGCGACAATAAGCATTCCGAGCGGATGATGAACGTGAACTCGAATCAGAGAAAAAATTTCGAACCTAGCAATAGGAAGGACTAGAAAAAATAATACCCCTGCTCTTCCCACCCACCGCATGTTTCAACAGCGAGGTCCCGCGCCAACTCTTGATCAAATGCGGTTGTTCTGTTCTCATAGTGCTTCAAAGATCGTCGGCGCTCGCCAAGAAGGCAGACGGTAGGATAGCGAATCACCTCTTGGCATATTTCCGCATCCGGTGGGCTCCTTTGAAGAGCAGGGGCAATAGTTCCCGGCATGATTGAGAGGTCGTCAGAAGAGTTATGTACCGTGTTCGAAGGACCGATATCTTGCGCACTTGCATCACGGAACGGCCCGCTCAACGAGTCAACTATATGGTAGCGCCCAAGTAGCGCCGGCGTCATGTGTGAATCTGGACCAGCGTTCCAGGCTATACGATAAGATGAATCGGAATAGAAAAAGCCCATCGCTTGTCAAACTAAGAGATAGCGGCACTGCGCGCGACTGGAGGTGGTACATAGCTGGAGGTCGAAGCGAACGTTACGAACGAAAAGACAGCTGCACAGCCACATCAATCTCGCTCTTCACAACGTCGGCCCGGGCTTGCTCAATCAACGGTTGCAGGGCGTATCAAGCCGCATCAAACGAATCTATTGAGTCGAAACTGATGTAAAGTCCGGCACCTGTGCGCGCAATCCTGTCCGACTCGTTCTCCTTGTCGACGCGTTCTCGGCCTCTCGCAGCACCCACGCTGTATCATATCCGGTCCCGGCGCCCAATTCACCATTCACTGCATTTCCTCTGTTGCATCCGATGGGTGGGAAGCTTCCGGGACGAGGGCGTGGCGCCGAACGGGTCCGACATACCGAGGGACGGCACGGTGACGAGGAGGCGACCATCCGCGCGCTTCTTTCCTACTAGTACGTTTTTACGACCTATCGCGCACTGGTTGGGCGCTTGATGCGCGCAGCACAGTTCGTCGGTGGGGGTAACGGCGTCCAGCGGGGCGCGCGGGGGCGCTCCTCGACACAGTAGCGCCTCCTTCCTCGGACACGGCCTGGACCGGAAGAGCCTCGTCCACGTCTCGCAAATCGGATTTTTTTTTTCGTTCGCTAGCCAGTCACAGTCTATGCTTTTGTCGGGCGAAATAATCACGTTTGGATTGCGGCTAGTCCTTGCGACTCGTAAGATCTTCCACCCGACACACAGTAGTCTTCTGGTCCATGAGCTACTCGTATATCTCATCACGAACGAATGTCTTGCGTCAGTTTCTTCTCTGCGAGACCTGTGCCGCGAGATCGAAGATCGGGATCGTGCGACTTTAGAATGTGGCCTTCAAAGTGGCGGCGACTCGGAAGGGCAAGCACAGTGCGACTCCATGTGGGGAGCACTCAGCGTGTGGAAAGTGCGTCGCCCAAGAATGCACGGTCAAAAACAAGACAACTAGGTACAAAAGGGGTGGATAGGGGTGACGCTGACTCCTCCATCATCATTTTGTGCGTGTACGCTGCCGCCACCGAACCTGGGCCTGAGGGCCTGTATATTCTGTATCCCTCTCTACTCGGTCTTTTTCTTCCCCAGCCAGGATGTCACTATCGGTGTTGGAGGTGTTATCGATTCTGCCTCCATTGGGGCCAAATCTCGCAAGGCTCAATTCATCTGACTACTCGCGCTCTCACAGCAGTACTAGTAATGCGAATGACAACCTCTTGCATAACTGGCTTGATTGTCTCGCCTGGCTGCTCGCCGGAGCATCGGCCGAGTCCCAAGGTTGCGCTGTCTCTTTAACCCTTCTTCAAAAATGTTGCACTGTTACCATTGCATTTGATTCCACACCCACACGTCCAGAAGAACCACCGAGTCTGGTGCACTCTATCTGGAACTGGATGAAAGATGCATTTGCTCTGCCGCAAGAAGATGCCAACAAAAATGCCGAACTTTGCGATATGGTCGTGAATGCAGCGCAACATAGAATTCGGCGACGTATCACAGAGAAGGGCCAATGGGTCGAGCCTCTGATTGCTTTGGTAAATTCGATTTTCTTTTTCTTTTGCGAAGAGAATACTTATATCTCTCCACAGGCGGAGGAAGCTGACCTTACGGACTCCCAGCGAGCATTTCTGCTGGAAGCCAAGCTGCTCCAAGCCGATTTACGCGAGCGATTCCTCGATGCTGAGAACTTTGATGTGCATATGGCTTCAAAAGCGTTACGCCGTCGCGCTAGAAGCTATGAAGCTGCAAAAGAGCTGCTCGAGGGCGTCTCTTGGCTCTTCCCTTTTGAAATTCAAATGTCGAAGGGTGTGTCATCCGCTCTTCAGATTTGAAACCCCGTTGGCTCACACGACATTAGCTGGAGCCAAGTGGCCCTCACTGCTGCGCCACTTTGATAAACTTCTCAAGCCGTATCATCAATGCGCCCTCATCCGCAAGGCAGCTAAAAAATCTTTCATCCGCAATGCCCTATCCATACCGCTCCGTGTGATCGTACTTCCCTCCCCGGTTCCCGATCGAGGGTTCGCTATCAACATGGTTGATTTCGAAGCCCACGTTCGTTCATATCTTAGGGATGCACTGCTCTCATATTCGGAGGATGAAGGAAATAGTTCATTCGCAGTAGATGCGATTGATTCTCTCTGGTCCAACATCAAAACAGCTGTGGATGTAAACCAGGGACAGCTCATGCCTCTGCTCGCTCCCCACTGCGAATGCACCTTGTTGTGCCATCACTTCGATCTCTTGCTTCAGCCCAACAGTTTGTCTCCCGAGGAAAGTGTAGCTCCTTATCCTTATCTCGGGATCTCGAACCGCTCGTGCTTTCAGTGCACTCTCTACTTCAAGGCCTATACAGCATGCGAGCTTGGGCCTGCCTTTCAGACGCGAGGCTCTCATGAACAGGTCTCATCCTGTGTTGTTCCCGTTTCCAACAGCCCTCACGCAAACCAAGCCATCGCGGATGAAATGGCTACGCAACTAAAGCGTATAATTGGGCAGCTTCTTGCAGCACAGACCGATGAGCGGTATATGATGGCAATGCTTTCCGTTGATTCAACAGATTCGCCACCCTCCTCGCCTATTCCATAATTGATTTGTGGATGCACTAAGGCGTATGTTTCCAAAAAAAAAATTGTTCCTCTGGGTACTCACGGCTCCGGTAGGTTTACTTCGGTATAGGATTGTGTATTTATTTGATCCGCTTACCCAACATGTTCCATCGACCACTTATGTAGTCTGTCGAGTTGCGGATGCGATTTCGAATGGTCGACCGGTGCGTTAATCAACTCGCCGGATGTGATGCACCGATTTTCGAGGAGCTGGATCTCCTGCACCACGAGGCATTGGAATGGAGAACGCAAAAAATCTACTTGTAATGACTGCTACTCCCGGGAACTGATGGCTCTAAAGGAAATGTTCAAAAATATCATTGATGATACCGCAGTCACCTTCAAATCCGTCCATCTTAATGAAAATGCTAAAAAAAAAAAAAAAAAATCAGGGTCGTGAGCAGAGTTTTGTACTGTGCTCGGGGCGCCTGGTTAAATGCAGGCGTTGCACGGCGGAAAAGCAAGCAAGACCACACAACACTCATCCAAAAGCCGAATAAGGAAATATTGATGCGCTTATGCTAACAGGTTCCAATCAACGAAAGGGAAACAAAGATAAAGGCATGTTATTCGCGACATTTGACACGAGACAGAAGAAGCAATCGAATTAACAAATCCACTCTCGCCGAAAATGTTCGTATCATTGTTTCGAATAGCATTCATCACTTAAGCGGTGATGGGAATGCAGTTAATGGCAATAAGCCCGGCTGAGAGAAACCATCAGCGAAGTATAGCTGGAAAGCGTGTTTAGTCCATACCCCATTCTTTCTCTGGAGCATCGCAAGTGACTTGGGTCCCACCGCTAAATGGACATTTGAGACTTCGAGCTGTTCTGAGACGAATAGACTACCTACCAGTTGTTGCCGAGGACAGTGATGGGGCTGCAGCTCAACCCGACGGGAACGTTGAGGCCAGTGAGACTGAGGCCAAGGAGAGCAGCGACGATAGAGGCGGCGCTGCTGGTGGAGGACACGACGCTGTCGCAGCACTGGTTGGAGGTCGGGGTGGTGACCGGGGGAGTGGTGTTCGGGATGGCGGCAGCAAGGGTCTGTGACGAAGGTCAGTTGTTGAATTGTGTCGAGGATTTCGTGCGTACAAAGAGCACAGAGGTGCAGACAACAGCGAGCTTGGAGAACATCTTTGTTTGAGAGCTTGAACTACTGAGGGATGTGTTCGAGTGAGGATTGAGGGAGGATGAGAGGCTCTTTTTTATAGGTTTGCGACAATGTATTCCCGGATTGTAGAGGGTATTGCGACCCAGGCACCGCGTCGAGCATAGCGGTAATGGTGGAGCGGTGGAGCTATTCGACAACAGAAACCGATGAGATGTCGGTCGGGCGGTTCAGGAATAGCGAAGGAGTGAAAAAGAGCCGATGTACATTCCCATGGGTGACAGAGAAGTTCACGCATTGATCCGTGGAATATGTTGAATGTTAGAATGTTATGGTCTCGCACTCCCCGAGTCCGTTCGAAATGAAGCGCAGAACCAATACTGAAGGCAAATTCGCGATGAATTTCAAACATCAAACAGAGGAACGAGCTTCTGAACGACGAACCGATTTTTTTCTGGCAGTGAAAGCCCTCCAGAGTATATAGAACGAAGAAGCCAGCTCTCGACGTCATTGACGATGGTCTGACTATGTTAGTACAGATCAATCATCAATGGCTGAAGTGCGGGGACAGAATGCCTTGGACGATGCAAAGATGTTTTGAGAACATCGTCGACGTCACGGACGCATCTGCGAACGCAATACTCGACAGGTCTGTACCTGAATAGCACAGTTCAAGTGGAGCGAAACTGAAACTGAGCTTTAGACAGAATCTGATGCAAAACTCTGGTGCCTCGCGGCAAAGAGATATAAGAAAATGCGCAACGTTGGAAAGGCATGGAACATTAAGATCCTATTATGCACATCAAGCTCCAACCGTGGTACAAACGAGGAAGCTTTGGGTGCCGTGAGAGAGAAGGTCTGAGCGGCGCGAAGATCACGATAGGTGTGCGACTCTGAGTAAAACACGAGGGGAGCGGTGAAGCACGAAGAGACCGCGCCCATGAATGCGTGACCACTGGGGAAGCCCCGTCACTGCGAACGACCTGATGCGTACGGGGTACGAACGGAGAGCGCCAGAGAGATGTGCACGCCCAAGACAGAGTCACCACCAATGCGGACAAGCTTAAGCAAGCGGCGCTCGACCCGCACAGAAGGACAAAGGTGAACCTAACGCCCGGCCTCGATTGATGGTCCGCGCAGTTGGCGGTACGCGGGACGGCAGGTATTGACGAAAAAACAGTGGCCAAAATGCGATGCGTACGAAATGCGCGCCGGCAGCACCTGCGCGACGCGCACAAGCAGTGCAGGCACGAGGACGGAGCTGGTGGGCGCGACCGCGCACGAGAAACAGAGCATAGATAATACGGCGTGGATGCAGTCTCGCAGGCGGCGCTTAAGGAAAGTCGGCCGAAACAGCGTGAGAAATAATGCATGATTGGATCAACTATACCGTAAAGTATACTCTCCTTCGCTTCCTGCGTCGGGTCCAGGCAAGAGCCCAAGTCGAGTCTGATACTTCGGGCGGCTGCCTAGGGTCTACTTCCCTTCAAGATTTTGCCATGCCCTCAGCTGATGATGACAATATTCCTTCTATCATCACTGCCGATCTCACTACAGACGATGTCAAGCCTTCTCCACCGCTCACGACGTCCCCCGTTCAGACTCTCTCTCTGACGGCACCAGGTCTTCTCTCACCTCATAGCCCAGCGGCTGGTCCCCGCCGTTCCTTAGACGTGCCCAGCTCTCCGACATACATTGACGATGGAGCATCAGTTATCACGGTCCCTCCGTCACCATCGCTCTCCAGCCATTCTTCTGTTCATTTCCATCCTACGAGTCTTGCTTTGCGGGACAACAAACCCGAGTTACGCTCGCCCTCACTGTTGTCGCCCCTCGGCGGCAACAGGAACACCCACCAGCGGAAAGGCAGTAATGCTACGTTTGCCACGACAGTCAGCGACGCCACAGAGGCGGACTCCTCGTCTCGACCAGAGGGGCTGCGACACGTTAAATCCAACACAACTAGTTTCACGCACGTCGGCTCGCGATCAGTGTCGCGTGCAAAACGCGATACGACGGACGCTGACACTGGCACGGCCATTTCGGAAAAGCCCAAGCAGAAGGCAGGCGTGGAACTTGACGAAGACGTGGAACCAACCCCCTTCTGTTTCTGCGCAAACAGTCTCGCTCGCGGTCTGGGTCGCGTGCAAAACGCGATACGACGGACGCTGACACTGGCACGGCCACTTCGGAAACAACGGCGATGCGAAAGGTAAGCATTGGAACGGACGAAGACGTGGGCCTAACCCTCTTCCGTTTCTGTGCAAACAGTCCCGCCATGATGCCGGACCTCAAAAGTTTGGACAGAGTTGAGAATACCGGTGGAGTCAGTGGCTTTCTGGATGGCCTCGGGGGAACCATTGATCAGCCAGAAATCGAGAGACATATCGAGCATTCAGTCTTGTCACTTGAGTCGCAATCCAAAGCATGCGAGGCCCCGGATGATCGACACGCACAGGGCTATGTCAACGATCTGCTGACAGCCTGGGAGCATCGCAGGTCACTCCTATCCATGATGGCAGGTTCGAATCGTGAAGGACGTTTTCCTGATGAACAGCGAAAAGAATTGGAGGATATCGAGGCGCAGATCGGGACAACACTTATCTTTATCCTTGAATCTCCAGATGCTAGGCGAGAGGCCAGAGCATTCACAGGGAACGATGCTCAAACTCTCATAGATGTCATCCAGGATGTGCGTTTTTTCGACGTTTTCCTCGGTTGCTTATGGTCTCTTTCTGATGTCGGTGGATAGGTGCTGAATCGAGGAACGCTTCCCGATGCCGCCTCACGTTCACAAGCTCGGAAATTACTACAGAAGGTCTCCGAGGCCCAGGAACAACTCCCGTCTTCCCTCTTCATTACTGGAGTCAACGACCACGACGATTGTCCAACTTTTGCTGGGAGTTTCGGTGACGTCTATCGGGCGTCGTACCAAGGACGGATGGTTGCGCTAAAGCGGATCAGAACCTTCACTGAAGATTCGACTCGCACTCTGAAGCACACCCGCTTGGTGGGTCTGTCATGATTTGGATGTATCTCCCCCAGCTTAGCACTGTGCAGTTTTGCAAAGAGGCGCTGGTGTGGCAGACCCTCCGTCATCGTTTCATCCTGCCTTTGCTGGGTATCGATCGTTCCACGTTCGCGCCGTCATTGTGCATGGTTTCGCCATGGATGAAGAACGGGACTGTACTCAAGTATTTACGAGATCACGGGCAGGGAGACGTGAATCGATTGGTTAGTGCCATTCCTAGTCACTGTCAGTATCTTCCTCATCACACAAGACAGCTGCATGAAATCGCACAGGGCCTCGATTATCTTCATTTCATGAACGTCGTTCACGGTGACCTGCGTGGGACCAATATCCTCATTTCCGATGATGAGAACGCATGTCTCTCAGACTTCGGGCTCGCAACGACTATCGATGATGTTGATTCATCCAGGGGTACATCAACCTCGAATCGCGCTGGAAGTGTTCGATGGTTTGCACCGGAGCTAATCCACCCGACGAAGTTCGGGTGCCCAACATTTGTACGCACGAAGGCTAGCGATGTGTACACCTATGCGTGTGTCTGTCTAGAGGTGCCTTTAACCTCGCAATCTTCAATCTAGCTTGTCCTGATATTTTCACAGCTATATACACAGAAGCCGCCATTTCCCTATCTTCAGGATGTCGCGGCCCTGCTCGGGGTTATCGAGGGCGAGCGACCTGAGCAGCCCCCGACCATGCCAGCTGCACTGTGGCAGCTGGTGACCACCGCCTGGGCGGAGGACTTTCGCGCCCGGCCCAGCATTCATGACGTGGCCGTCAATTTAAAGGACATGGTAGTGTCCCGGCTGCCCCCATAGACACCTAACTGTTGGGGTTCGAACCAGGTAACCCACGACGCCTATCATCTTTCCTCTCAACTTCCTTGCTGTCCAAGCTCTCGCACTGCTTTCCCGTTTTCCTGTTATCTTGCATCGACACCACACACCCACCATCACTGTATTTTTACTACTCCCATTCTCGCATCGGCACCACATACGCACCATCACTGTATTTTTATCACTCCCAGGTTCACCAGCCTATAAAGGTTGATAAAAGTGTATTGCTAGTAATCTTTCATCGTATCGACCAGTTCGCAACAATAGTATATTGTATTGATTAGTTGGCTGTAGCATAATACTCAGAATTAAGAGGCACATGCTTGGTAAAACCAAGTGTTCGCTGTGCGTCGTGACGTCCGTCGTGATAATACGCTTTAGAGTCACCATCTTTCCTTCATAGGAAGCCTGAAAGTTTTCGAATGGACTGAACTCGCCACCAAGTATGGGCATTGGTAAGTTTCGGGCCCCCAATTTATTCAAGAAAGTCAGTAGGAGGGAACGATCAAGCCATAGACTCGAGTCAGTGCAGTTGATTGTACCGAGAACTTCGGCCTTGGTGCGGTTTAGCGTATCTCCTCGCACACACGCTCGGCTGCAGCCGACTCTCTAAATCCTCCTTTGTACGAATCGGGGGGAAGATACATTATCTTTGCGACAACCATACCGTTGGAATCGAGCCCAACGATTTCTCTCTGAATTCTCCTCGGACGTTGTTCTGAATGCTATTAGAAGACATGGGTTCGGTGCAATCTTTTTTGACGCGGTGACAGAGTGTTTGCAGAGACGCCTCCGGCGGAGCTTGATCGAGACTGATCGCAAAGCTTTTATCGAGAGGAGAGGTATGCGAATCACCTCGAGTCTTTGCCTTTTCGCCCTTGTATTCGTGACTAAGCATTTCCTTATCCGGAAGCCCCTGTCGGCTTTCTCTCGGCACACCTCCGTCGTCCTCTCGATTTATTCTATTTATTTTATTCCTTGCCTCGTAAATTCGCGTCACGTCCTGTTTCAGGAGAACAATGGACTCCCTGGTGGCAAGAATTCTGAAGTGGCTTTTCTGTGCTCCACTACGTCTACTGGACAGTCGCGCCGACCTCCTAATTTCCTCCCGACGCGTCCTTCCCAATATTAACGCGTCTAAATCACCCCAGCACCTTCCGCAATGTTAAATTTTACTTTCCGTGCATTCATTCCACCTACCGAAGCCCAAACGAACACCGAATCCGCTTCGGATCGAGTAACACCGTCATTCTCGGCATTCCACCCTCATATACCTCCCAATGTGCTGTCTGGAGAGCCCGAAATCTTCTCCCAGGTCGTGCCACCGAATACATCCTCATTTAAATCTCGATGCCTATACCTGCCGGTGCCCGTCCTTTCCAGAGATCTCATTCTGCAAACACATCTGCGCTGTCGAAAACCATTTCCCCGACCTTGTTGTTCCACGCTCGCTACCTCTTGCATCCCAACCTTGGAACGATAACGACTATATCCAGCCCATGATCCCCCCTATTACCACCGCTCGTTCCACCATTTCAGCGGTATCCGAGGATGATAGTGAACTGCTCGATGTCATTCTCAAGAAGCTGCAGATCATCCAGCGTGAGAATGCCTCCCTTGCCAGCGTCTCTTGCGACGACGTTGCGGGAACTCGACACTTCTTTAACGGACGTCACAAATAAAGGCCGACTCGGAGGTGCTTCCACGCTCTGTCAATGTTGCCCCAAACCAAGGAACGAGGAACGAAACAGCCGAAGTCATGGGTAAAAGGAGAAAAGAAGGAAAGAAACGAAAGCACACCGACGGGTATTGCGGCGGCCAAGCAAGCGGGAAATCCGCGCGCCCAGATGCTCGTACTAGCAAGAGGGCTGGTACCATCCCCGGAATCTGGTCCCTCCGCCAACCCAGAAATACCTCGGGCTGGCTCAACAGCTGGAGACGGGCCCTTCGATGAAGACGTCACTGTCGATGCCACCTTGTTTAATGGCTTAACGAATGTCGACGATGCCGTACTGCAAGCTGCTCCGAAGGGCACCGAGGAGACGAGAGAATCTGCCGAAACGAAGCTGTTAAAAACTCTTGCACTGCACTCTATAATACCATGTTTCCCCCCTGACGCTCCGAGGATAACTTCGTATTACCGTGATAGTGGCTACAGCATAACTACTCCAGGCAGCTATTACCGCTGAGATAGATGTCTTCTGCTCTACTTGATAAATAAATTCATTTTCCTCAGAATTGACTCCTCTTGGTATTGCCACCCGAATTCCGTGACATTGTGACAATATTCTGCACGAAAGACGAGAAATTACAAGAATATACAAGGCGGAGATTGAACAGAAAGGTTTGCCGCGCATGCCGGTCCAAGAGAGGCATTTCCAAAAAAGGGAATCCAAGGGCGAAAAGAACACAAGTATCACCTCGACCTAATGAGGCCATATATTGGACAGGGAGAAGCGATAACCTGTGCGAAAATCAGGTGTAGTGAGTTTTGTGCCTCGCTTGGCGCGCCTGGGTTGTCATCCAATGCAATGCTGCTATTGCACCGGGGAAAAGCAAGCAAGGTCAAACAGCGCTCGTCCAAAAGCCAAATAAGGAAATTTTGATGCGCTTAATATTCGCCAAATGCTAACAGGTTCCAGTCAACGAAAGAGAAACAAAGATAAAGGCATGTTATTCGCGACATTTGACACGAGCCAGCCAGGTACAGAAGAAGCAATCGAATTAACAACTCCAATCTCGCCGAAAATGTTCGTATCATTGTTCGAATAGCATTCATCACTTAAGCGGTGATGGGAATGCAGTTAATGGCAATAAGCCCGGCTGAGAGAAACTATTAGCAAAGCATAGCTGGAAAACCGTGTTTAGTCCATACCCCATTCTTTCTCTGGGGCATCGCAAGTGACTTCGGTGCCACCGGCCGAACAGCCTTCGCGTCATTAGTGCAATACGCAGCCGCTTCATACACCGACGAGGGCTTCCACCACAGGAAGGGGGAGAGTCTGGGAGAGTGATCCATCGAAGAATATGTACATCAAAGCGGGGCACTTCAGTTTCGGTGTCGCTCCACTTGAACCGTGCTTTTCAGGTACAGGCCTGTCAAATACTGCGTTCGCATAAGCGTCCGTGACGTCGACGATGTCTTTGAAACATCTTTGCCATCGTCCAAGGCACTCTGTCTCCACACTTCAGCCAGTGAAGGTTGATCTGTGCTAACATTATCACTTGTGTTCTTTTCGCCCTTGGATTCCCTTTTTTGGAAATGCCTCTCTTGGACCGGCATGCGCGGCAAACCTTTCTGTTCAATCTCCGCCTTGTATATTCTTGTAATTTCTCGTCTTTCGTGCAGAATATTGTCACAATGTCACGGAATTCGGGTGGCAATACCAAGAGGAGTCAATTCTGAGGAAAATGAATTTATTTATCAAGTAGAGCAGAAGACATCTATCTCAGCGGTAATAGCTGCCTGGAGTAGTTATGCTGTAGCCACTATCACGGTAATACGAAGTTATCCTCGGAGCGTCAGGGGGAAACATGGTATTATAGAGTGCAGTGCAAGAGTTTTTAACAGCTTCGTTTCGGCAGATTCTCTCGTCTCCTCGGTGCCCTTCGGAGCAGCTTGCAGTACGGCATCGTCGACATTCGTTAAGCCATTAAACAAGGTGGCATCGACAGTGACGTCTTCATCGAAGGGCCCGTCTCCAGCTGTTGAGCCAGCCCGAGGTATTTCTGGGTTGGCGGAGGGACCAGATTCCGGGGATGGTACCAGCCCTCTTGCTAGTACGAGCATCTGGGCGCGCGGATTTCCCGCTTGCTTGGCCGCCGCAATACCCGTCGGTGTGCTTTCGTTTCTTTCCTTCTTTTCTCCTTTTACCCATGACTTCGGCTGTTTCGTTCCTCGTTCCTTGGTTTGGGGCAACATTGACAGAGCGTGGAAGCACCTCCGAGTCGGCCTTATTTGTGACGTCCGTTAAAGAAGTGTCGAGTTCCCGCAACGTCGTCGCAAGAGACGCTGGCAAGGAGGCATTCTCACGCTGGATGATCTGCAGCTTCTTGAGAATGACATCGAGCAGTTCACTATCATCCTCGGATACCGCTGAAATGGTGGAACGAGCGGTGGTAATAGGGGGGATCATGGGCTGGATATAGTCGTTATCGTTCCAAGGTTGGGATGCAAGAGGTAGCGAGCGTGGAACAACAAGGTCGGGGAAATGGTTTTCGACAGCGCAGATGTGTTTGCAGAATGAGATCTCTGGAAAGGACGGGCACCGGCAGGTATAGGCATCGAGATTTAAATGAGGATGTATTCGGTGGCACGACCTGGGAGAAGATTTCGGGCTCTCCAGACAGCACATTGGGAGGTATATGAGGGTGGAATGCCGAGAATGACGGTGTTACTCGATCCGAAGCGGATTCGGTGTTCGTTTGGGCTTCGGTAGGTGGAATGAATGCACGGAAAGTAAAATTTAACATTGCGGAAGGTGCTGGGGTGATTTAGACGCGTTAATATTGGGAAGGACGCGTCGGGAGGAAATTAGGAGGTCGGCGCGACTGTCCAGTAGACGTAGTGGAGCACAGAAAAGCCACTTCAGAATTCTTGCCACCAGGGAGTCCATTGTTCTCCTGAAACAGGACGTGACGCGAATTTACGAGGCAAGGAATAAAATAAATAGAATAAATCGAGAGGACGACGGAGGTGTGCCGAGAGAAAGCCGACAGGGGCTTCCGGATAAGGAAATGCTTAGTCACGAATACAAGGGCGAAAAGGCAAAGACTAACATTATCAGGGTGACCATCGTCAATGACGTCGAGAGTTTGCTTCTCTGGCCTATATGCACTCTGGGGCCTTTTCCTGCTGGAAAAAATCGGTCCGTCGTTCAGAAACTCGTTCCTCTATTTGATCTTCGCGAATTTGTCTTCAGTATCGGTTCTGCGCTCCATTTCGAGGAGTGCGGGACCATAATATTCATCCTGTCAAATAGATATTCCACGGATCGCTGCGTGAACTTCTCTGTCACCCATGGGAATGCACATCGGTCCCAATTTACTTCTTCGCTATAACTGAACCGCCCGACCGACATCTCATCGGTTTCTGTTGTCGAATGCTCCACCACTCCACCATTACCGCTATGCTCGACGCGGTGCCTGTGTCACAATACCCTCTACAATCCGGGAATGCATTGTCGCAAAGCTATAAAAGAGCCTCTCACCCTCCCTCAATCCTCACTCGAACACATCTCTCAGTAGTTCAAGCTCTCAAATAAACATGTTCTCCAAGCTCGCTGTTGTCTGCACCTCTGTGCTCTTTGTACGCGCCTGTTGCAAACCTAACAATTGACCTTGACCGTTGTTGCAGACCCTTGCTGCCGCCATCCCGAACACCACTCCGCCGGTCACCACCCCGACCTCCAACCAGTGCTGCGACAGCGTCGTGTCCTCCACCAGCAGTGCTGCCTCTATCGTCGCTGCTCTTCTTGGCCTCAGCCTCACTGGCCTCAATGTTCCCATCGGGTTGAGCTGCAGCCCCATCACTGTCCTCGGCAACAACTGGTAGGCAGTCTATTTGTCTCAACAGCTAGAGATCTCAAGCGTTCTTAAAAAGAAAAGGGTCGTTTACCTTTGGCACTTCAATTCCGACAAAATCATGTCCTAGTCCGCGCTTGCTGAGACAGGCAGGAGCAATAACTTGCGTTAAAACCGGGTGTCACGAGCAGGATTTTGTCCTTTGTTTGGCGCGCCTCCAATGCAAACCAAAAGCAAACAAGGCCACATGAAGCTCGTCCAAAGGCCGAATAAGGAAATTTTGATGTCCTTATTCGCCAAAATGCAATCGATGAGAGGGAAACAAGCACCAAGACATGTTATTCGCGACATTTAGCACGGGACAGCCGGGTACAGAAGAAGTAATAATAACAACTCCAATCTCGCTGAAAATGTTCGTATCATTGTTTCGAATAGCAACCACTTAAGCGGTGATGGGGATGCAGTTAATGGCAATGAGTCCGCCTGCGAGGGAAAAATGTGAGCTTTCATGTATGGGGAATAATAATTAATGTGTACCCCATTCTTTCTCGGGCGCATCGCAGGTGACCGAAGTCCCACCGCTATATGGACATTTGAGACTTCGAGCTATTCTGAGACAAATAGACTGCCTACCAGTTGTTGCCGAGGACAGTGATGGGGCTGCAGCTCAACCCAATAGGAACATCGAGGCCAGTGAGGTCGAGGCCGAGGAGAGCAGCGACGGCAGAAGCAGCGGTGCTGGTGGACGACACGACGCTGTTGCAGCACTGGTTAGAAGTCGGGGTGGTGACCGGCGGGCCGTTCCAGGGCATGGCGGCAGCAAGGGTCTGCAACAAAGGTCAGGGTCAATTGTTAGGTTTTGCGATAAGTGCGTACAATGAGCACAGAGGTGGCAAAGAGCTTAGAGAACATCTTTGTTTAGAGCTTGAACTACGGGGGAGTGTGTTCGAGTGAGGATTGAGAGAGGATGGGAGGCTCTTTTGTAGGTTTGCGACGACACATTTCCCGCGATTGCACAGGACACTGGGGATGCAGACACCGGCTCTTGCGTAGCGGTAATTGTGGAGCGGTGGAGCCGTTGGACAAGAGACGACAAAGAAATATCTGTCGGTCAGTTCAGCAACAGGGACGAGTAAATTGAGAGCCTTGGCAATTCCCAAGGGTGACAGAAAAGTTTGACATGATGTCCCGTAAACCCGGCCTCGAAATGCAAAAAGCGATACCGAAGATAAATTCGAGATGGACGTCAAACAAGTATCAGGTGGAGGAACGAATTTCCGAACGAGGAACCTTTTCTTTTCAGCAAGAAAAAGCCCTCCAGAGGGCCTAGAGCATGAAAAAACCTGCTCTCGACGTCATTGACAATGGTCAGACAGCGGTAGCACAGATGATCAACGATCACTTGGCTAAAGCACGGGAACATGGCAAAGACATTTTGAAGACATCGCGACGTCACTGACGCATCTGCGAACGCGGTACATACTCGACATGGTTGTACCTGAAAAGTAAGGTTCAAGTGGAGCGTTACAAAAATGAATAAATTATTTGGACCCAGCATTATACGGAATCTGGATATGGCATACGGTTTGCTCACCATCTCCGCGGCAAAGCGGGCGGAACAAAGGGCAGAAGGGAAAAGGGGTCATAGAGTAGTTGGCCTTGAGGCAAGAACGTCAGTCATGATTTGGTGTTGAGTCTGCACCCACAAGGGGAGCATACTTGCAGTTATTCCCATATTCCGCGGAAAACAGCACCGAGAGCCCGTCATTTAATGCTAGGTGAAATTCAACTGAGCATAGGCATTCGATCGAGTCAACATGAGAATGGACCCAGTAATTAAAAGGTGAAAGAGAAACACAAGACTATTGGAAAACTGTGACGACGATGTCATGAGCAGCATATCGACGTTGTGCTCGGATGCGGGGTCCTGTACGACATGCACGAGTGCTGAGCGATACGGAGCGAATACCGAGAAACGCCGGCGAATTCGAGGAGAGGCGCGGCAGGCACGGGGGCATATGGGACGAACGAGAACGCTGGCTAACGCAGGGTGCATGAGCACTGAGCAGGACGACGGAAGCACCAGCCAACGGGCAGGGATGCGCCGCGTGTGACGGGACGAGAAGACTAGCGCATGTATGCGGGCAAAACGGACAAGAACGCTATGTAGCGAACACAGGCAGAGATGCACCGTGTGTGGGGCTACAAGCGCACGGGTACTAGGCGAGAGAGAACGAGCATCTCTGCGGAGAAACTACAGCGAGAGTAAATGGCAAGTTCCGTTCTACTTACGAGACGCCGCGTCCCGAAAAGTCCTTATGTCGCAGTGTACATGTGCACCCAGTTCCTCCAAGTTTCAGATTTCTGAACCTGCCAGCGACGGAAGGTCTGGTAAAATGACAAGAAAACCGAAGGAATTTCAAAAGACCGTGGTCACGGTGGTGTGAGAACAGCGTTATGTCGGATCACGCGGCATCATTGAACTCAATCAACTCATTCGGCTTACGTAGACCGACCACTGTAAGATTCGCGGGCGTTCGCTCTGCCGTCCTCAAGCCTTACCGTTCACAGCTCGCAGAATGAACGGCCTGAAAGCTGCCGCCCGGTTGGTCGGAAACTATACCAAGGGCTACTTAGATGCGCAGGCGAAGGTCTACGACGCGACGTCAAACGATCCTGGGAAGCCTAGCGGCACCCAGATGAATGAGATTGCACAGATGACTTACAACCAGGGCGACTTTGTCGACATTATGGAGACGCTTGAAAAGCGGCTGAATGATAAGGGCAAGAATTGGCGCCGTGTTTTCAAGGTTCGCTGACCTGACCGTATTGAATTACTGGGCTCATTACTGTAACAATCTAGGGTCTCACCCTGCTCGACCACCTCCTGCACCACGGCTCGGAGAACGTTATTATCTACTTCAAAGATAATCTGTCTGTGATCAACACGCTCAAGGAGTACCAGTACCTCGACGAGGATGGAAAGGACCAAGGCGGTAATGTCCGCGCCAAGGCGAAGGCCATTACAAGTCTGCTCCAGGATGAGAGCCGGCCTCACACCGAGCGACGTGCATGGACCAACCCGACCGGGAGCATGCGTGACCGCATGACGAATGATGCCAGTGACTCGGAGGCGAATCTGTTTCGGAGGGCTCTCAACGAGGGCAGCAGCTCGGGGTGGGGCGGAGGGTCGGGCTGGGACTCGGGGGCAGGCTGGGACAGTGCGACAGGCTACGATTCGTGGAGCAGCAAGAGTCTCGTGCAAATTGATGGGCGAGATCTCCACGAAGAAAGTTGGTTGGATCCTAACCGCAACAAAGACAACCGTCCTGGACCGGGCATGTTACCTCCGCTGCTGTCCGACATCCTTCATAATCCAGCCCACAATCTGTACTCCGTCGCCTTCACCATGCCGGAATTTTCGGCAATGCGTACAAGCCCCCCCTCATCCCAATCAGTATCGTCCAACTCCTCCACTACAGTTCTTCCCCAGGATGCACCCTCTTTTGAAGAGGTCTGTGCGTCCGTGCCTCACCCAGACGCGTACTATTGTCCGACAGACAACGGCTGGGTTATTCTGAAGTGGGGGTATGCCGACCGACCCCACCCCTCGCTCGTTCGTTTGAGATGTCTTCGCATCACCCGCTTCCACGTCCGATCCGGCATAGCCCGGAGAATTGCTCCGACTCTACTGGAAACGTAACCCACCACTTTCACAGATACAAAAAGGCGGTAGACGCGCACAAACTCGATGTTCCCTTCCATTTCGATAAATGGGACATAGTAGAAACCGTCAAGCACAAGCGGCGCGTAGGCGCCGTGCTTCCGAACCTCGAACTTGAGAAAATCGCGCTCGAAGATGAACCAGAAGGGCCGCTGCTAGATTTGTATGTGTGCTGCCAGTGCACATGCTATCTGCTCCGTTCCCCTTTAATACCTGGCGTCATCCCAAGACTTCTATGGGACGATTTTGTGAAAGAGAAGTCAAACAATCCTCAACCAGGAAAGACTCCAGAGCAGTCTGTGGCAATGGTAATGGAAAATATGCTAATGTGAGTGATCCATTACGTCTCGGTTGACCCTTAATGGAGTTTCTTAGAGCAATACAAAACAAACTGTGGAGGGGTGAAGACCGCATGCTTCGAGCCAGTCGTCTGGGATTCCAGCGGAAAATAGGCTGGAGTCCAACCACGTGAGTTTCTCTTGCGACTATTCAAGGCAGAAATTCAAGCATTTGGCACATAGAGAGAAAGTCTTTTTATCTCTTGGGTTTTCCAGCCATACATTGGACAATGAAACTTGTTTGCGACCCCCACAAACCGATGTCAACCAGCCGCAAGGGAAACAAAATCGCGCCAGGCTGATGCGAGCCTGGGCCGAGATCGGCTCCTGGGTGGCCAACTATAAGTGTATCCATAGCTGTAGGTCGTTGTCCGTTGTCCGTGTTACGCTCTGAATGTTGCTTAGCAGCGCTAGTGCAGCACGAAGACAAAGGGTTCAAGCTCTGGGTGAGCCTCCAAAACGTCAGAGAAAGGTATCAGCTTGGCATTGGCGGTCATCCGGATCAAAGTGAGTTAATCCGTGGCCGCAGTTGCTTCTGTACTGAGTTGTTTCATTTTCAGTTCCTCGCAACGGCGAACTTGGTCTCGAAAACAGATCCGCTCTGGAAAAGCGATACAAGGAATGGCGAAGTCTAGGGATGACCCCAGTCACGTACACTCCTGGTAAACGTTCTCCTCAAGTTCTATGTTTCTTACTGTGAACAATGTCTTCGCCCCAGAACTCCTCATTTTTGCCTACTTGGCTCAGTGTCGTTGCGATCCTGAGCGAAGTGTCGAGTATTTCTCCAGCATGCGCCAACTAGTCTTGACGTTAGAACACTTGGGCATGGCCTCCGAGTCCGTTCTGCTCATCCTACTCCAGGGCGCCGGTCAGATATTCCAGCAGACATCTGTGTCGCCCGACATTTCTTTTTACCTTCCGGGGAAGCACTCTCCGATGGATGAAACCGACCCACATATTCGCGCCATCCCGGCCTCGGATGGAAGCAGCGGCGGCAGCGAAGACCTTTCTTCCGAGGATCTCCCGAGCAAGAGCGGTAGCGGCAGCGGCAGTTCTCGTTCGGCCGCCTCCTCAACAATTCCCGAGCCCGTGGTCGCAATTACATCTGCTACAGCAACGAAGATCCCTTTACTTCTCCCTCCGCTGCCCCCTCAGCGGCCTCACTCGCAGGAGCGGACGGCAGAGCAGACGACCGATGCCCAGGTCTTGCCTGGCGGCGGGACAGCGGGGGAAGCTGACCCTGCCCGACTCGAGACTGAACGTTTGGCGGAAGAACGGTTACAGTTGGAGGAACGGCGCGTTCAGGCCGAAAACGAGCGGATCGTAGAGGAGCAGCGCGTCGCTGCCGAGAAAGCCGAGCGAGCACGCATCGCAGCGAAGGAAGCCGAGCACGCTTGGTTGGAGGCGGAGCGAGTTGCTGCTGCGCTCCTGGCGAAACAGAAGGCAGCTGACAATACTCCTTCTGCACCTAAGAGCGACATGACTGTTTCCCCCCGAGTTCTCTGAAGGCCCGGCATCGTGGCAAACCGAGGCATATATCGACAGTCTGTTGGCAAGCTGGGAGCGTCGCCGGCCTCTGCTATCAATGATAACTGTAACGTTGCCCGACGCAGACCGTCGAGGACTTTCTGCCGCCCAAGTCCGCCAGAGGCTGGGGGATATTGAGGCGCAGATCAGCGTGCTTCTAATACACACTATCGGCTCTCGTGAAGCTAGGCATGCAGCGCGGCGACTTGTAAGCGAGCGCGCTCAATCTTTCGTAGATGTCATCCAAGATGTTCGCTTCTTTTCTTTCTTTGTGATATTTCTCTGACATTGATGATAGGCACTGGATCGTGGGACCCTTCCGGATTCAAGTTTGCGCTCAAAAGCCCGACACTTGATGCAGAAAGTTTCCGAGGCGAGGGAGCAACTTCCATCTTCTCTTTTCATCACTGGCGTGAACGACCACGACGAGTTTCCCACATTCGGTGGCGGGTTCGGAGACGTCTATTAGGCTTCCTACCAGGGGAAGATAGTGGCACTGAAGCGTATAAGAACATTTACGGCGGACTCCACGACGCACCGCCACCGCTTGGTGAGTCTTTTGCCATTTCGTTGTAATTGCCGAGCTCAGGGTTGCATGACAGCAATTTTATAAAGAGGCGCTGGTATGGCAGGGCCTCCGCCATCGGTTTGTCCTCCCTTTGCTGGGCATCGATCGTTTAACATTTGCGCCGTCATTCTGCATGGTTTCGCCGTGGATGAAGCATGGGACGGTGCTGAAGTATCTACGAGATCACGGGCGTGGTGGTGTGAACCGCTTGGTTGGTACCATGGCCCCCCGCCGCTGATCATCCTTTTCTCACGCATCCGACAGCTACTTGAAATTGCGCAGCGCCTCGATTACCTCCATTCCATGAATGTTGTTCACGGTGACTTGCGCGGCACCAATATCCTCATTTCTGATGACGGGAGCGCGTGTCTCTCGGACTTCGGACTGGCCACCACTATTACTGATGTTGATTCGACGGCGGGGGTCACATCAAGCTCGAATCGCGCTGGTAGTATTCGATGGTTTGCACCAGAGCTAATTGAACCGACCAATTTCGGATGCACAAAATTCATACGGACGAAGGCGAGCGATGTGTACGCCTATGCATGTGTCTGTTTAGAGGTACCTCCACCCTCGAAATCTCAATATAATTCAACTAATTGAGCTGCAGTTATATACGGGTGGCCCGCCGTTTTCCGATCTCCAGGATGTCGCGGCAATGCTCCGGGTTATCAAGGGCGAGCGACCTGAGCAGCCCCCTTCCATCTCAGCCCCAGTATGGCGGCTGGTCACCTTGGCATTGGTGGAGGACTTTCGGGCTCGGCCTACCATCCATGACATAGCCGTCGTGCTGGAAGGCATTCCTTAAGGCCAGCACGATCTGGCTCATGCGATTCCTTCAAAAGCGTCGTCTGAATCAACCCGGAGCCACCTGCTATGCTGCTCCCTCACGACTCTTCCGCATCCGCCACTGACTGTGATTCCTACTGGTTTTGGTACTTATCACACTGCTTTCGTGCTCTTCCACAATGTGCCCCTTCCAAAGTCTTGCTGAACTGTACTCATTCAAGGTGTCGTCCTACCTCAAACTCTTGATTCGCCAACGTCTGTCTTGGTTGCAGCATTCTTTGGATGGGCTGAGACCGTCTGTTCCTGCGCGTACTTGACTATTTACCTCGTTCGGAAGGTTGCTCGTTTCCACCGGTTGGCTAAGTTTGCTTCCGGACACTGGACCAGCGCTCATTTCGGGGTAGATGGCTTTCACTAGGTCTGTATTCAGTAGATTGCAGTTTATAATTCATCTAGGTCGGATTTCACGAGTTGATTCACTCCGGTGATCCGTTTGTTCCATCGCAAGCGAAACGGCCTGGTATAAAGTACGAGGTTCAGGTGTTTCGGGTAAATTTCGCTCTTTTTCCCTTTGTTGTTCCGATAAACCGATTCTCCCACCAGGACAATAACTTGCGTTAAATTGCGAGCGGAGTTTTGTTTTCTGTTCGGCACACTTAGTTGCCATCCAATGTAATCCTGTCGTTTTTTTACGATGGAAGGCAAATAAGGCCACACGAAGCTCGTCCAAAGGCCGAATAAGGAAATTTTGATGCTCTTATTCGCCAAAATGCAATCGACGAAAGAAAAACAAACACCAAGGCATGTTATTCGCGACATTTAGCACGGGACAGCCAGGTACAGAAGAAGCAATCGAATTAACAACTCCAATCTCGCCGAAAATGTCCGTATCATTGTTTCGAATAGCATTCACCACTTAAGCGGTGATGGGGATGCAGTTAATGGCAATGAGTCCGCCTGCGAAAGAAAAATGTGAGCTTTTATGTATGGTGAATAATAATTAAATGTGTACCCCATTCTTGGTCGGGCGCATCGCAAGTGACCGAGGTCCCACCGCTATATGGACATTTGAGACTTCGAGCTATTCTGAGACAAATAGACTGCCTACCAGTTGTTGCCGAGAACAGTGATGGGGCTGCAGCTCAACCCGATGGGAACATTGAGGCCAGTGAGGTCGAGGCCGAGGAGAGCAGCGACGACAGAAGCAGCGGAGCTGGTGGACGATACGACGCTGTTGCAGCACTGGTTAGAGGTCGGGGTGGTGACCGGCGGAGTAGTCCCTCCGGGCATGGCGGCAGCAAGGGTCTGCAACGACGGTCTAAGGTCAATCGTCGAGTTTGCAATAAATGCGTACAACGAGCACAGAGGTGCAGACAACAGAGAGCTTGGAGAACATCTTGAACTACGGAGGAGTGTGTTCGAGTGAGGGTTGAGGGACGATGAGAGGCCCTTTTATAGGCTTGCGACAACGCATTTCCCGCGATTGCACAGGACACTGGGGACACAGGCACCGGCTCTTGCCTGCTCTTGCGTAGCGGTAATTGTGGAGCGGTGGAGCTGTTGGACAAGACGACGAAGAAATATCGTCGGTCAGTTCAGCAACAGGGACGAGTGAATTGAGAGCCTTGGTAATTCCCAGGAGTGACAGAAGTTTGACATCATGAATATTACGGTCCCGTAAACCCGGAGTCCGTTCGGAATGAAGGGCAAAACCAAAACCGAAGACGAATTCGTGATGGATGTCGAATATCAGATGAAGAGGCTTTACGAACAACGATGCTCCTTTTTCTTTTTTTCCAGCGCGGAAGAGCCTTGCGAGGTGCCTCCAGGACGAGAAAACCACCTTCGACGTCATTGACAATGTTAGCACATATCAGCCATCACTGTCTGAAGTGCGGGGATTGAGCGCACCTCGAACGATGTTTTGAAGAAATCGTCGACGTCACTAACGCATCTGCGAACGCTGTACTCGACAGGTCTGTTGAAAAGCAGAGTTCAAGTGGAGCGTTACAAAAATGGAGAAATTATTTGAACCCCAGCATTATACGGAATTCGGATATTCCATCCCGCCCAAGTTTCATGATAATCTCCGCGGCAGAGATGGAACGAAGAACACAAGGGAAAGACATAATGGGGTAGTTAGTCTTGAGGCAAGAACGCCACCTCATGCCTTGGGGTCGAGTCTGCAATCCACCCACAGAGAGAACATGCTCATTCCCATATTTCGCGGCAAGCAGCACAGAGCCCGTCATTTAATGCTTAGAACAGCCCTGGGTCGCACAATGCGAAAAAACCAGCATGCACAGCGCGCATCAGGACGCCATTCTGTCATACACAGAGAAGGCACCATCTAACAGAGTCATAACCGTCGTAAACCTGAAAAAGCCGGATGTGAAGCTTCGAAGCCGGGATGCACAAGATGAAATTCAACTGAGCGTGGGCATTCGATCGAGTCAACATGAGAATGCACCCAGTAATTGAATGGTGTCAGAGAAACACGAGACTACTGAAGAACTGTGACGACGATGACCTGAGCAGCACATCGACGTTCTGCTCGGATGCGAGGTCCTGCACGACATGCACGAGCGCTGAGCGATACGGAGCAAATGCCGAGAAATGCCGGCGAACTCGAGAGGCGCGGCCGGTACGGGAGCATATGGGACGAACAAGAACGCTGACTAGTGCGCAGTGAACGAGCTGAGCAGGACGACAGGGTGCCAGCGAACGGGCAGTGGTGCGCCGCGTTGGCGGGACGAGCGCATGCACGCAGTACAGGCAGAGATGCACCGTGTGTGGGGCTACAGGCGCATGAGTACTAGGCGAGACGGAACGAGCACCTCAAGAGTTCTGCGGAGAAACTAAACGAGGGCAAATGGCAAGTTCCGTTCCATGTGTGAGACGCTCGGTCTCGAAAGTCCTCATGTCACAGTGTGCGACAAAATTGTTCCAAGTCCTAGATTTCCAAATCTGCCGACGGAGGGTCTGTTAAAATGACAAGAGGATTCTAGCCAGGTATTGTGGGGTTTGACGCGAACCGAGTGATGGTTGTGGGAAAGAACCGGTTCGAAGCGTGAGCGTGACGCGTCGTTTGAAATTCCCAATCAAGACAAACCTGCTTGACTGCTTGACACTGCGCACAACAACACCCAGTCAACATCCTGGCTCCGCACTCGATATTCTCGCGCCTTGCATATCCTTTTCTCTAACCAGCTGCAATCTGCACTCCGCCACTTGAATCTCTTGCACTGGCTCCTCGTGCTATAACATAGGGTCTCACTTGACACATGCCCGCTCCTCGTCCATCCGAGAGCGCAGAGGCAGCGCGCGCGGCTGCACAACAAGCGGAGTTCAACGAAAAGAAGTGGGTATGGGTCCCCGACGACAAGGACGGCTATCTGGCCGGTTGGGTGAACAAGGAGGAAGGGGACTACGGCGAGATCGTCCTGGCTGCCGGGGGCGAAGTATGTCGCGTCGTTCTCGAGCCTGAATTCTTCCTCACTCGTATTGTTTAGTTTCGGACGGTCCCTCTTTATGCCCTCTCTAAAATGAACCCGCCAAAGTTTGATCGCGTTGAAGATATTGCGGATCTTACTTTCCTCAACGAAGCCAGCGTCGTTCACAATCTCCGGCTGCGGTTTGGTTCGGGCGCCATTTATGTCAGTGCTGTTCCGATTATTTTCACGCATATTGAAGCCCGCTGTAGACATATTCTGGCCTGTTCTTAGTCGCCATTAACCCGTACCAGAGTCTGCCCTTGTACTCTGATGCCATCGTCCAGCAATACCGCAGTAAACGAAGAGACGAGAATCCTCCGCATATATTTGCTGTCGCAGAAAGAGCTTGGGTAAACATGGGTGAGGAGAGGGAGAACCAGAGCATACTAATAACGTGTGTTTTCCGCCGTATCCGATTCACTCGTGCTGATGAAATTTCAGAGGCGAATCTGGTGCCGGCAAGACCGAAAGCACCAAGAAGGTCATCCAGTACCTCGCCGCCATCGCCACCGACGTCCACGCATCGCATTCGCGCTCCCCCACCATTGGGGCCACTCTACCACGCAGCGACTCCTTCCGGCGCGGACATACCCTGTCTGCGTCGGCCAGCGGCAGCGGGAGTCAACTCCTCACCGCACGCGGGCGCCTGGGTCTTCTGGAGCGCCAGATCCTCCAGGCGAATCCGATATTGGAGGCGTTCGGGAATGCACAAACCCAACGCAACAATAACTCGAGTCGGTTCGGCAAGTTCGTACGGATTACATTCGCGCCGGACGGCAGTATCGCGGGTGCGAATATCGATTGGTATTTGCTGGAGAAGAGTCGGGTGGTATTCAGGAGCGAGGCGGAGCGGAGTTTCCATGTTTTCTACCAGCTCATGGCCGGTGGTGGGGCGTTGAAGGGTCAGTTGGTTTCTTTTTTACCATCTGGGTCTTGACGTCGCAGCCAGAAAACCTCTTGCTCGGTGGCGGAGTAGAAGATTACGAATATTTAAACAAGAGTAGACGCGAAGTAGACGGCGTGGATGATAGAGAAGAATGGGTTGCATTAAAGGTGAGTTCCCTCCTCTAGTCCTGAGCCTCTCTGACATGGAGAAGAGCGCACTCGACACCGTTGGCTTCACCGCCACCGAACAGTTCGATCTCTTCCGAATCGTCGCCGCCATTCTGCACATCGGTAATATCGCCATTACTGCCACGAGAGCCGACGACGCCGTCATGCCCGACCCATCTCAGGCCGAGCGTGTCTGCCACCTGCTCGGGCTCCCAGTTGCGGAATTCACGCGCGCCGTCCTCCGGCCGCGGACGCTTGCCGGCCGGGAATGGGTCTCCCAAGCGCGCACGCAAAAGCAAGCACTCGAGGAGCTCGGCTCGCTGTGCAAGACGCTGTACGAAAAGTCCTTTGGCGCGATCGTCGACCGGATCAACCTCGCCCTCGACCGCCCTTCGAGCAAGTCCACGTTCATCGGTGTGCTCGATATTGCCGGGTTCGAGATCTTCGACATCAACGGGTACGAGCAGTTGTTGATCAACTATACGAACGAGAAGCTGCAGCAGTTTTTCAACTACCATATGTTCGTGCTGGAGCAAGAGGAGTATACGCGGGAGGGCATCGAGTGGGAGTATAGGAATTTTGGACTGGATCTGCAGCCGACGATCGATCTCATTGAGGCGAGCGGGAGTGTTATCGGTATCCTGAGCTGCTTGGACGAGGAGTGCATCATGCCCCGGGCGACGGACCTGACGTTCACGAACAAGCTGCATGGTCTGTGGGCGGGTGGCCAGGACGAAGAGCACCCGAATCCGGGACGCGCGAAGTACGAGCCGACACGATTCGACCAGGGGTTCATCATACACCACTATGCGGCCCGAGTCGAGTACCGCACCGACGGGTGGCTCGAGAAGAACAAGGACCCGCTGAACGACAATCTCACGCGCGTACTCGCAGCATCGTCGGACCGATATGTCGCGTCGCTCTTTGCGGACTACGCGGACGTGCTGCTGACGCCGTCCAGCCAGGGCAGCAGCGGAAGTGCGTTCCTCAACGCGGGCAAGAAACGCGCGATGAAGAAGGGCGCGTTCCGCACAGTTGCGCAGCGGCACAAGGAGCAACTTTCGAGCTTGATGTCGCAGCTCCAAGCGACGCAGCCGCACTTTGTTCGTTGTATCGTGCCGAACTCGAACAAGAAGCCCGGGCGCATGGATATTCCGCTAGTGTTGGACCAGTTAAGATGCAACGGTGTGCTGGAGGGGATCCGCATTGCGCGCCTGGGGTACCCGGAATCGGCTGCCGTTTGTCGAGTTCCGCCAGCGTTACGAGGTGCTCACGCCCGGCATCATCCCACGCGGGTACATGGACGGCCGCGAGGCGTGTCGGCGTATGGTCAGGGCGCTCGAGCTCGATGCGGCGATCTTCAAGATCGGGACGTCCAAGATCTTCTTCAAGGCGGGGGTGCTGGCGGAGCTAGAAGAGAGGCGGGACGCGCTGCTGTTTGATATCTTCTCGCGACTGCAGGCTGTTGCGCGGATGTGGACTGCAAGGAGGCAGATGAAGAAGGTTTTGAACCGCGCGGTAGCTGTACGGACGATCCAGCGGAATGCCAGAGTGTATGGCGAGCTGCGGGAGTGGCCGTGGTGGCAGCTGTATACGAAGGTGCGTGAATTAGATTCTGGTCGACGTATTGAACTTATGAGCTGTTAGGTCCGCCCGCTATTGGCTGCAACGCGCAACGACGACGAGCTCCGGAAGAAGGAAGCCGAGTTGGCTCTGGTCAGGGAGCGCGCTGAACGCGACAAGCAGGAGCGGGAGGCGTTGGAGAGCCTGAAGATGTCGTTGGAAGCTGAGAAGCGGAAGGTCGAGGAGGAGTTGGAAGCGGAGCGCGGACTCGCGATGGACAAGGATGCACTCCTCGAGCGGAGCAAGAAACGCGAGAGCGAGCTCGAGGATGAGGTCGCTGCGCTGCAGTCTGACATCGACACGTTGGATTCTCAGCTCGACCAAGTGATGAAACTGCAGAAGGAGAGCGAGGCGAAACACGAAAATCTTCTGCAGGCGTTCAACAAGGCGGCGGAGCACATTGTGCAACTAGAGGCGGAGCAGAAGGAGTGGGCGGCGAGGGAGGAGGAGCTGAACGCGCAGCTGATGGAGGCGCAGAACGGGTCGGACACCATGCGCACCGACCTCGACGAGCTGCACAAGGTCAGCGAGGAGCTCAAGAATCTCGCGGTGCAGCGGGAAGAGGATTTGGCGCGGGCGAAAGAACGGACTGATGTCATCGTCAAAGAGCTCGAGGGCAAGCTCGAAGCGGAACACCGGAACGCGGAGACCCTCAAGCGCAAGACAGAAGAGCTGGAGGGGAACGATCGACATGCTCAACAACAGCTCGCAGAACTGACACGTACCAAGAGCGAGTACAGCGGGGTTATCCAGCAGCGAGATGCACACATCGGGACTCTTTCAGAGCAAGTGGCGTCGATGAAGAAGCTGCACGGGGAGGCCCTGGCCGAGATCTTGGCGCTCCAGAACGACATCAACACGCTCGAGGCGCAGCTGGACGCGGAGCGAGGGGACCGCGAGAACGAGGCGGAGACGCGTAATAAGCTCCAGGGCGAGCTGGACGAGCTGCGGGCGCTGATGGAGGCCAAGACCAGCGAAGCGACGCGGCGGGACCAGGTCGAAAAAAACAAAGAGCAGGAGCTGGCGGATTTGCGGCAGCAGACGCAGAAGTTGCAGCATGACCTCACGGAGGGCCGGCGAGTGCTGCTGGCCGCGCAGAAGGACCTCAAGCTGGAGCTGGATACGTCGGTTAGGGAACACGCGAACCTGAAAGAGAGCCATAAGGCGCTGGCCGAGCGGGAGCGGGATGCGCAGGCGGCACTGGGAAAGGCGCAGGTGACGCTGGCGGAGCTGGAGAGGAGCAAGCGCGCGACGGAGGCGCAACTGCAGTCGTTCCAGACGCGCCACAGTGAGTTTGAGAACGAGCTTGCTGATGCCAGAAAGGCCAAGGAGGTAAAAAAAGCTTGCTTTATCGCTGTATGCGCTCGCTCATAATTTGGCAGGCTCTGGAGCGCCAGTTAACGGCGACGCAAGGGAAATACCACGACATCGAAGACCTGATGCTGCAGATGGAGCGGGACAAGGGCACGCAGGACCGGCAGCTCGAAACGACGCGCAAGCAGCTCGAGACAGAGAGCGCCAAGCGTGCGCAGCTGGAGAAGGCTGCTGTCAGCCATAAAGCGGAGCTCGCGAAACTAACCGAGCAGAACGCGCGCCTCGAAAGCGAGTTAACGCGCACGCAGGCGGATTTGGCTGCACGGGAGGCGGAGGCAAAGGAGATCCAGATCCAGACCGTGAAGCACACGACGATCGTGGAGCATGTCCATGTTCTGGAGGAGGCGAAACGCGTGACGGATCGCCAACTCGCGGAGGCGCAGACCGAGCTGGCGAGCAACCAGGCGTATATACGGTCCCTAGAGAAGGCGAAGCAGCGGCTAACGAGCGAGACGGAGGATTTGGTGCGAGAGACGGAGCGGGAGAGATTGGAGTTGCGGGCGAAGGAGAAGACGGTACGGGCGCAGGAGGAGAGGATGGGGGAAGGCGCTGGCGGATGCGGAGAGGGTGAAGAAGGATAAAGAGGCGGCGGATATGCATGCGAGGAGGCAGAAGTTAGAGCTGGAGAGTGCGCAGAGGCAGGTGGAGGAGCTGACGAAGCAGCTACAGCAGGCGCGGGGCGACGAGGCGCAGCTGGACATGGAGCTGCGGAGGCTGGCCGACGAGGGCGGGCAGGCGCCGACGCCATCGATGGCGCGCCGCGTGGCGCAGCTCGAGGGACAGATGATCACAGCGAGCGCGAGTCGGCCGTCATACCCGCGGCAGAGCATCGATGGGAGCGACTGGCGGCGGGAGAGGGAGCGAATGGAGAACAAGATTGGAGAGCTGACGAAGGCGTACGAGGCGAGCACGGCGGCGCAGGCGGAGCAGCGTTCGCAGATAGGGGCGCTACATTCGCAGGTACAAGAGCTGCGGAGGGTATTGGATGATGCGGAAGCCGATCGGGGGCTGCTGCAGAAGGCGCGCAGGGCGTTGCAGGCGGAGTTGGAGGCGATCGGCAAGAGCAGCACAGTTAGCAACAGCAGCCAGGCGACGGACGGGCACAAGCTGCAGCTGAAGCAATTAAATATGGAGCGGGCGTTGGAGGAGCAAGAGTATCGCGCGTCGGACGCGCTCGACCGGATGAAGAAGGCCGAAGCTTATGCGAACCAGTGCCAGGTTGAGCTCGGGAGAGTCAAGGTGGATAATTCGGAGCTGGATCGGTTGAATGTGAGCAAAAATCTGTTTCAAGTCCAAGTTGGATGTTTCTGACGCGGTACAGGCAAATCTGGAGAAACAGGTCAAGGAACTGCATGCGCGCATTGCGGAGCTGGAGACGAAGCCGCTGATTTCGCCTCGGCCGGCGGCACGTCGGGAGAGTCGGATTGAGGAGCTGCAGAATCAGCTTCAGACGAACAAGGGCCCGGGGGAGGAGGTGATCCGCTCGCTCGTTCTTCGCACTGAGATTGGAGTTCTTTTGTTTTCTACGACGGCGACGAGTAACGTTTTCCTAAGTTATGTATCACGACACATCTGTATTGTAGCCACTGCATTCTCATTGATATTAATGGACTCCTTGTATGATGTTCGTTCGTCATCACACTGGCGATGAGCACCTTGCGTGGCCCACTCGACAGATCCGCACCCCCTGCCGCCGGAAACGGGCATGACCGCAGTATTGATATGCGATTCATAGCGATTATCGAAGAATATCTTTGACATGTTGTTTCCAGTTTTGACGCTCACTCTTATGTACAGCTGTGCCCTGGCGTTGTCATATTGAATCGTGAATAAAGTTCCTTTGTGTTGGTGACCTCCTGGATGATTTACATGCTATCGATCTCCCCCCTTTCCAAAAAAATTTGATGATCTTCCCACTGGAATCTTTCCAGATGAGCTTCAGAGCTCGTGTATAGGATCCTCAGGGTGGTTAGATGGCGACTGTGAGGTGGTCTAAATTTTGGGGCAGAATTGAGCTCGCAAGAGGGTTGCCGAGTCAGCCACCACCTTTGCAAAAAGAAATTTCGATTAGGTGCTAACTCGATCTGCCTTGTTACTTTCTGAATTGTACTTTGGTGCATTGTCGAGAACCAGGACTACCGCCCCATATTTTATTCAGATGAATTGGAGCAAAACTGAGGTCAGAAAAGAATTTCACTTTATTTTGCAAAGGTACGCTAATTTGCAAAGGGGGGAGATCGATATTAAACCGAATATTCACAGAAATAGAGATTCATCAAAATTTCCTTATCCGGCTTTCGGACGAGTGCTGCATGGCTTTGTTTACTTTTCCGACGATGGCAACCCAGGCGCACCCAGCAGAGCACGAAGCTTCACTCATGATATCCGATTTTCGACGCATATCCTCTCCCCTGCCCGTTTCATCCTACGTCACGCTCCGAATCCTGTCTGCGTAGGCCCGTAGGGACTCAGAGAGCTTACAATTTCCTCTTGTGCAGCCCGGCTTCAAAGCTTCATATCTGACGGGTTCTAGGTTTTACGAGTGACTTACGACAGGTTCGACTCAGCGCCAGATCGTGCCTCCTCTGTGCGTGACAGGATAGCGTCCTAATGTGCGATGCGCATGCTGGTTTTTTGCATGTGCCACCCAGTGTTTCTTAAATGACGGGCTCTCGGTGCTGCTTGCCACGGAATATGGGAATAAGTATGAGTATGCTCTCTTTGTGGTGGATTCAACTGGATTGCAGACTCGACCCTAAGTCATGAGCTGGCGTTCTTGCCTCAAGACCAACCAAAGACCAACTACCCCATTATGCTTTTCCCCTTGTGCCCTTCGTTCCATCTCTGCCGCGGAGATTATCATGAAACTTGGGCGGGATGAAATATCCGAATTCCGTATGATGCTGGGGTCCAAATAATTTCTCCATTTTTGTAACGCTCCACTAGAACCCTGCTTTTCAACAGACCTGTCGAGTACAGCGTTCGCAGATGCGTTAGTGACGTCGACGATTTTTTCAAAACATCGTTCGAAGTACGCTCAATCCCCGCACTTCAGACAGTGATGACTGATATGTGCTAATATTGTCAGACCATTGTCAATGACGTCGAGAGGTGGTTTTCTCGTCTTGGAGGCACCTCGCAAGGCTCTTCCGTGCTGGAAAAAAAGAAAAAGGAGCATCGTTGTTCGTAAAGCCTCTCCATCTGATATTCGACATCCATACCAAATTCGTCTTCGGTTTCGGTTTTGCACTTCATTCCGAACGGACTTCGGGTTTACGGGACCGTAACATTTATGATATCAAACTTCTCTGTCACTCCTGGGAATTACCAGGGCTCTCAATTCACTCGTCCCTGTTGCTGAACTGACCGACCGATATTTCTTCGTCGTCTCTTGACCAACGGCTCCACCGCTCCACAATTACCGCTACGCAAGAGCCGGTGCCTGTGTCCCCAGTGACCTGTGCAATCGCGGGAAATGCATTGTCGCAAACCTATAAAAGACCCCCTCATTCTCTCTCAATCCTCACTCGAACACACTCCTCCGTAGTTCAAGCTCTAAACAAAGATGTTCTCCAAGCTCTCTGTTGTCTGCACCTCTGTGCTCATTGTACGCACTTGTTGCAAACTCAACGATTGACCTTGACCGTCGTTGCAGACCCTTGCTGCCGCCATGCCCGGAGGGACTACTCCGCCGGTCACCACCCCGACCTCTAACCAGTGCTGCAACAGCGTCGTGTCGTCCACCAGCTCCGCTGCTTCTGTCGTCGCTGCTCTCCTCGGCCTCGACCTCACTGGCCTCAATGTTCCCATCGGGTTGAGCTGCAGCCCCATCACTGTTCTCGGCAACAACTGGTAGGCAGTCTATTTGTCTCAGAATAGCTCGAAGTCTCAAATGTCCATATAGCGGTGGGACCTCGGTCACTTGCGATGCGCCCGACCAAGAATGGGGTACACATTTAATTATTATTTCCCATACATAAAAGCTCACATTTTTCTTTCGCAGGCGGACTCATTGCCATTAACTGCATCCCCATCACCGCTTAAGTGGTGAATGCCATTCGAAACAACGATACGAACATTTTCAGCGAGATTGGAGTTGTTATTAGTATTACTTCTTTTGTACCAGGCTGTCCCGTGCTAAATGTCGCGAATAACATGCCTTGGTCTTTGTTTCTCTTTCGTCGACTGCATTTCGGCGAATAAGGACATCAAAATTTCCTTATTCGGCTTTTGGACGAGCTTCGTGTGGCCTTGTTTGCTTTTCCACCGTGCAACGACGGCATTGCATTGGAGGTGCGCCGAACAGAGTACAAAATCCTGCTCGCGATACCCGCTTTTTAATGCAAGTTATTGCTCCTGCTTGTCTCAGCAAGCACGGACTAGGACATGATTTTGTCGGAATTGAAGTGCTAACGGTAAACGACCCTGTTCCTTTCAAGCTGCTCCCGAACAGCCTTTGCGTCACTAGTGCAATACGCGGCCGCTTCATACACCGACGAGGTCTTACACCACAGGAAAAGGAAGAGTGATCCATCGAGGAATATGTACGTCAAAGCGGGACACTTGGCGGTGAGCTCGGCGCGCAAACCTGCCAAGTCGGGGAGCTCCGGAAGGCGAGGCGGAGTGGGTTCGTACTCCGTCTCGTATATGGAGACTTCCCACTTGAGGGTGAGGGAGTGCAGGGTGCTGGGTAGCGGGCTCAAGGGGATTATTTTAAGGAAGGACGATATCTGCCAGTCGAGTCGCTCGCCGTTCTTCTTGGGAATGAGTGAGAACTCCTCCGCAGGAGTGAGCGTGAGTTGGAGCTCGGTAAGATACGGGAAGAGGGTGAATAGAGCCTCGATCTCTGCCTTATCGAACGTATCTCGAGCGGTGGTCCTGAAGCGCACAGCGAGGAAGGTGATGTTCGGTAAAGCGGTTATACCCTGCAGCTCGGTGATGAAGTCGGTGAACGCGGGGCGGGATACGAGGGTGATGCGGGTGAGGGTGCCCCTCTGCACGAATATGCGGAGATTTTGGTGAGTACCAGTGTACTCTTCGAGAACTGGGAATATCGACAATTCCTGTGCAGGTGTCAAGTTCCATAAAGTATCTCCATAAGGGCTTGAGAAGGAGCGCAGATTGGGGAATTTACTGAAGATTTGGACAGCGTGGATCATATCGGGGAGGCCACCCGTTCTTAACGTGCGCACATTTGGGAAGGGCGTCACGTCTGATTTGGCGAGAGCAAGGGCGTAGGGAAGATTGAGTTCCCGGAGGGTATCACGGGAGAGCACGGAAAACCAAGCATTTTCCGTGGGGTAGTCGAGCCTCATCTTCATATTCGCGACGCGCAACGTTACTGCAGGATCGACATGCTCTTGAATTAAAGTTGTCCTCCCTGAGACCTCCAGGTACCTGAGTGCAGGTAATCCACACAAGTTGATGGTTCCAGTGCGCGTGAATCGAATGCCATCGGCATGAAGTCGCTCCAGTCCGGTAAAGTGAGGCATGCGCTCGAAAAATGCGGTTATTAGGACGTGTTCACTATGGTCTTTTTGTGCGGACGTAGATCGCTGCCATAGGTGCGTCACTTCGCGAGTGAAGCACAAACGCACGTGTGGAGCTATCCTGGGTGAGGTCCAGAAGCGCAGGCGTTCCAGGGCATCGTCGAGCTGCGCTCTCCGGGGATGGAAGCCATTCGGATATGTGTAAAGTGTGAATTCGGCGAAACCAAGTGGGCGCGCAATGTCGTACAAGGTGCGATGAGTGGAAGAGAGACTCCTGCGCGCCGCCGGTGGGAGATGAGAACAGACCTCCAACCACAACTCTGCTGGAAATGGGTCCATCGTGGCGAAAGTTGCAACTTCAGGCTTGTATGGCAGACTAATTCGTGGAGGAAGGGGCAGATAAGTGAAGAGTAGGTCTTGACGTGATGAAGCGTACCTTGCACTACAATGCACGGTTAGCTGTGTAGACTGATAGTCCGCCCGAAGGACATGGGGGCTTATATACTACTGGTACGAGATAGATAAATATCTGGACTCATATAAAGGGTGCCACTTATTTTACTGCATAATGCCGAGATCTTGTACGAGATGCCCGAGGCCATGCGTGCTTCAACTCCAACAGTACCGGTCATTACCGTCGACGTTTTTGACGAGGTGTAGAGAGCATCCTTCAGTTTTATGTAATTATAGGAATGAAAAGGACGAAGGACGCACCGACATGTTGGGCTTCAAGTTCCGGCTGTTCTCAAAGATAGCCCGATTTCCGGAGAACATGGGGCTCGTCGGTGGTAAAATAGCGCGGACTCGCGAGGGAAAAGGCGTTCGCAAGCGGGGATGTTATTTGCAGTTAAAACGCGGACGGCGACTTAATTTATTCGGGCGGCATGTTGGTTGAATGCAGGCACGGACGCATGACGTCACGCGTTACCGAGCTCTTCAACTTCAAGTTCAATTCAAGTTGATCAAAAAAGCCTAGCTCAGGAACGAGCGGAGGAACCGCGACGGATTGGCACAGAACAACAGCAGGGCTCGGCGAGGGAGGTCGGAACTTCAGCTCTGCTACTAGCACGCCGTTCAACAAACCACGCGCAATTCATAGGTTGGGCTGCCCGTGAGCATCAGCATTTCATTTCTACTTTGCATTCTATGCTTCACCGGGCTGTCGGTTCGCGCATGCTACATTGGACCTCCCAGGGACTTTGTGATGCAAGGGAGCCTTTCACATTACTGTGCGACTCCACGGCTCGTACGAGGCTTTTGGTTCGCATCGGATGTCGCTTTCGGGCATCTGTGTTGGCGCTGGATTCGCTTCGCCTTCCTTTTTCCTGCGGCGGGTCCATGGCGAACCGAAGTCGTTGCTATTCCCTGCAGATGTTCAAGCACGCCGTTTGCGGGCTGTCGTTCAATGCAATTGCGAGCTCGTCCCTGCGCTTCGAGTCTCCTCGTTCACACTCATTCGTTCGATGTTATGTTTCGTCTACTTATCATCATACTCGTCTATGTTCTGTTTCTCCTACGAGGTCGCGCACACCGGGTCCACCTTCGCACGGCTCGCAGGTGCTGCTCTCCGCGATCGTTCCGTACTCGTCGCATTTCGACGTCAGTTTTCTCGCTAATCCCTCCCGCCCGCATGGTCCCCGCATCGATGCTGGCGGCCTTGAACCCTACCGATCGAGCGCGCCCGGGCGTTAACCCCGCCTTTGTCCTTCTGCGCGCGCTGAAATGGTGCATACATATTGGCGGTTACGCGGTTCGGGCACCAACTCGCCTATACCCTTCCGTATTAGTGGTGACTCTGTCCTGGACGCACATCTCTGACCACCCTACCTGTTGTTGACGTCTCTCGCATCACAAATGCTCCGTTCGTCTGCGCGTCCTCGCCGTATGCCGTATGCATCAGGTCGTCTACAGTGGCAAGGCTTTCTCAGTGGTCGCGTCGCATTCACAAGCGCGGGCTCTTCGCGCTACACCGTCCTCCCCTCGTGTTTTACTTTAGTTTCACTGTGAGGTCGTGCACTTATCGTGATCTTCGCCGTACGGCACCCAAAGCTTCCTCGTTTGTACCACGGCTAGACCCTGGTGTGTATCAGAGGATCTCTATATTCCATGCTTTTTCATCGTTGTGCGTTCGCTCGCATCTCTTTGCCGCGGAGATAGTCACTGAACCAAGGCTTTGGCGTGACGATCCAGATTCTGCATGGTGCTGGGCCCAGGCACTTTGTTCATTTTTCCGTCTGGCTCCACTCGAACCATGCTCTGCACGTCCAGAGTGTTGAGTTCCGCGTTCGCCAATGCGTCAGTGGCGTCAACAAAGTCTTGGCCATCGTCCAAAGTGCGCTCTGTCCCCGCACTTTGACCAGTGATCGTTGATCTGTCCTAACATTGTCAAACCTTTGTCAATGACGTCGAGAGTTAGTTTTCTCGTCCTTTCTGCACTCTGGGAGCCCTGCTTGCTGGAAAAACTTAGTTTTTTGTTCGGAAGCTCGTCCATCCATTTGATATCCATCCCGAATTTGCCTTCGATACCTGCACGTCATTGCGAACGGACTCCGAGTTCGCGGGACCGCAACATTCATCCTGTCAAGTACACATTCCACGGATCGCCTCGCTACGCGAACTTCTGTCATCCTTGGGAACACACAACGGATTCCAATTCACTCCGTCGCTGTTGCTGAACTGACCGACCGACATCCCATCGTCGTCTCTTGTCAAACGGCTCCACATTACGACTATGCTCGACTGAGTGCCTGGCCTGTGCAATCACGGGAATGCCTGGCTGAAAACCTATAAAATACCCTCCATTCCTCTCTCAATCCTCACTCGAACACATTCCTCTGTAGTTCAAGCTTTCAAACAAACATGTTCTCCAAGCTCTTTGCCACTTCTGTCCTCATTGTAGGCACTACATCTTCGACATATTGCAAACCTAATGATTGACCTTGACCTTGACCATTGTTGCAGACCCTTGCTGCCGCCATCCCGAACACTACTCCGCCGGTCACTACCCCGACCTCCAACCAGTGCTGCGACAGCGTCGTGTCCTCCAACAGCGTCGCTGCCTCTCTCGTCGCTGCGCTCCTCGGCCTCGATCTTACTGGTCTCAATGTCCCCGTCGGGTTGAGCTGCAGCCCCATCACTGTCCTCGGCAATAACTGGTAGGCAGTCTATTCGCCCCATCATTCAACTTGAGGTCTAATCTGTTCTTATTAGCGGAAACACCACAGTTGTCTGCGATGCCCCTGACGAGGAATGGGGTATGTACTAAATATGCTTTTGTACCTATAATTTGCTAATATTTCATTTCAGGTGGTCTCATTGCCATCAACTGCATCCCCATCACTCTTTGAGTGGTTAATTCGATTCGGAACCACGAGATGAATACTTTGGACGAGATCGGAGTTGTTTTTTCTACTTTTGGTGCTTATTGTTCTGTACCCCGCCGTTGTATCGTGTTAAATGTCGCGAATACCGCGCTTTTATGTTTGTCTAATTCATGGCTGAAATGGGTTCGCTCCTCCTCGCTCGGAATGTAGCAAAATTTCCTTATTTGGCTTTCGGATGAGTGTTGTGTGGTCCCGCTTGCTTTAGACAGCCTTCTCTTTGCGTTTCAACTTCAAGAGACGTACTCTTCGTCTCCTCTGCGACTTATTCTTATTGTCCCATGGTCAAGCGGTGCCTATCCGCCGCTCAGGAGTCCCAGTGGACGCCGAGACCGTGATACTCGGCGATCTTTATCTCACCACCAGCTTTTTGGCGCGAACTCCAGACGTATCAACCACCCTGGTTTCGTCGATAGGTCTTGCAGTAGCGCTATCCACTGATCGCTCTCAATTCGTTAGTCCATGCCCTAGAATCCCTCATGCAGCCAACACCCAAATGGCCAAGCCTTCGAGTTCCAAACAAGTCCCCAACGCCACCGACATTGTCCACCGCGAGGAGCAACACATTTTCCAAGGGCCAGATTCATGTACAGCTCGTCCAGGCCCGCAACCTCCATGTCAGCTCCATAGTAGCCAGACCCTACGTTTCCGTCCAGTTCGAACAGAATGAATTTATCAGCCGAGACCCCACGGACGCCAATGACATGGAGATCCACAGCACGCCTGCTGCTGTTCCCACTTCCCGCGCCATGTCTGTCCTCAGCGCCATCGGTTCCAAGGCCGCTATTGCAGAGGACATCAGACGCGGCACAAACAAAACCTCGAATTTATTTCCTGCCTCATCCATCCCATCGGCTTCCGTTCTCTCCACTGTCGGGGGTCTGCTCGACCCGATCTCACCCCACAATCCCATTTGGAAGGATAAAGTCTCTTTGTGGGTACATCCTCCCAACGCTAACTTACAGCACTAAATATTATTCATCACACCAGCGACGTCTTCTCGGAGGCATCTCTCATTACCTTCAATATCTACGACCGGGCCGATGTTGACCAGAGTTTCCTGGGCACACTGCAAATCAAGCCCATGTTGGTTCACGACAAAACCATTGATCAGTGGTACAAGTGAGACTATTCTCCGCCCATTGATAAGTAGTCGACCCGAATTTATGACGCCCTTTCTCCAGGCTTCAGCCGTGCGAGAACGAGGTCGTCAGCGGCGAATTGCGTGTCCAAGTGACATTCGAAGAATACGAAGTGCGTGATGGGACTGACCTTCTTGCACTTTGACTCGACGATGACAGAAAAAACGGGCGCCAAGTCCGCGCGACTTCGAATTTCTCAAGCTGATCCACGAATGTACATCCGGCAAGGTCTTCCAGGTCCTGAAGAAAGACACCAAGGGAATATGCGCCATGAAGGTTTTGTCAAAAAAGGAAATCGTCACAGAGAAGGAGCGTATAGAAAAGATCCTCGACGAGCGCACGATCCTCCAGCACTCATCAGAGTCTCCTTTCCTCGTTGGCTTCAAATTCAGCTTCCAAACCGTTACCGATTTGTTCCTTGTCACGGATTTCAAATTTGGAGGGGAACTATTCTGGCACTTGCAACGTGAAATGCGATTCAGCGTAGAGCGCGCGATCTTTTACGTCGCAGAAATCATTTTGGCACTCGAGTATCTTCACAAGTATGACGTTGTATACTGGTCCGTCGTGACGGGCATCTCTGCATCCGGCGATAGTTTGACAATGCTCAATAGCGACCTCAAGCCGGAAAAGATCATGCTGGACGCCACTGGCCATATCGCACTCTGCTGTTGTTATTGCTTGTCCAAAGCAGATCTCCGTTTTGATAAGCTTTCACCCACGTTCTACGGAACAGCCGAGTACCTGGCGCCCGAGATCCTCGATGAACTGAGGTATTCCAAAGTAGCGGATTTCTGGTCGCTCGGCGTGCTTTTCTTCGAAATGTGCTGTGGCTGGAGTCCGTTCTACGCAGACGATACCCAGCAGATGTACGAGAATATACGTTTTGGTAAAATCCGGTTCCCGAAGGATGTTATAAGTGAGGACGGGAAGCAGTTTGTCAAGAGGGTGAGTTGTTTTTCCCAATTTATACTCACTCTCTTAACAGTCTTTTCCGTGCTTCCTTCCGCGTTTTCCTGCTAGCTTCTCGCCCGGAATCCGAAGCACCGTCTTGGCGCTGTACGGGATGCGGAGGAACTCAAAGAGCACCCATTCTTCTCCTCAATTGATTGGGAAGCGCTTGCACAAAAACAAGTCATGCCACCGTTCAAGCCTGTTATCGAGTCGGATGAACTGACAGTCAACTTCGACGAATTCGGCCTCGTGGACTTGCACTTGGACGACCGGGCCTCCTCGCGACCAGAGGGATGCATCAACATCCGAATTCCAAAGTACAGCGTCCGCAAACAAGTCATGCCGCCAGCGGACAGCTTTGACGAATTCAGGCTCGTGGACTTGGACTTAGGCGACTTGGCGGCCTCGCCACCCATCGACATCCGGATTCCGAAGCACCGCCTAGATGCTGTACGCGACTCGGGGGAATTTAAAGAGCATCCGTTGAGGTTGAGGGAGCACCCGTTGAAGGAGAGCCGCCCGTCCTTCTCACCGGTCGATTGGGAAATGCTTGTGCGGAAACAAGTCACGCCGCCGCTCAAGCCCGTCGAATCGGATGAACAGACGACCGACTTTGACGAAATCTTCACGTCGGTCATGCCCGTCGTTGAGTCGGACGAACTGGCGATTAACCTTGACAAAATCGGGCTCGCGGACTTGAACGACGAGGACGGACCTTCGTTCTCGCAACCCGAGGGATACATTGACAGTCTACTGGCGAGCTGGGAGCGTCGTCGAGCTCTGCTGTCAATCTCGGTATCAGAAGCTAGCCGTCAAGGAATTTCTTCTGACGAAGTCCGCCGGGGGCTGGGAGATGTCGAGGCGCAAATCAGCACGCTTCTAATTCATATTTTGAGCTCCCAGGAGGCCAAGCGGGCGGCTCAGCGACTCGGACATGACCGTGCCCAGTGCTTCGTGGATGCCATTCAGGATGTTCGCTTCTTTTCTTTCTCTGCGATCCTTCTCTGACGTTGGTGTAGGCATTGGATCGGGGGACACTGCCGGATTCAAGTTCCCGCTCGAAGGCCCGGAAATTAATACAGAACGTTTCTGAAGCAGTGGAGCAACTCCCATCGACCCTTTTTATCACTGGTGTGAACGACAGCGATGAGCATCCAATGTTCGGTGGTGGATTCAGTGATGTCTATCAAGCCTCCTACCAAGGGAAGACAGTCGCACTCAAACGTCTCAGAACATTCACCGCGGATTCTACTTCACACCGCACCCGCTTGGTGAGTCTTTCATCATTCAGGCGTAGCTCTTCAAGCTTAGGGTTGCGTACCAGCAATTTTACAAGGAGGCGTTGGTATGGCAGGGCCTTCGCCATCGTTTCATCCTGCCTTTGCTAGGAATTGATCGTGTAACGTTCGCCCCGGCATATTGCATGGTTTCGCCGTGGATGAAGTACGGGACTGTACTCAAGTATCTACGAGATCACGAGTGTGGGGACGTGAATCGCTTGGTCGGTACCATGCCTCGTCGCCGTCAGTGTTTTCCTCACCACACACAAGCAGCTGCTTGAGATCGCGCAGGGTCTCGATTATCTTCATTCGATGAAAATCGTGCACGGTGACCTGCGCGGCACCAACATCCTCATTTCCGACGATAGGAACGCATGTCTCTCTGACTTCGGACTCGCAACGACGATCGACGTTGCTGATTCGACCATCGGGGTCACAACAGCCTCGAATCGTGCTGGAAGTATTCGATGGTTTGCACCAGAGCTCATCGATCCGACAAAGTTTGGGTGCCCGAAATTCATACGAACCGAGGCGAGCGATGTGTACGCCTATGCGTGCGTCTGTCTAGAGGTGCCTTTAACCTCGCAATCTTCAATCTAGCCTGTCCTGATATTTCCATAGCTATATACACGGAACCCGCCGTTTCCCCATCTTCAGGATGTTGCAGCAATGCTCCGGGTTATTGAGGGCGAACGACCTGAGCAGCCCCCGACCATCCCAGCTGCAGTATGGCAGCTGGTCACCTCCGCGTGGGCGGAGGACTTTCGCGCTCGGCCTACCATTCATGACATAGCCATCGCGCTGGAAGGCATCCCGTACTAGTAGTGCTGGCAGCACAGTCTGTCTCATGCGATACTCCTTCATTCAAAGTGGCGGATACGCGATTAAAGGCTTAAAAGCTGCCTTCCTGGCATGCTATCACGGCTCTTACAACCGCCATTGACGCCGTTTAAGTCTCTCCTTTGACCCTTCTTTACTCGCTCTGGAATGCATCACTGCTCTCGAAGTGTTCTCTCGCTAGATATAGATCTATAGTCCCGCTGATTATACTCATTTAACGCGCTCTGCTGAACCCGTCCGCCCAAGGTTAAAAATAATGGATACATGTCCATCCAAACACGAGCTCGTGCACTTGTCGCGGAACAGTGTATGGAAATAATTACACACTCTCTGTGAGTAGATTGCAGACTCGACGCTAGTCATGAGCTGACGTTCTTGCCTCAAGAACAGCTACTCTATGATTCCTTTTTCCTTGTGCCCTTCGTTCCATCTCTTTGCCGCGGAGATACATAGCCATTTTGAAACCCAGGGCTTTGGCGGTATGACATATACAGATTCTGTACAATGCTGTGGTCCAGACAAGTTGTTCCATGCTTTTCAGGTACAGGCCTATCGAGTATCGCGTTCACCCATGCGTCAGTGGCGTCGCGACATCTTTGCCATCTTTCAAGCTGCGCTCTGTCCCTGCACTGTTGATGGCTGATATGTTAACATTGTCAGACCATTGTCAATGACGTCGAGAACTAGTTTTCTCGTCCTTTCTGCACTCTGGGAGCCCCGCTTGCTAGACAAAGTCGTTTTTTTGTTCGGAAGCTCGTTCCCCAATTTAATATCCATCGCGAATGCCTTCGATACCTGCTCTTCATTACGAACAGACTCCCAGTTCGCGGGACCGAAACATTCATCCTGTCATATACATATTCCACGGATCGCCTCGCTGTGCGAACTTCGCTGTCACCCTTGTGAATACGCAACGACTCTCAATTCACTCGTCTACTGTCGCTGAACTGACCGACCGACATCCCATCGTCGTCTCTTGTCAAATGGCTCCACAGCTCCACAATTACGACTATACTCTGCTGAGTGTCTGGCCTATACAATAGCGGGGATGCATGGCTGGAAAACTATAAAAGACCCTCCATTTCCTCTCTCAATCCTCACTCGAACACATTCCTCTGTAGTTCAAGCTCTCAAACAAACATGTTCTCCAAGCTCTCTGTTTTCGTCGCTTCTGTGCTCCTTTGTACGCACCTAGCTCTCCAAGCTAACAATTGACCTTGACCGTCGTTACAGACCCTTGCTGCCGCCACCCCTAACACTACTCCGCCGGTCACTACCCCGACCTCCAACCAGTGCTGCGACAGCGTCGTGTCCTCCAACAGCGTCGCTGCCTCTCTCGTCGCTGCGCTCCTCGGCCTCGATCTTACTGGTCTCAATGTCCCCGTCGGGTTGAGCTGCAGCCCCATCACTGTCCTCGGCAATAACTGGTAGGCAGTCTATTCGCCCCATCATTCAACTTGAGGTCTAATCTGTTCTTATTAGCGGAAACACCACAGTTGTCTGCGATGCCCCCGATGAGGAATGGGGTATGTACTAAATATGCTTTTGTGCCTATAATTTGCTGATATTTTATTTCAGGTGGTCTCATTGCCATCAACTGCATCCCCATCACTCTTTGAGTGGTTAACTCAATTCGGAACCACGATATGAATACTTTGGACGAGATCGGAGTTGTTTTTTCTACTTTTGGTGCTTATTGTTCTGTACCCTGGCATTGTATCGTGTTAAATGTCGCGAATACCGCGCTTTGATGTCTAATTCATGGTTAAAACGGGTTCGCGTCTCCTCGCTCAGATTTCAACAAAATTTCCTTATCTGGCTTTTGGACGAGTGTTGTGTGGTCCTGCTATGTTGATGACAGTTGATTGGCAAGTCGTGCCTTTGCCAACTACACCCATCTTGAAGCTCGACCCTGCATCCAGGATCCTCGCCGCTCAACTTGCAACTGCACCAGTTCATCCTTAAGTTTTGTACACCCGACTTTCTCGAATTCGTGTCATTTTACAGTAGTTTCTCTCCGCCCAATTTTCTTTTCCTGGTGCACTACCTCGCGTTCCGTTCGGACGACTCGGGGTCTTCGGGAATACTAGCAGCAGCACCGTGGAATCTCCAAGATGATTCATTCGCTGCTCTGCGAGTCGCCGGCGATTTTAGCTCGCTATACTACGTATACGCTTTTCTGAATTCGAATCCCGGCCGGCATTCGATTTGACGCGTACGCCAACGGTCAACTGGCCTCTTGTTCGCCGCTGTTTCCAATATCCACCTTACAAACCATAAACGAAAAGCGGGCTTCGATTCTTTTCTTTCGTTCGGGGTCGATTGCGCTCTATTTGAGCTTGATTGGGATTCTGTCGAACTCAACCACAGGAAACTTCGGGGCGGGACAGGAAGGGGTAACGACCAGCGCAGATGCGAGAAGTGTTGGTGCCGGGGTAAGGCGGGTGTCGTAGGCTCTACGACACTGCGTTCGTCGATGTGTCTCCGTTCGGACTTCTCGTCCCGTTCCGAAGTCAACAAACAAGAACACTGATTGTGCCGCTCAGTGCCATCCGGTCCTCATCCCCGCGAGGGTCGGCGAACAAGCTTTCTATGTGTGTCAGAATGGCGCCTGATGCACCATGAGCATGCTGGTTTGTCGCATTGTGCAACCCATGTTCCTAGGCTCATTGAATGACGGGCTCTCGGTGCTGCTTGCCGCGGAATATGGCAATCAGTCTGCCCTCTTTCTGGGTACATTGCAGACTCGACGCCAAGTAATGACCTGGTGTTCCTGCCTCAGGGTTAACTTCCCCATTATGCCTTTTCCCTGGTGCCCTCCACTTGAACCATACTTTCAGGTACAGGCCCGTCGAGTACGTATTGACGTCGCAATAACCTCAGCGCATTTTTGCTACCGTTCGGGGTGCGGTGTCCAAGCAATTGGACCGGTGATGGCTGATATGTGCTAACATCGCCAGACGATTGAAAATAGCGTCGAGAGGTGGTTTTGCTCTTTGGACAGGCTTTCTTGCTGAAAAAAACATAGCTCTTCCTTCCAAAGCTCGTTCCTCCATCTAATATTCGACTTACATGGACCATGGCAAAATTCCTTTCTGGACTGCTTTTCACTTTGAGTTTGCGGGACCGAAAGATTAGTTCTGGAAGTATATTTTCCAGGTAGGGATCAGATCGTCTCGCTGCGAGAACTTTTCTCGGATCTTGTAATGCGCAACGGCACTTGATTGACCTCGCCACAACCGCCCGACCCCCCGTTTTCTCTTTAATTGTCGCATCGCGCCACAGGCCCGCAGCACCACCATTACCGCTATATACGCTTGGCTTGGTGCCTGTGTCGCAAGGTCCTCCAAAATTGGGGGAATGAATTGCTGAAAACGTATACAAATATAAAGAACCCTCGCATTCTCTCTCAATCCTCACTCGAACACATTCCTCGGTAATTCAAGCTCTCAAAAAAATATGTTCTCCAAGCTCTCTGTTGTTTGCACCGCTGTCCTCATTGTACGTACCACTTCCTCGACATGTAGCGCACCTAACGATTGACTTTGGACTTTCTTGCAGACCCTTGCTACCGCAATGCCCGACGGCATTCGCCCGGAGGTCACCCCCCCGACCTCTGAGCAGTGCTGCGCCAGCGTCGTGTCGGCCACCAGTAGCGCCGTATTGGACGTCGCTCGTGTCCTCGGCCTCGACCTCAGTGGCCTCGATGTCCCTATCGGGTTGAGCTGCAGTCCCGCCACTGCCGGCAGCGACTGGTAGGCAGTCTATTTGTCTCAGAAGAGCTCGGAATCCCAAATGCCTTTCTAGCGGTGGGACCAAAGTCATTTGCGATACCCCAGAGAAAGAATGGGGTATGCACTAGCAACGTTTTCATCTAGGCTTGGCTAATTCCTTATAGGCGGGCTCATTGCTATTAACTGCGTTCCCACCTCTTGAGTGGTGGATGTTACATTTATGGCCAGTTACGGCGGGGTGGTGTCATTTACCATTGCTTTTTTTCTCTGTATCTTGCGCTGTGGTTATTGTAAATGTGGCCAATAATACATCTTGGGGTTTGTTGTTTCATCTGTCATTCACACACCTGCATGGGATCGAAATTTCCTTATTCGGATTTTGGACGCGCGCTGTGTGGTCTTGCTTGTTCTTCCGCCGCGCAACGATGGCATTAAATACACTGAATAGCAACCCAGGTGCGCCGAAAAATACAGAAATCTGCTCATGACATTCGATTTGAACGCCGGCCATTATTGCTTCTGCGTCCAACTTCGTGGGTCTCATCATATCGGGGTTAGGTACATATAATTTATGCTAGGTGTTCACGCTCGGACAAGCGGCGAATGCGATGGGTGTGCGGAGGCAAGGAATTCAGAAAGGAGAGTAAAGGAAGGGAGGGGAAGGGCAGGAGGTGATTTCGGTCCGCTTCTGTGTTATACTTATACTTGGCGCCACTGCGTTTGAATGAACCGTTCCAGTTGATCTATGTGTTCGCGAATCGTACTTTGCATTGTCGTCGTTGACGGTCTACAACACACACATGAGGGAGGTATAAATTAAGTTATTGCTCGTAAATCACGGCGCGAGTTGTGTACCACACAGTGCCTCTTCGCCGCAAGTCGTCGATCACAAAGCGCCTCAGTCCCACTCCTCGTCGTCGTCTTCTTCATCATCGCTATCGCCCATATTCGCGCGCTTCGCAATAAGCGCATCCCGCAGCGCGCTCGTTAGATCCGCGCCCCCGCCACCATTACCACCACCACCGTTGCCGCCGCCGGGCGTGGAGGGCTCACTGAGCAGCGTACCGTCAGGCGCGCGCGGCGGGGGGCCGTCGGTCTTGCGCAGGGTGTGCACGCCCTTGCCTTGGATAGAGGCAAGGAGGGCGTTGCGGCCGGAGTCCGGGGCGGGGAGGCCTGCGGGCGGCCCTCCACCTCCACTTGGAGGAGGAGGAGGAGGTGGGGGCGGGGGAGGGGGTGCGCCGCCCATGGGGGGAGGAGGCGGAGGTGGAGGCGGTGGAGGAGCAGCGGAGGAGCCGGAGGGACGCGGGGGTGGGGGAGGCGCGGGCGGGGCGGCGCTGGTGGGACGCGGTGGGGGCGCGGGAGCGGGTGGGGCGGAGCTGGTGGGGCGGGGTGGGGGCGCCGGGACGCTGGGTTTAGCGGAGGCAGGGCGTACGGGCGGGGGTGGCGGCCCTGGGGCTGCGGCTGCGGGACGCGCAGGCGGCGTCGGTGCGGCAGACGCACGGGCGTTGCGGGGTGGTGGCGGCGGTGGAGGTGCCGCAGCTGTACCCACAGACGAGGTGCTGTCGTTCGCGGCATGTGTGCGGCGCGACGGCGGCGGGGGCGGTTTCGGTTTCCTCGGCTCCTTTGCGCTCGGGGCGGCGGCGGCGGCGTTATGTTTCCTCGTGAAATCCTTTATGAATTCCATCTCTTGCGCGATCACCTTGGAGGAGATGCCGGAGTCCTGCAGCTGGCCGAGGAAAGCGGTCCAGGAGGGGTCGACGCCGCTCGAAGTGAAGCCGGCGTCCTCGTCGTAGCCCATGTGCGCGACGTGAACGAAGGAGCCAGAGGCGGGGCCGGAGATCATCGATTTGTCGATTTTGCCGCCCTTGGAAGCTTTCTTTTTCTTCTCCGAGGCGGGTTTGGCTGCGGGCGCAGTAGCGTAAGTGAAAGTCAAGGATGGGGGGAGCAAAGGACGCACACTTTGCGGCCTTCTTCGTTGTCACCTTCTTCCAAAATGTCTTTGCCTCGCGCTCGTCGGCGAAGACGAAACCTATCATGCATTCCTGGGGGTTATCAGCATCGACCGCGCCGCAGCGGAAGAAAGAACTACGCACGTCTGCAGCAAACGAATGGAAGAAGGCGCGGTCGGCATTGTACTGCAAGTCGTTGTACAGCTCGTATTCCCAGATGACGCCGCGGGTGCCGGTCAAGTCGACCATGCGGAAGGAATAGATATTCTTCTGCGTGTCCATCACGAACGCCAATGCGCCCTGGAGGCCGGCGTAGGCCCACTCGTCTGGCTGGGGATGGGCATAGTAGACGCGCGCGAGAGTGGCAAACAGAATCTTGTTGGACCCCGAAGGAATGGCGGTCTTGACCTTTGCCTTCTCGTCGGCGTTGAGTGTCGACTGTGAGGGCATGAGGAGAAGATAGATTGATGGCACAGCTTGACGCAGCGCAAGTGACTCATCACGTCACTGTCTTGCCACCCTTCAAACATCCTAAGCTTTACGGCTAGTCTCTGAAAACAACGTCGTACACGCATGCAATGGGACACGCGCGCCTCCACTATATACCTGCCACTTGCCCATTTGCACTGTGCGTGCACCCGAATTACGGTGCTCCCTGCTCACCGATCAAGTGCCCCTCTCCTCTGTCAGTGGCGTGTGGTATACGCCACTTGCGTTGCGTCGCTGCCTTCTGTGGCCAGTGCGGTGGTAGAGACGAGAACGCGGGAAGCTTCTTGGCAGCGTCGTGTGTCGCTTGGTGGACTTGCACCCGGGTACTTCGCGCGTGCGCTTCGAATTCGTCGTGTCTGCGCCGACCCTTGTGCCGACGCATGGGCGCTCTGCGTGCGGCATCAACTATGCGGGGCGCCGGAGCTCGGCCTCTTGCAGCTACGCCACTGTGGCCGCAGGCCACGAAATAATCGACGTGGATGCCTCCGATGACGTGCCCCCTCCCCGTTGCCCGCCACCGTCTCCGTCGCGGGTCCTTCCAATCCTCCGCCCGACATTATACTTGATGAAGCGCAGCTCATTGAAGAGGACTTGAAGCAACTGAGCTTAGACTCATTACGCAGTACGCCGTGAATATATCTGTTTTCGATGTCACCAACTCATCTTGTACCAGATACGTCCGAACATTTGACCACGACCGACTCAGGTTCACAGAGGCCAGTACGATGCCCAAACTCTCCGTCGGAACCATCGGTTCTTCCTCCGCAGCGGAGACTATATAGGCTACGATATTGTCGTTCTCGAGACCGAGTCGCCGGCGGCCGTTCTGCTCAGCGCTTGGGAGCTCGTCGATGAGTGGGCGCAGATGCGGATGGGTTTGATCAGACGTTCTTGTTGAGGCGGAATGTTGGCGTCGACGGCAATCCAAGTGGGAGCGAGACGTGACCGCTCGTAGCTGTCTCACACCAGAGTCGGGCGGGATACACCGTGGGTTCGGTGGACGGCGGATTCAAGTGCCTGGCATGTTACGCTGTTGCCGTTGTAATGACGAGAGAATTGCTCGTTGTACTTAGGATATCGAAGAGCTGTACAAAATAAACTCCGGAAGGACGACCAAATGAATTGATTAGATCTACTAATACAGACCGCAAGAGAAGTCCACGGGCGAACGAGCGTAGCCAAGTATCTGGCCAACCGCTGCAAACGACGAGCCTTCCGAACCAGCGAGGTAGTCATGTACAGGTAGAAACGGTCCCAGTTCACCAAAACAATGACGTAGAACCAAGACGTTGAAAAGCGAATGAAAAGCGAATCGAGGGTTCGAGGTAGGGAGACCAGAAGAGCATCGAGTGCAGATTCAACAGATACAGAGTTGGACGGAATACATTGCGCAGGAGCACGAGAGCAGTGTGATAAATTCCAGAGTAAGGACGAATTATAGACGGGGTCCATGGGGGACGCATGGGAGGCGGCGTCAGACGACATTTTTGAATGAAAGAATGTCGCATGGGGCAGATCGCGCAGGAAACATTACGAGATGCCTTCCAGCACGATGGCTATATCATGGATGGGAGGCCGAGCGCGAAAGGCCTCCGCCCATGCGGAGGTGACCAGCTGCCATACTGCGGCTGAGATGGACGGGGGCTGCTCAGGTCGCTCGCCCCCAATAATCCTGAACATTGCCGCGACATCCGGAAGAGTGGAAAAGGGCGGGTTGCCGGTATATAGCTGCAAATCAATTCAATAAAACCGTGTTCGCCGAGATTTCAAGATGAAAGATACCTCCAGACAGACACATGCATAGGCGTACACGTCGCTGGCCTTCGTCCGTATGAATTTTGGGCACCCGAACCTTGTCGGCTCGATTAGCTCTGGTGCAAACCATCGGACACTCCCAGCTCGATTCGAGGTGGATGTGAACCCGAGGGTCGAATCAGCATCATCGATCGTCGTTGCGAGTCCAAAGTCTGAGAGACATGCGTTTCCGTCATCAGAAATGAGGATATTGTTCCCCCGCAGGTCGCCGTGAACAACGTTCATCGAATGAAGATAATCAAGCCCCTGCGCAATTTCAAGCAGCTGTCGTGTGTGCAGTGAGAAAAGCACTGACGGCGACAAGCGATGGTACTGACCAAGCGATTCACGTCCCCACGCCCGTAATTTCGTAGATATCTAAGTACAGTCCCCGACTTCATCCATGGCGAAACCATGCAGAATGACGGCGCGAAGGTCAAATGATCAATACCCAGCAAAGGAAGAATGAAGTGATGGCGGAGACCCTGCCATACCAGCGCCTCTTTGTAAAGTTGCTGTCACGCAGATATGAGCTAGTAAGTTACACCTGAATGATGAGAGACTCACCAAGCGGGTGCGGCGTGGAGTAGAATCCGCAGTGAAAACTCTGATTCGTTTTAACGCTACCATCTTCCCTTGGTAGGAAGCTTGATAGACGTCCCCGAACCCGCCGCCGAATGTGGGATGCTCATCGTGGTCATTCACTCCCTCAATGAAAAGCGAAGATGGGAGTTGCTCCACTGCCTCGGAAACTTTCTGCATTAATTTTCGGGCTTTCGAGCGGGAACTTGATTTTGGAAGCGCACCCCGATCCAGTACCTGGACACTAAGGTCAGAGAGATACAAAAGGGAAAAGAAAGCAGCGAACATCCTGGACGGCATCCACGAAAGATTGGGCACATTCGGCTTCAAGCTGCTCAGCCGCACGCCTAGCATCCCGAGAGTTGAGAATCTCAATAAGAAGCGTGCTGATCTGTGCCTCAATATCCTCAAGCCTCTGGCGGACTTGGGCAGCAGAAAGTCCTTGGCGGTCTGCGTCAGGTACCGTCATCATTGATAGCAGAGGCCGACGCCGCTCCCAACTCGCCAACAGACCGTTGATATATGTCTCGGTCTGCCAGAATGCCCCTTCAGAGGAATGGGCAAAAACATTATTTTCGCTCTCGGTTGCAGATACGGTGTTGTCAGTTGCCTTCTGCTTCGCAAGGAGCGTAGCAGCCTCCTCGGTAGCAACCTGCTCCGCCTCCAACCGAGCGCGCTCGGCTTCCGCTGCCGTAATACGTGCTCGCTCGGCTTCCTCGGCGGCGACGTGCTGCTCTTCTGCGACGTGTTCCGCCTCAAGCTGTGTGCGCACGTCCTCTTCGGCCTTTTGTTTGGCCAGAAGTGCTATTGTAGCCTCTTCCGCAGTGATCCGGTCGTTTTCGGTCTGAACGCGCTGTTCCTCTGCCAAACGCCCTTCCTCTGAATGCAACCGTCCTTCTTCCGCCAAATTTGCAGCTTCCAGCCAAGCACCCTCAGCCTCCTCAGCCACAAAGTGCTCCTCTTCAGCCCTCGGCGCTTGGGCGGCCTCTTCAGCAGCAACTCGCGTCTTCTCGGCCTGGACTCGCTGCTCTTCGGCCAAATGCTCAGCCTCGAGTTGCACACGCTCAGCTTCCTCCGCTGCCCTGCCGTCGGGCATTGCTTGGGCATCGACTGTCTGCTGCACAGCCACCGGCTGAAATGATGAGGACCGCGGCGAAGAACTCATAGACGGGATCGGCGGGGGAACCTCTGGCGAGCGGGGGATTATCTACAGGGTCGATTCCTGGGTGCTGTGTGTTGGAATCTTGGCCACTCGTGTCGTCGGCATACAAATCTAGAAGGTCCCTCTCCAAGGGATCTCCATGTTCATTGGCGTCATTGTCCGCAGGCTCCGGTGCGTTGCGCTCCATGAGAAGCTCTTCCTCGACGGGTTCGGCGGATACATGGTTTTCGCTCCCTGCTGTTGACGAAGCACCATGCATGCCGTGTGCGTAGTGTGTATGTGGAGTGTACGACGGCGGGCGTGAACGCGCAATGCTTCCTTCGTGGCCCTCATTGGTGAGGGGACTCGCTTCGACAGCAAGACTCGCCTCAATGGCCCGGCGCAGGTCGACTTGCTCTAGCTGCTCCCGGCTCAGCTCAGTTGCCCGGTGTAGGCCCCTGTCTTCGGTGTCGGCAACGGTCCAGTGTATGTTTCTAGCATTCCGGTCCTCTGCTGAAGAAATATTCAATGCGACATAGCTATCCGTGTACGGTGGCGGGTTCATCCGTCGTGGTGGGTTCATCGGCAGTGGTGGGTTCACCGGCAGTGGTGAGTTCATCGGCAGTGGACGCACACCGCGACTGTTCTCATCAGGAGGCCCACGAAATAGATTTGCATTCGTCATGCGGTCGCCCAAGCTCAGGAAGGCCCCTACACGGCGGTCTCTGAGAAGCCGCCGCTCATCCTGGAGTAGATTTGCAATGTCCTTCGCCTTCTCTCGAACATGTGCGCCCTGGTCCTTTCCAGCGCCGTCAACGGACTGAAAGTCTCTGAGGGCGCTGATCAAATTGAGGTTATCTTTGAAGTAGATGAACACATTGTCCGAGCCCTGGTGCAGGATGTAGTCGACCAGAACGAGAATCTAGGGTAATAAAGTGAATAGTCCACTAATTCAACTTAGCGCAGCCTGCGGACCTTGTAGACACGGCGCGGGTCTTTCAAAGTGCTCTTGTCGCTCAGCCGCTTCTTAATTATCTTTACGATTTCGTCAAAGTCGCCAGGCTTGTAGGTCAATTGTGCTATTTCGTTCATCTGAACGCCACTGGGGCCCCAGGAATCAGTCGACGTAGCATCGTGGACCTTCACATGCGTATCCGAGTAGTCCGAGCTGCCTTTGGCATAGTTTCTGACCACCCGGGCAGCAGCTTTCAGGCCATTCATTCCGCGAGCTGTGAACAGCAAAGGTTGAAGACAACTGAGTAGACGGGCGCTAATCCCATGATGGAAGGAAGGAAGACCACAAATATAGTGCTGCACTGTGAAAGTTACAGTGATACACTGGCCACTGCTGTCCAAGCAGATAAGTTAAGACTTACAAGCTGGTGCCGTCTCCCACGTTCTTGGCTTCAGGCTTTCAATTAAGGATGATCGTTGGCGACCGATTCCTGGAAGTAGATTGATGGCACAGCTTGACGCAGCGCAAGTGACTCATCACGTCATTCTGTCTTTCACTCAACTCTTTCGCAGATTACCATGGGCCTGTGCCGTTTCGATTTCTCTGTCGCCGCGTCAATAACAAGGATACTGAATTGTCGAGCTTTCCAAGTCAACGAAACCTGAGAAGCCATTGTGTGGTTTCGGCTGCCCTGCGGGCTCGCGGTGCAGAACCCCTCGCTGTACGTTGACTGTATGTCGAGCTGTTCTGGAGCGCTGACGTCTGCGCTGATGCCTCTCCAGGCAGCTTGTTCATCGACGCTTACTTCGAACGCGTCCGCACAGAGGTCGCTGTCCTGTCCTCGCTCTTGGTACAGTGTACATGTCAGGTGCGCTGCATGTTGTTTGGCCTATTGGTCGTGCTTTTCTCAAGGTTTCTCTTCAGCACAGTGACCGGATACCTTTGTGCAGCTCGTCGAGGTCCCGGCGCGTGCCGTCCAACGCTTCCTGCCCCTCCACCGGCCGCTCTGCCAGCTCGTGCCAGCTCGTCGCTCTCTCGTTCGGCTGCGCCTTGAGCCGCACAACGTACTCCATTGCCTCGTGGAACACCTGCAGAAGATTGCCCTGCAGAAGATTGCCATGTTCATCGTTCTCCGTCTGCAGCTTCGGCACCCGGGGGGTGACATTTACAATCTCCAACGGTGGCCGCTCCTGCTTGGCGCGGTCGGCAGGCTTCTTGATCTGGCCCGACTCATCTCTTCGTACAGCCCGGGCTTGAGACAATGAGACTTATGAGTTCTTTCAACACGATTGACGACCTCAATTCGCGTACCTGGGCATATAGCTGCCACCGCACTCACTCCTGCAGCTCACCAGACACCTTGGCATTCTGCTGGATAGTAGCGATTCAAGACCTGCGCCCCGTCCACATTCACGTGTATGCGAAAAGACCTCATAGCACCGCGTCCCGCTTCTTTTCCACCTCTGCCAGCACCCGCCTTGAAGAATGGCGGGGTTCCGTGCTGATGACAACGCACGGTCATGGTTCCAGCCCGCCAAAGCTAATGGACCTGATTGGCGCGTAGGCACGAGCTTGCAAATCCGAATGTTCGCGAGTTATTTAGTTTTTCTGCAAGTACAACGATCCCCTCTACGTCAAAATCGAGAAGCTCGACATCATGGTGCGCCTCGCATCCGAACATAACATCGATGTGCTGCTCAGCGAGCTGAAGGAGTGCGTATATATGTGCTGTAAATTTGGTTGACCCGTACTTATCTAGAACATCAGGTATGCATCAAAGGTCGACGTAGACTTTGTATGCAGGGGATCAAGGCATTGGGCAAACAGCAGTGAAGATTGACGCGGCCGCGGAGCGGTGCGTCAATGTGCTGCTCGAGCTCATCGCAACGCGGGTCAGCTATGTCATGCAAGAGGAAGTCGTCGTTATGAAGGTTTGTATACCTTCTACCTCTTTCTATCGCATGCAGAAAACCAACTCTTGCAGGATATCTTCCGCAAATACCCGTCTACCTACGAAGGCGTAATCTCGACATTATGCGCGAACCTCGACGAGTTAGACGAGCCCGAGGCCAAGTTCGCTCATCTGGATCATTGGCGAGCACGCGGAGAAGATCGACAATGCCGCCGACCTGCTGAGCGTCTTCATTGACTCGTTCATCGAAGAGTCGTACTCGGTGCGGCTGCAAACGCTCCCCGCAGTGGTCAAGCTGTTTTTGAAGAAGCCCGAGTCGGCGCAGGGCATTGTGCAAAGGGTACTGGAGCCCGGATGTGCGGGATCGCGCGTATATTTATTGGCGATTGTTGTCGACGGATCCCGGAGCGGCTAAGGTGGGCTACTTCCCTTACGCATGGTCATAGTTCCAGCCCGACAAAGCTAATGGACCTGATTGGGGCCTAGGCACAAGCTTGCGAATCTGTGTTCCTGGATCTTTTGGAGGCGAGTTATTCGTTCCTGTGACGCAGTTTGTTGCTAAATCTTCGCCCCAGTTATGCCATCAACTCCATCAAGGCTTGTGGCGTTCTTGGTGCTGTCTTTGCCCATTGTCAATTCTGCGTCCACGCACCTTTGTCGCGGACATCCCTGGCCGTCAATTCGTTCTTCCCCATCACACGCGCGACCGCGTTCTTGCGCGCGCTTTGTCGGTGCATCAGGGACCATGGCCGGCCACTGAAGAATAGCGTGCTGGTTAGGTTAGGTACGCACTACGCGCTTCTGATAATCGTTATACCGTATGTACTCACATTGATCTCGGTGCGACAGGGAGACAAGCGGGCTTTCAGTAGATATTACCTGTGCAAGAGCTTAGAATGGACGCTAGCTCAATGCAGCCGTCCGCCGCGAACTGGACCGACCTCTCCGTGACGCCCTTGGACTCTACACGGAGAAGGGCTCGGGATTCCCGAGCATCTGCCCCGGCTTTGCGTGTTCCATTGCCGAGCCATTCAGGAAGGACTGCTTCCTTGGTCATCGTTTCATTGGTGTTTCCGCTCGACCAAACCGTTCGCTCCTATCTTTCGTGAAAATATCTCGCTCTTGGCTGATACTTACTCACAACTCTACCCTCCGCGCACCTACGCCAATTTCGCACCAGTACTTACGGGATGTTCGATGTGGGGTCACGATTGAGAACGGGCAAACAGTGACAGAGATGCCCTCGCGCCCTGTCCCACGTACTTCACGCTTAATAAAATCTTGAAGAACGACAGCGCATCTTCACCAAGTGCTCGTCAGATCACGACAGTGATTGTCCAACACAATCGCCAAATGAATTACTGAGATCTACTAATACAGTCCGCAAAGGAAGCCCACGGGCGAACGAGCGCTGGCCAACCGCTGGAAACGACCAGTCTTCCCAACTAGCTGGATAGTGAAGTGACAGATGGCAGTCTATCAAAAGAATGCTGCAGGACCAAGACAGAGAGCGAATCAAGAGTTCGGAGTGGAGAGACCAGAAAGCACCTTGAATGAGTACAGATTCGGCATAGATACAGAGGGAATATATCGCAGAAGAGCACGAGAGCAGGGTGATAGATTCCAGAGCAAGTGAGAAATAATGACAGTGTCAATGGTGGATGCGTATGTAACCGTGGGGGACGATAGCATGGGAGGGCCACTCCAGGTTACGTCAGACGATGCACATGGGACAGATCTTGCTGGAAACGCTACGGAATGCCTTCCAGCGCGATGGCGAGGTCATGGATGTGAGGCCGAGCGCGAAAGTCCTGCACCCATGCGGAGGTGACCACCTGCTGGTGCAAACCATTGAGAACTCCCGGCGCGATTAGAGCTTGATGTGATCGTCGAATCGGCATCAGCAATAGAAGTCGCAAGTCCGAAGTCCGAGAGACATGCGCTCCCTTCATCAGTGATGAGGATGTTGTTGCCGCGTAGGTCCCCGTGAACAACGTCCATCGAATGAAGGTACTCGAGGCCCTGCGCAATTTCAAGCAACTATCTGGAGGTGTGAGAAAATGCATCAACAGCGATAACAATGATACCAACCAAACGATTCATGCCTCCACGTCCGTGATCTCGTAAATACTTAAGCATGGTGCCGTGCTTCATCTATGGCGAAACCATGCAGAACGACGGTGCGAACGTTGAACGATCGATACCCAGCAAAGGGAGGATGAAACGATGACGGAGGCCTTGCCATACTAGCGCTTCTTTGTAGAATTGCTGTCATGCACCCTGAGCTCGAGGGATTTATAATTGAATGATGGGAGACTCACCAAACGGTTGCGGTGCGTGGTAGAATCTGCTGTGAATATTCTGATACGCTTGAGTGCTACCATCTTCCCTTGGTAGGAAGCTTGATAGACATCTCCGAACCCGCCAGCGAAAATGGGATGTTCATCGCAGTCATTCACGCCAGTAATGAAAAGGGAAGACGGTAGTTGTTCAACTGCCTCGGAAACTTCTGCATTAATTTTCGAGCTTTCGAGCGGAAACTTGAATCCGGCAGTGTCCCCCGATCCAATGCCTACACCAACGTCAGAGAAAGATCGAAGAGAAAGAGAAGAAGCGAACATCCTGAATGGCATCCACGAAAGATTGGCCACAGTTACCTGCAAGTCGCTGAGCCGCCCGCCTAGCCTGCCGAGAGGCGATAATATGAATCAGAAGAGTGCTGATCTGCGCCTCGACCTCCCCCAGCCTCTGGTGGACTTGAGCAGCAAACAATCCTCGAGAGTCTGCGTCAGGCAGCCTTATCATTGACAGCAGATGTCGTCGATGCTCCCAGCTCGTCAACAGACTGTCGATATATGCTTCGATCTGCCAGGGAGCCATGCCTTCAGAGGGTGGGGCAGTTGCAGATAGGGAATTGTCAACTGCCCAGCCGCCAGGCATGACTTGCTCATCGACCGTCTGCTCTGCCATTTGCTCATGGGGCTGTTGAAAGGGCAGCTGAGAGGGAAGTCGAGGGGAGTTCGTTCCCGCAGTCGACGTAGCTACCGCCACGGACTGGCAGCTCGCAAGCTGCTGCGGATCGGTTGAATTCAGGGACGAAGGCGGTCCATAAATCGACCGAGGCTGAGGCGCAGCGCTCGAACTGGGAGTCTTGTAATGTTGAGGCGTGCGGACAATGTTTGTCAAAAACGTAGGCTGCATGTCATGCGGGGCGGTGAAGATTTCCGGTGCACTGTCACGCTGGTATGCAAGTGGTCGATCTTGTGGTCGGTCCAGGACGGGAACGGTATCGGTGGAGCGTCTGTGCTCCGGTTGCTCGGATGAATATCGCGTGGGCATTGTGCTGGTCTGTGGTGTTGGATTCGTCATCTCGCGTGGCTGAGACTGACGAGAATACATAGATGGTGGATTTGTCCCGTGGCCACCGTACGGAGGAGCCGACATCGAGGGCATATTGTGCGTGAGTGCACTTTGTGAGGGTGCAGTTTGCTGGGCTGCCACTGTGTGAGGTCGCACTATGTGAGGCTGCACTATGAGGGGGTGTAGTTGGTGGAGGCGCAGTTTGCGGGGGTGGTGACGACGGTATTGACAAGCGCGGCAGGGTCGATGGCTGAGGTGGAGATTCCGGTGCACGCGCGTCAGTAGTACTCGGGCCTGCCTGGTTATCATCTGGCTCAAGACCCCGAGGGTTCCATATCCAAGGTGTTGCTGCAGGGATTCCATCGTGGCTGGGACCATATAGTTCCTCTCTGCACACAAAACATCATCGCCACATTGAGACGCGCCACGATGTTCCAGAACACGTACCTTGGAACCATATGCGATAACCCCAGCGGGTTGTCGACCAGCTTTGTCGCGAGATACTCGGCGCTCAGTGGTGGCGGCGCACGCTTGGTTTTAAACGCGGCAGCGGCGGCCATCTGCTGCTGCTGGACCTCCCATTCTTGCTGGCGTTGGTGATGCCAAGCTTGGCTCGGAATCCAAGTTGGCTGAGACTGGCTGCTCACTAGCGACCATTTCGACGAATTGAACGCTGGGTTGGCCACCCAGCTACCGTTCTGCCAATCTTGTGGATTGACACGAAAATGTTGCGGCTCGGGAGGTGGACCATTGAAAGGCAGCTGTGGGAAGCCAGGCGGCGCTTGAGGATGTTGCAGCTTCGGAGGAGGACCATTGAAGGGCAGCTCTGGGAAGCCAGGCAGCGCTCGAGGATATTGGGAGGCATAAGACATGTCCTGAGTGCCAATAAGGTCTTTTCTGGACAGAGAGATATAGCATCCAGACGTACAAAACAGAAGAGATCGCCAGGAACTATGCTGAACAAGTATTGAATTCACTTGGGGTGAAAGGCCAGGCCCACATCACCGATCACAGCGCGTATCACTACGCGCCACTCGCGTCTACGGTAACCCTTCGCTCACCTTTTACTCGGACATCGTCATCCAGCCGGCAGCGCTCAAAGCGCTTTGCAAACCGTGCAGAGCCGCCGCTCCTCATTCATAAATCTCCCTCATCCACGCTACGGAGAGAGGAGAGGTAGATGGCAGCTGTCATTACGTCATGGTCTGACTTGTTCACTCGACTCGTCTCGCGATGGTTAGTGGCGCCGGTTTGAAGGGACACACCAACAGGCATGTGCATATCCAACTCTGTCTTCGTGATCTCGTACTTTGAGTTGTCTCCCGGTGTGCGTTCGTTACCCCGTAACCTAACAAATGTGCACCGACTGCCGACGGGGGTTTCCTTCTGGAACACGTCCTCACCCAAGGCAACGTCGACCGTGCGCGCCTCCTGCGCCCGGTTTGGGAAGACTACGTCCGCCGTGGTATGCACCGCCAGGCGGTCTCGGTTGTCGCGAGTCTCGGCACAAACTCGACGGGGGCGCCCGGCGTAGAGCCTGTCGTTCCGCTCATGAACGCGGTCCTCCGCGCCAAGAATCTCGAGTGGGGAGGTCGCCCGCCAGGTTGTGAGGCTTGCGGGTGTGTGCGGCGCCACCGCACCACCTAAGCTCGCTGTCCGCGTCCTGCACGCATACGGCGAGGACCGTACACATCCCAACCATGCCGCCGCCACTGGCATCGGGCAGCGCGTTCCGCTTGACGCAGTAGACTATGCGTGGTTGTTTGGCGCTGCTGTAGAGCTGGAGATCAACTTCGGTGGGATGCAGAAGCCGGAGCGGTATGCATTCGAAGGCTTGGTGAGCTTGTTGGGCGATATGGCGAAGGAGGGGGTCGCGTTGGTGGATGTCCAGCCGCAGGTGGTGCGGAGGGTGGTGAAGAGTCTGTTCGTGACGAAGGGGACGGATGGCATGCGGAAGACGTTGAAAGAGTTGGGGCCCGGGTTTGCGAAGGTGTTAGAGGACGAGGGACTGAAGGTCAAGGCGTTGGTGGATGCGGCGACGGCCCCCGAACAAGAAGCGGAGGTAGCGCTCGAATCGCAGGCTGCAGCCGAGCACGAAAACGGCCAAGAGTAGCAGGTGACGATTGACCGCCTGCTCTCGAAGGCGATCGAGAACGTGCTCCTGCGCCCCATGCAGGCGTTCGCCCAACAGAGCACTCTCGCCGACGAGGCGTACGCCCTGTTCAGCGCGGGCGTCGCACGCGGGAAGGTCCCCACCGCCTTCGTCCTTGGATGCCTCATCCAGTCTTTGGGCCGCGTCTTCACGCTCGACCGCGTGCGTGATGCGTACACCATCGCGCAGACCCTTCTCCGCAGGCTCGAGGCGGACAAGCATGCGCAGAGCAGCGCATGGTTCGCTATCGAGAACAGCATGATCGTCGCCCTCACGCACGCCGGTGACCTCGAGGCGGGCGCACGTCCACCGCGTGCGCATCCTCGAGATGGGGGGCGCACCGAGCGCGGACGTGTATGGTGCGCTGATTCTTTATGTCAAGGACACGACGGACGACACGAGCAATGCGATGGCGCTGTTCCAAGAGGCGCAGGTGCACCGCGTGCAGCCGAATCAGTATCTGTACAACAATATCATCTCGAAGCTTGCCAAGGCGCGCAAAGCCGATTATGCGCTCGAGCTGTTTGAGCAGATGAAGGCGTCCGCGTTCGCTAAACCCAGCTCGATCACTTACGGCGCAGTCATTGGCGCCTGTGCGCGGGTGGGCGATGTGCAGAGTGCGGAGAACTTGTTTGCGGAGATGGTTGCGGTACCAAATTATAGGCCCAGGGTACCCCGTTCAACACGATGATGCAGCTGTATACAATGACACGGCCGTATCAGGAGAGGGCGTTGTGGTTCTATAATCAGTTGCGGGCAGCAAGGATTGCACCAACAGTGTATACGTACAAGGTTCGTTTCTTTTGTGTGTTTTCGAAAAGGAGACTGACCTGCGCACACAGCTGCTGATGGATGCGTACGGCCGGATTGAACCCGTCGACATCGAGACAATGGAGAAAATCTGGGGAGTCGCTCCGCGCGGACCCCTCTGTCGACATTCAGGGTAACCACTTCGCCACCCCCCGTGATGCGCTCGTTTTTGAGGTGCTCGTCAACACCCTCGTTCCGCACCGCCGCACGGACCTCATGCCGGAGTACATTGCGCTCATGCACAGCGAAGGCGTGCATATGACGGCGTACATCACCAACTTCTTGATCAAGGGGTATGTGGATGTACCAGGCGAGGAGGATCTTTGAGGGGCTGGTGGACCCGCCGAGCGGGGTCGCGGCGGTGGGAAATCATGCGCCGCATGAGCCAGCGGCGGCGCCTGTAGTGGACCCGATGGAGCCTGTATATTGCGAGGTAGGTCTTCGTCCGTACGGTGCTTTCCAACGCATTGATTTTTTCTGAACACAGCCCTCAACGTGGGAGGTGATGGTCCGCGCTGACCTTGGCTCCGGCAATCGTGATAATGCGAACGCACTGTTGGAGAGGTTGCAGGCGAGGTCTGTTTCCCTGTCCAGCCAGACTTTTTTTTTTTGTTGCTGACGTTGTGCAAGTCCTATCCGGAGGCGGTATATAACCGCATAAGCGGGATTCTTATCAACCATTCGATGGTACTTCCAGCATAGTCCTTCTGTACTGACACTCAATCGCAACTTGTGTATAATAGCAACAACCAGTGTATATTAGGTAGATAAAAGTAGATTTAGATCATAGTTACTTATACCTTGCAATGGGTGACTTCCCGTAAGACAGATCTGAGTTTTTCAGATACTTCGCGGTGCCATTGATGCTAAGTATAAGTGTAAAAATGTAGTACATTTGGGCTTGACAATCCGTAAGACACTTGACATCACTTTTGCGCACACTTCGGCAGACACGGAACAGCGTGCTGCATTATGATCATTCAATACATCCAAACAACGCGTTCGCGCTTCTGCACCTACCTCAGCATGCCATTCAACGCGTCAGCCGCCTACCAAATGGATCTGGAAGACGAGGAGGAGGAGGATGAAATGGATTGGGAACTCAGCACCACTGCAGTTGCGGGAATTGTGGCTGGGGTTCTGATAGCGCGCCAGCGCCGCACGAAACAGCGCCATGAGCGGCGGCTTTATTTAACACGGCCTCAGCTCCTTCCCGACCCACGACATAACACGCCCTGGCAGGTATTATATGCCAGCAACAGTGACCGTGTGTTTATTACCACAATGGGTTTCGATATGCAGACATTCCATGACATTCTCGAAGCTGGGTTTGGCGATACATGGATAACAACTCCTATACCACGTGGAGATACTGCAGCTGCTGGAAAGCCACAACCGGGGGCCCGCTCTTTGGATGCTGCTGGTGCACTTGGCCTTGCGCTACACTTCGTGAATTCCACGATGCGTGAGATCAGTCTTCAGCAAATATTTGCATTAATTCCCACCACTGTCTCCCATTACATCCACTTCAGCCTCGACATTCTTCTTGCTGTTCTCTGGAAGCTTCCCGATGCCCGCATTCGATGGCCGTCCCATGTTGAAGACTTCCAGGGATACAACAATTTAATCATTGAGCGTCATCCGCTCTTGACAGGAGCCTTCGCGAGCATCGACGGCCTCAATCTGCCTGTGCAGACTGCAGATGATCCCGAAATTGAGAATTCAACTTACAATGGCTGGCTCTGTGAGCATTTTGTAAGCTCTGTCCTTGTTTTTTCCCCTGAAGGTAAGCATTGTAAATCTACATCATGAATGCATCCTCACTCGCAACTAGGAACCATAATTGCGACACAAATAAATGCTCCAGGGAGCTGGCATGACTCCAGAGTTGCTCGACCCGTCTACGACAAACTACGGACAAAGACACCCGATGGCTTTTACCTTGTCGCAGATATGGCATTCCCCCGTGGTGCCAATCAAATTGAAGGCAAGATTCGTGCACCTATTAAAACTGGACAGACAATTCAGGGCACGGCAACCGAGATTCAAGAGAAACTCGCGTTTGACCGGCAACTGCTGTCATATCGCCAAACAGCAGAGTGGGGCATGCATGGTTTGTAGGGTGCATTTGGTAGGCTTTGGTTGCCATTGGAAATTGACAATGCAGAGCGGCGAGCAAACCTGCTCAAAACTTGCATTTGCCTTCACAACTTCCGAGCGCGCCGGGTGGGACATAACCAAATTTGAGCAGTTTACATGCCGTTGTGGCGACAGACAACGGACGATGAACAGGTGTGGGACAGCTTTGAGAAGATGCTCTTCTCTGATCAGCACCGCAAGGACCAGGTTGCACGCTTCCATAATTTTGCTGTATTCAATATGTAGCATAAGCTAGTGAAAATATTATTCTGTATCAAAGAGTAACATGAGGTAAAGTAATGACAGTCAATGAGTTGGACATCGAAAGGTCACATATGTTTGCGAGAAAGGTACAGTAATATGCATACGTGCTGAACAAATTAATTCTGCTCCACAGCGGCAGGGCTGATAATGAGCTGGATGGGAGCACCACCACGGCAAGGAGTTGGGACAAGCTCCACAGCACTGCCAGAGACGATGGTGGAGGAGGTCGGCATGTGGGAAGGGCCTGGGATTGGCATGCAATGTGGGCTGATAGAGCGATAGTGGGATGGCCCTGGGGTCGGTGTGCGGTGAGACGGCGCAACAAATAAAGCGTTGATCCTCTGGTATTTTTGCACTTTTTCAGACCAGAATGCAAACCATCTGGAAGTGTAGGAATGCACCTAGGCAGTTACTTATGCAAGTGCGCTAGGACCCTGTTCGGTGATATAAAGGAGAGTTAGTGTTGACTCTGACAGTTAGCTGTAGTATTTGGGTCTTACAAGTGGGGGCGCGCTTGCCTAGGCACCTATACATGACCACTAAGGAGATATACCTGGAAGCCCATCCATGCCTAGGAGTGATATTGAAGACAAGACATTCAACCAGAAGTGCAGTGATTCGAAGAGCAGGCTGGGAGAGATCACCAGACATATTCAGACCGATGCCTAGGCGGCTAGGGACCAATGGTACGAAACACCATATGGGACTTAGTAGGGTTACCAGCACCTAGGCGGACAATCGTTGCCCTTAGATGGAACTGTAGGCTGAGGAGATGGCCGAGGCATTGATCCGAAGACTTTGGCATAAGAAAGACATGTGATGGTCAAGCACGAGCGCGACCTGACAAACATAGATGAATATAGGAGAATGATCGGACAGTTCTCATTGGAACCGGGCATCGGTAGTCTTGGCGGTCGGGATCTGCAAGTCCAGAACGTCACCAGACTGCATGAATCAGCAACCAAAACTATTATTAGACAGGATTCAACTCCTGCCGTACAGATGCGTACTTGTAGGTGCAGACGGCGGCACTTGCGATCACGCATATACCATTTATAGACCTAGGCGGTCATTCAACATGACTTATCCTACCTCAGATGCTTGCAAATGGCCTCAGCATATTTATTTTGACTCATTTTACTTTATCTCATCCATCATTGCTCATATGTATAAAAACCCAGTAGAATAACCATGATGCCAGATTGATCCCACCTAAGTACCGGTGCGGGTTTCTCAGGCTATACATGGAGATTTTGGTACACTGAAACTCTGCTTGTATTAGTCTTTACTTGGAATCTGGATATTTGTTTGACTCTGGACTTGGAGTTTGAACTTGAGAAAGAGACCTTCAGTTGTTGACTTAAGATTGAGTCTTCGCTTATAAAATTGATTGGGTGTTCTCCCTCTTGAAAGAAGTCGTATTTGATTGTTGAGTTGCCTCTACCCTGACCTGTGCAAAGGGCCTCGTCGTAGTGTATTGGATCTTGACTGGAATTGCGATAGCTGGCAGGAGGCCTTAACAGAAGAAGATTTGAACCGGGTATACTACCCCTAGGCGACTGACTATACCTTGTCAGGCGCTTTGCCTTCACCCCAACTTGTTGCCTAGGAGCCCTGTTGTAGTGTGTTGGATCGACATCTGGATGCATGCAGTGTCCCTAGGGCCTGATAACAAAGTAGACAAATGTTCCTAGTGCATTGGAAAACCTAGGTTGATGGCATAACAACCCGTTTGAGCCTTTGTTCGCTTGGAGTTAGCCTCGGATACTCGCGGACTACCGGAGTGAGGATTTTTGCAAGTTATTAAAACCTCTGCCCTGGAGCCTTAGATTTAATCATCTAAACCTCCTTGTATCCACCTATTATAAAACAACCTATTTACTTCGTTCATCGAGGTGCCTAGGCGGACTTTCCTTCAGTTGGAAGCACTCATCTGAAGTATAGGACAAACATACAAAGTACTGTGTGTCTTGGATTTCTATTTGGTTTCGATTCTGAACCAGCTAGCTGCATACTATGGCTTGGACCCGAACTCACAAGGAGAAGCACTTAATCTTTGGGAGTAGTAGTGTTGGTGTAGTTTGGTAGTTGGTGGTGTGGTTTTTGCCCATCGCATTCTATCGCTATTCTTTCACGTTTGTCAAGTGCACCGTTTCAGTGGTGTCGACTGATGGAGCGATGATGGGAAGGGCTTGGAGTAGGGGTCCGACGACTGTAAGGCGTGGGGGAGCGCTGGCGCTGCTTCTTCTTTGGCCAGTAGTCAAAGTCTGTGGCATCCGAAGATGCATCTGTGTGCCAGGTGGTCATGGCACCCCCATCTGGGTAATGCTGCTCGACTCACACTCTCCCGCGCACACACTGTAGGCCATCGCGCTCCTCAAAGGTGGTGCAGCCGTGTCCTCAACCACTGCAGTGATGGCGAGATGGGCTACGATGGCGAGATGGGCTATGATGGCGAGATGGGCTACGATGGCGAGAGGGGCTGCAGGAACGACCATGATGGAACCATGCGGTCAAAGTATGTTCCATGTCCGCAAGATCCCACTGCCGCTTGAGGTCATTGTTTTCTTGCTGAAGAGCTGAGATCTGCGTACAAAGCCCATCCATGGTCGCAGTCATTGTCATGAGCTGCATGCGCTTCGAACGAATGATGTGCACGGGTTTCATCCCGCACTTGCAAGGCAGCCAGATCGAGACTGCTGACAATCTTGCCAAGTGCGTCCACTGGGGCACGAGCACGATGGAGAGGCGGGGTGGGTGCATGGCGTGCAATGGCAGAGCGAATGGGCTCAACAACTTTCGGAGCATCGGAGTCGGAGTCATCATTGTCAGTGTTGGAGTCGGAGTTGGTCTCGTCACCCACATCGCGAGTTGCAACCTTGGTGTTGATCAGATCTTCAAGCTCGTGGGCTCGCTAGACTTCTGGAGGACAGTCGGGATCGCCTGTGGGTTTCTTCTCCTTCAGAAACTGAAGCAAAGATGGTCTGTAAAAGAAAGAGAAGGCACACAATGACGCACTCTCTGATATTTATCCTGAAGCGACTTCATAGTGTGCTCCAGACGGCCAGCAAGTGCAGCATTGCTGTTGAACAACCCCTCAACAGCTTTCCACCCCTTCTCGCCGGTAGGAAGGACCTCTGCAACGGCCTCGAAGAGCAACTCCGTATCACGCTTGTTGTAGTTTTGAACCCCGCTGTGGCCAGTGCAAGCCTTCCCACGAGGAGCATCAATGTCGGATTTGGAATCAGAGGTAATGGCACGGGCTTTTTCCTTACTCTTGCCCTTCTTGGACTTGTAGGTAGACTTGGAGCGAACATCTGGCTTCTTGGAACAGGACCGGTAGTCGTGTTCCACCCTGTGCTTAGGATGTTGGAAGGGGGCCTGCTCGCAGCCGTCATGCAACAAGGCAGGGTCGATGGGAATGGCCTGTGGCGTCACATTTGCAACAGGTCGAAGAGCAAATTGATATTGCTCCTAATTATTTGTCAGTAAAGATTGAGTATGAGAATAAATCGATTGAATTACCTCCTGTGTAACAGGACCATCAGGACCGCGTCCGTCGGGACCTCAGAATGCTTGATTGGCATAATTCGGGTTCGAAGTGGGTGTCTGGAAGGCACCCGCAACCTATAGTTCTCGTAAATATGCAGTGCCACAAGTTTTGAGACATCACTTACAGCATTCACATAGAAATGTCCATGCCAATGCGGCAGCGGCAGCCTATTATGCGGGTCCTGATGAGCAGGAGGTGGTTGGAAGGAACCAAGAGTACCAAGGTGAGTCGGATTGGAACTAGGATGAGCCATGAGGAATAAATTGAGAGACGAGATTCATTAAACATACTTTTATATCCCACTTTCCGAGTCAGCTTTATCGCTACTAAAACTCAGCTCATTGGGAAATGGCGCCAATAATTTAGGGTTGAGCGAATCAAAATTCATGCTGATTCATCGAGAGTCGGTTTTAGTCGGGTTCTGCAGGAAGACAACAGGGAAAAAACTCACCAAAGCATCCACTACATGTAGTAAGCTTTTTGCAAAATCCAGGTCAATTGACAGCACAGCATTTTGCAAAGGGACAAGCTAAATATTTGATATCCCCAAAAGTAGGCTAGATCAATCTCTGTGCCTCCAGCATGGCCGGCAGCTCTAAAACTAATAAATAAATGGCATTTGACTTTATTTGTACATATATATCTTGCATTTGACAGCTGTTGGTTGACTGATAGGTTCAGCATTTGCCTTTTAGTTGATCATTGTTTGTATAGCTTTGAAAAAGGTCTCGGCCACTGGAATTGATGATCCTGGCCATTGCCTTGACTTTGACAGCCTCAGCAGCATCAATATTTACATTTGTTTGGCTCCTCATCGCTGGGGTTGGCTCTTTATTTTGCATTTTACAGGCCAACCAGTGATGGGATCAAAAAATATTATATATGAAAGTTGTAGCCCCAAATGAGCTCTACAACATGATACTACACATCAGTCATATTTCTGATGACCGTCCTTTTTGGGTCACTAACACTTTCCTCCCAAAAAAGGAAATTTTTGTCGAAATCCCAGTAGCTAGCTCAATCCTTGACCGTTTTGAATGATCTAACTTCATAGGGCTAATGTTTAATGTGTATTAGGAATCTAATTGTCCTTATCATCTTGATCGCAGGGTGAGCGTATAGCCAAGAAACAGCCCCGATGGGCCCGGGAATGCATTAGGAGGAAGGCGCGAGTGCCAAAGAGGCACGTACATGATACAGTATCTAGTAAATAGGTGTGGGTAATCAAAGATTGGGTGGGAGAGCAAATATATAGGCACTGGCGAGACGAGTCAGGGAGTAAGTATTAAGGAAATGCAGAGTTGCGTACCTGGCGAGACCGAGCAGAAAACTGGGTTTCTGCTCGACTCGCCAGGGTTTATATGTGACATTGTAAATTGCGGATTGCAAACCTGACCTCGAGCCCTTTCTTTCGGCCACTGGAGCGAAGGGCGGTCAGATTGCGATGCTATGCGACGCGATATTACGTACCTGAAGGAGCAACGACACTTGCGACCCGTATGGGTGGTCGTGCTCCCACATCCTCGTTACGACCTGAGTAAGTGAGGATGCTACAGGTGCACTAGACCCAGTAGGCATTTTGTAAAAACCCATACTTTCTAACAGCAAGGCTTTTTGCAAAAGTCCTCACTAAATAAGCGGTGTCTCCAATAGTATGCTGCATCATGATCTTTGTGTCCGGCATGCCTGGCAGCCTCCAAAAAAATGATAAATAATATTTCCAATCAGAATTTATGGTTGTTGACATTATTTGGTCAATTGATGGTTCTCAGGATCTGCCTTGGTTTGATAGCTGTCTATATTTGTTTGGATTCAAAGCTTTGACAGGTGACTGATAGTTTCGCAAAATGCCTTGAATGTGATGGCACCTATATTGGGTCAAAATTGATGATCTAGGGCATTGCCGCACCATTGGCAGCTTCGGCAGCATTGACACATGCAGTTTTGACACCTTTCACTTTTCTTATCGCCGGGGTTGGCTCTTTATTTTGCATTTTGCAGGCCAACCATTGATTGGATCAACAAATGTTATATATAAAAGTTGTAGCCCTCAATGAGCTCTACGACATGGTACTACACATTAGTCATATTTCTGATGACCTTCCTTTTTGGGTCACCAACGCTTTCCTCCCAAAAAGGAAATTTTGTCGAAATTCCAGTAGCTAGCTCAATACTTGACCGTTTTGAATGATCTAACTTCATAGGGCTAATGTTTGATGTGTATTAGGAATTTTGAAGGCATTCTTCAAACCATTACATTGCTGTAATGCAGTGAAAAGCACCCAAACTTCTGCAATACCATCAACACACAATATCTTGTTTATAGTGTAACATCTATGTGCTCTGGGAACCATATATCATCTACCACAATACATAAGACATTCTACATTGCTTATAGCAGGCAGGAGGAGCTACAAAACCAGTATAATAGCTACATCAAAAATAGCCATCATTGCTGGATTCTGTGCTATCCAAATGCTTTGAGAGTCAAATGAATGCTTCTCTGGAATGTTCTAAGTGTTATGAATGTATTATAGATGCATTGAGAACTGGAACCAGCTATGGTCTGAAGATTAAAGAGAATAACTATAAAAATGTATTTTTGCGTAATTTCACTCTCAGATAGGGTTATATTAGTGCATATGAATACATCTATTTGAAGCTGTATCCTATTCCAAGGGTCTGAACACAAAAAACCACATTAAAATAGGATTATATAGATAAAATAGATAGAGTGACATTTGTTAGCTTTTTGGTCAATAGAGGACCAAGGAGGGCAGTTAGTGCAAAGTAAAGGCCAGAAATGACAAGTGGCAGTCTGATAGTACAATCTAATGCTTTATTTGAAGGATTTTTATGAAGTTTTGGTCAAATGGTGTTGTCAGGCATGTCTATACTATATGCTTGTATACTGTAGCTAAACCCTCCTGCTCGAAAACATCATTTGGTCAAATCTCAATCAAATTGCTTCAAATAAAGCATCAGATAGTACTATCAGATTGGCTCTTTGCATTTCTGACCTTTATTTTGCACTAACTGCCCTCCTTGGTCCTCTATTCACCAAAAAGCCCAAAAATGTTACTTCACCTATCTCATATTTATGATCATATATTAACGCATTTTTTGTGTTCAGACCCTTGGGATAGAATACAGCTTCAAATAGCAGCATTCATATGCACTAATATGACCTTATCTGAGGGTGAAATTAAGTGAAAATATATTTTTAAGGTTATGCTCTCCAATCTTTGGGCCATAGCTAGTTTCAGTCCTGAATGTATCTACAATACATTCATAGCACTTAGAACATTCTAGAGAAGCATTTATTTCACTCTCAAAATGCCTGGAGAGGACAGAATCTGGAAATGATGGCTATTTCTGATGTAGCCATTGTATCATTTATATAGCTTCTCCTGCCTGCTATAAGCAATGTAGAATGTCTTATGTATTGTGGTAGATGATATATGGTGCTCAAAGCAGACATATGTTATGCTATGAACAAGATATTGTGTGTTGATGGTATTACAGAAGTTCAGGCACTTTTTACTATATTACAGTGATGTAATGGCTTGAAGAATGCCTTCAAAGTTTCTAATACACATCAAACATTAGCCCTATGAAGTTAGATCATTCAAAATGGTCAAGTATTGAGCTAGCTACTGGAATTTCGACAAAATTTCCTTTTTGGGAGGAAAGCGTTGGTGACCCAAAAAAGGAAGGTCATCAGAAATATGACTAATGTGTAGTACCATGTCGTAGAGCTCATTGAAGGCTACAACTTTTATATATAACATTTGTTGATCCAATCAATGGTTGGCCTGCAAAATGCAAAATAAAGAGCCAACCCCGGCGATAAGAAAAGTGAAAGGTGTCAAAACTGCATGTGTCAATGCTGCCGAAGCTGCCAATGGTGCGGCAATGCCCTAGATCATCAATTTTGACCCAATATAGGTGCCATCATATTCAAGGCATTTTGCGAAACTATCAGTCACCTGTCAAAGCCTTGAATCCAAACAAATATAGACAGCTATCAAATTAAGGCAAATCCCGAGAACCATCAATTGACCAAATAATGTCAACAACTATAAATTCTGATTGGAAATATTATTTATCATTATTTTGGAGGCTGCCAGGCATGCCGGACACAAAGATTATGATGCAGCATACTATTGGAGACACCGCTTATTTAGTGAGGACTTTTGCAAAAAGCCTTGCTGTTAGAAAGTATGGGTTTTTGCAAAACACTTACTGTACCAGCTGACAGGTGGGTTGCTAGTGTAGAGAGTATGTTGGGACTTACTCGGCAATTAGACTTGAGTAAATATAATTTAAACTCGACTAATTGTCCTCATCATCTTGATCGCAGGGTGAGCATATAGCCAAGAAACCGGCCCCGATGGGCCCGGGAATGCATTAGGAGGAAGGCGCGAGTGCTGAAGAGGCTAAAGAGGTAAAAAAAAAAGAGGAGAGGAGGATAAGATGTAGATGTTGGAGGTGCGAGTGCAGTTTAGGACCGCTCACGGGCATGGAGCATGGCCTGTAGAAGCACTGGATGCTTCTGGATATAGATCTGGAATGTGTCAGATGCCCACCGACCGGCGGCCTGGATGATGTGTGGTGGTGCGCCGTCTTCTGCAAGCGCTGTAGCGCCGCCAGCTCGCATGGACTGGCCGCCGATGCTGGTGTCGGGAAATAGATGCTGCAGGCGACGCATGAACCAAGTACGTGTTGGTATGGTGCCATCTTCACGGATCCAGAGGAAAGGGTTGAGGGGGTGAAGCTGGTCGCGCAAGACTAGATTTCGGCAGAAATGCACCAGGGTGTCCGTGTCTGTGCTGATGATGTGATTGCCTTCAAATGAAGTGTCTACTTTATGTGCAGGAAGCCAGTACTCATATTTTGTCTCATCGATGGAAACAGATACACGTTTGATGTACTTTCGTGGATTTCGGAGCTTTGGGTTGTCTGGCATTGTTAACTCGCCAAGTCAGTGAAGGGCGCAGAACCCGGAGAGGAGGGCAGAGAGGAAGAGAAGGTCATCGTGGGAAGGGGATGGAGGGAGGGCGGCAATCGCTTGGCGGAGATGTTGTCGAGAAAGCGGGGATTTCTGCTTTGTCGCAGTGCCACGGAGTCGTTTGCAGCCTTGGAGTGTTCGGGAAACCAGAACACTCTTCTAGATATCGCGGACTTGGGGGAAATGGGCTTCAAGCTAGTTGCAAATGCCGGAAAGATACGAGTCGACAGAATTCGGATTGATATGGTGACACATGAACACTGTATAAAAGCTCAGCGTGTCTGTGGTTGGGTTAATGGGAAGCTTATGAAGCCGGCAGAACTTGATATACGAGTTCAGTGCGGAACCGTACATCTGGGACGTAGACATGTTGATGGCGGCACTGAGAGCGACAGCTCATTGATGGACAAGCTGTTCCATAGTCCAAGCTTGCCGCACAGGCTGCTTGGACTTGACATGAGAGGTGATCATGATGACACTGCCCCCAGCGGCTCCTGTGGGGGTTGAAAAGGTTGGACGATGAGTCTGGGGGCGTAGCCCTTGGCATCGATGAGGCGGTTGCGGGAAATGGAATCAGCAATGAAGTTGTCTTCACCACGGACATGAAGGACACGGAGGTCAATGTGGTGTTGAATGAGGTCGTTGACAGCCGTTCGGAGGATGGTGTTGTATGTGGGTGCAGCGTGCAGCGTATTGAAAATGCTGACTGTGTTCTGATTGTCTATGAATATTGTCAGGCGAAAGCGGACTGTGTTTGGTGTGTTTGCAAGGACAGTGGTGCAGTACCACCAGAGAGCAGACACGACACATAGTGCCTCAAAAAAGAAGATGGTGTCAGTGGGTGGCTCAGAAGGAACAGGTGAATAGAAGCCTAGCAGACACTCAGGCACCCAAAAACCCATACCCCCAAGCGACGTGTCACAATACATGGTCACATGTGCCTCTGTATGAGGGTTCCAGTCGAGAGACTCAAGGAGTGCTGTTCCGCTGGAGTGTTGAAGGTGGTTGAGAAATCACCGAAGGTCGTCCTTGACGGCCTTGTTCAAGTAGATGTTCACATGTTGTTGTGTCATACCCGACATCTTGTCATAGATGTTTGAGAGAGCCGGATGAAGTAGGACATACATATTGAATGACCAGTTCATCCAACCTGTAAGCATCTGAAATTTGCGGAGTTTCCGCCGGCGTGAGGGTGTGTTAATAAACTCCTGGACCCACTGCTCCAGCTCAGCCTTGGAATCCGGAGGTAAGGTGATGGTCATCTCGTTTGGGTCGATCTGGAAACCAATGACTGGAAGGGATGCGCTGTAGAGTTGTTTCTTTTCCTTGTGCGGGATGCCGAGGAAATCCCAGAGGAGGAGTTTGACTTGCTTAGCTGGCATTCGTTTCCGATATGGGGCATAGTAAACGAAATTGGATTTGAGTTCCCAACCAAATGAGTTGTTGACATAGCAGAATATGTCGGAGAGGAGTTTGACAAACAACGCCACCCAAATCACCAAACCCATCACAGACGCCCACAATCTCGGAGAACCACTGCTCCCAAACATGGCGCACCAGTCGACATTGCGTTGGAGAGGGCCATTCAACTGACCAGCCACCACTTCAGCCTTTGTAGGTATGTTTGAAGTGACGACTTGTTTGATTTGCGCTAACGGATGCATCGGCAGGAGTTGAAATGCTTCTGCGACGTCCAACTTCCACATCACCAGTTTTGCAGTGGGGTTCTGTCATCGGAACTGCAGTAGTGCTGGTACAAACTGTTACATGGTGTCCATCCGAGGGCCCTTGGTCTGTGGCCTGTCAATCATCGTGTTCTGTGTGAACTCGCCATAACTCTGGTGTGACACAAGACGGAGATCATCGGAGTGTGGTTTAGGCACGGCAATGAGGGGGGGTGCTATACATTCCAGGCAAGAGGTCTGGTCCGAAGGTGTGTGAAAACCGTCCTTTGCTGACTTCGACGTTGCGCTGACTGAGAATAAAGTCGCGTTCATGTTCTGAAGGTGGCAGAATGAAAGCGTTGTTGTGTGTTAACGGATAACCATCGTCATGGTGAGTGTCCATCCAGGGCCAAAACCCCTCACGCAAGCCCACAAGTACTGACTGTATGAAGGGTTGATTTGGGTGCCGCGTCAGAAGGCTCTCGAGACGGTCAACCCTGATCACTTGCGGGAGTTTGAAGAGGTTGGGATGGTCGGGCGATGGTCTGTGCGGCATGAACGTTCGCAAGTTCTCGTGCAGACGGTCAGGGAAGAGGTTCGTCAACTTCTGTGTAACGCGCTGTGCAGCTTGATGAAGCAGGCTGATGAGTCTTCCAGCCCATGCCACGCATGTACTGCGGCAGGAAGCATGCGACTTCAGTGCTTTCCCTCGTCCTCGACGTCACCGGCGAAGAAATTCGCATGCACGGGGGCTGCCACTTCGAATCGAGTCACCAGCCGAGCGGGAGGCTGAGGTTCAGTGACGCTGTTTCTCAGAGCAGTCCACGATGACGTGGTTGTTGCTCTTGCAACGGAGACAAGCATGGCGGTACTTGCAGTCAGCGCCGCGCTCGCATTTGTTGTAGTTGAAGTTGCGGCAGATCTCACCGTCATGATCAGGGCGCTTGGTCTTCTTGCCCTTCACTTTGTGCTCAATCAGGCTAGAAGAGGAACTTGGAGAGATGAATGCTCCTCCTGCAGAGAGGTGAGCATTCTCGCAGGCTCTGAGTTTGTGGATGTCACTGAAGAGGATGCCATGTGACTGTCCAATAAGGTTCCTGGCAGCGCGGTCGTAGTTAATGATGCACTGGTGTAGGGCAGAATTCCAACTGGCGAAGAGGTCGTGAATATGGTTTTCGTAAGTCTTGAGTTCTTCCTGTCTCCTATTGAACGTGAAACAAACTGTCTTTGTATAGGCCCGGAAAGCAAGGAGCCATTGACCATGGTCGGAGACTCGCAAGACCATTTTAGGTTTCTTGATCTCGAGCTGGTGGTCACTGATGAAGAGCTGCTGAGGCTCATCGGGTTTGACAGCAAAGCGGCTGGCCGACACGACATCGAGGTCAATGAAGCGGTCAAGGAGGACATCTTTCCATAGACTGTCTGGGAACAGTGGCTTGCGGAGAACGAGGGAGAGAATCTGAAGAGCCTCTTTGATGTTGAGTGAGTAGGCTTCAACTTGTTTGACAATGGCAAGGTGCTGAGCCGAGAAAGTAATGGAATCGAGGAAATGGTCCGCGTCGCCACCCCATGCAACAGCAGCGGGGTCGAACCTGGTACGCTTTGAAGCGGGCTCGTTGTCGACGTTGTCGAGGGATCACTTGTTCCTGGGGTTCTCACTTCCATCACCTCCATCGCTGTCGGGTCTGTCGCCAGCGCCGCCTGAGTCACGAGGTCGGTCACCAGAGCCCCCCCATGCCAGCACCGGCACGCTGCTGTTCAGCGTGCGCATCGAGCTGGTCCATATATGGTTGGAGGATCTGGGACGAGAACATTGCACCAACACCAACAGTTGTGCAGATGGATCTTCCTTGCTCGTGGAGCTCGAAAATGGCGTCCATACGCCTGGTTTTGCCATCAATATGTTCCTGGACAATTTTCTGAAGGACTTTGACATGTTCGGGAGAGAACTGGACGGGTGGAGAGTCGGATCCATCAGGCATTGTATAGGGGGATGAGATAGAATATGAATATATTCAAGTAAGAGCAAATATATAGGCACTGGCAAGACGAGTCAGGGAGTAAGTATTAAGGAAATGCAGAGTTGCGTACCTGGCGAGACCGAGCAGAAAACGGGGTTTCCGCTCGACTCGCCAGGGTTTATATGTGACGTTGTAAATTGCGGATTGCGAACCTGACCTCGAGCCCTTTCTTTCGGCCACTGGGGCGAAGGCGGTCAGATTGCGATGCTATGCGATGCGATATTACGTACCCGAAGGAGCAACGACACTTGCGACCTGTATAGGTGGTCGTGCTCCCGTGTCCTCGTTACGACCTGAGTAGGTGAGGACACTACAGGTGAGTTGCTAGTGTAGAGAGTATGTTGGGACTTACTCGGCAATTAGACTTGAGTAAATATAATTTAAACTCGATTTAAAGACATTCTTTAAGCCAGTACATTGCTGTAATATAGTGAAAAGTGCCTGAACTTCTGAAATACCATCAACACACAATATCTTGTTCACAGTGTAACATCTATCTGCTCTGAGCACTATATATTGTTTACTACAATACATAAGACTTTCCACATTGCTTATAGTAGGCAGGAGGGCTATAGAAACAATACAATGTCTACATCAAAAATAGCCATCATTTCTGGATTCTGTGCTATCCAGGTGCTTTGAGAGTCAAACCAATGCTTCTCTAGAATGTTCTAAGTGCTATAAATGTATTATGGATCCATTCAGGACTGCAACTAGCTATAGCTTGAAGATTAGAGAGCATAACCTCAAAAACATATTTTTGCTTAATTTCACCTTCAGATAAGGTTATATTAGCATATTTGAATGGACTAGTGTGAAGCTATATCCTATCTCAAGGTTCTGAACACAAAAAGCACGCTAAAATATGGTTGCAAAGATGAGATAGGTGGAGTGACATTTTTTGGTTTTTTGGTCAATAGAGAACCAAGGAGGGCAGTCAGTGCAAAACAAAGGCCAAAAATGAAAAGAGACAATCTGATAGTACAATCTGGCACTTTATTTGAAGCAATTTGGTTGAGATTTGGTGAAATGATGTTTTTGAGCATGTCTATACTATAGGCCTTTATACAGGCACTTTTCACTATATTACAGCAATGTACTGGCTTAAAGAATGTCTTTAAAATTCCTAATACACATTAAACATTAGCTCTATGAAGTTAGATCATTCAAAACGGTCAAGGATTGAGCTAGCTACTGGGATTTCGACAAAAATTTCCTTTTTGGGAGGAAAGTGTTAGTGACCCAAAAAGGACGGTCATCAAAAATATGACTGATGTGTAGTTTCATGTTATAGCGCTCATTTGGGGCTACAACTTTCACATATAATATTTTTTGATCCCATCACTGGTTGGCCTGTAAAATGCAAAATAAAGAGCCAACCCCAGCGATGAGGAGCCAAACAAATGTAAATATTGATGCTGCTGAGGCTGTCAAAGTCAAGGCAATGGCTGGGATCATCAATTCCAGTGGCCGAGACCTTTTTCAAAGCTATACAAACAATGATCAACTAAAAGGCAAATGCTGAACCTATCAGTCAACCAACAGCTGTCAAATGCAAGATATATATGTACAAATAAAGTCAAATGCCATTTATTTATTAGTTTTAGAGCTGCCGGCCATGCTGGAGGCACAGAGATTGATCTAGCCTACTTTTGGGGATATCAAATATTTAGCTTGTCCCTTTGCAAAATGCTGTGCTGTCAATTGACCTGGATTTTTGTAAAGTACTTACTACACCAGCTGTTTTGGCCTGGGCAGCAATGGTGTACTCTGCCTGCTTTGGCTTCACCCATCTGATCCGCCGTTTTTCCTGCTTGGTGGCTGCCTTTTCGGCCTCCCATGCCACGATGTCCGTGGCATAGTCTTCCCGCTTCTCTGCATTCCTTGCTCGGATCTCCTCATTTTGTTGCTGCCACGTCGCAATCCTGGCTGTGTGTGTCTCTTTCTGAGTTGCCCTTCTCTTCTTTGCTACCATCTCTTCCTGCTTTTTCTGATCATCCTTGATGCACATCTGGAAAAAGCCATCGCCCGAGAAGTACTTGGCTTTACCATCACCCATCTTCCAATTCCCAGTCTTGCGCTGCTTGTGCTCTTTGGCCCCCTGGAGCTGTGTATGTGCACAATAGCTGTACATGTCTGCAAGCACTGTCAACGCCTGCATGTCCAGCATCAACCACTTGCACTTGTTGTCTTGGCCCTCACTCTGTTATATCCGTGCACCCAAGCACCCCTAAACACCTCCCAGAGATTCCTTTCCTTCCAATCGTGACTTCTCTGTCGAGCCCACTCTTACTTCCACTTGGGCTCTCTTCCACCATCTGGTACCCTCCAGTCCTCTTTTCGGAACCTCTGCACCTCCGGATTCCCACGGTCTGATCCTTCAGGCCATCCTCCGCTTCCTCTATTCCCAGGCTCTGGTCCCTCTGGACTCTTACAGCTGTCCCTTCAGCATATCATAGTTCACATTCCTTAATCGTCACTTGCATACCTGCATTCACTTCCCCACAATGAGTACTATTCCTTCCAGCACTTCTCCATTCCATCCTCATGGGTTCCGGCCCTCCAACCCTCCGGTTTCCCACGCTTCCCTCCGGCTTCCCACGCTTAATTCTCCAGCTCCGGCTTCACATATAATCCTCGTAATACATCATTACTTACTGTTCCTATTTTCCATACTTCTTTGATGCTGTACGTCCCACATGCTCATATGCTCTCTATTCCATATGCTCCTACTTATTGTCTTATTGTCCTTTCCATTTCCTTACATAGGATTACTTATTGTTCTTATTGTCTTTCCATTACTTCTCAGTCTGCATTTGGGCTCTCTCATATTTAGTATAAAAGCTAGTGTACATTAAACTGTAAACTAGCTTCGAAATAAACATTATGTGGCAAACATGATGTGTTCTGACATTATGACCTTCTTCCTTCTTCACTCATCCTCTTGACTTGCCTCCGGCAGTCATCATTCTTTAACTCATGTTCTGACAATCTTCTTCTTTCAGTCTTTTATGTCTCCAGACGCGTTTCACGCACTGGATTCCTTCTGGCATCGCTTCCGGTCATCTCCAGCCTGCCTCCGGTCACAATTGATCGGAACCTCCAGAATCTTACTCACTATTATCCTTTGACAAACCAGTTATGTTCGGTTCCTTCACATTTGGCTATTTCACCTCCACAATCCCTCTGGAATCTTATACTCTATCAATCGCTTGTGCCTCCGCATTTAGCTCCGGCATTTTCCCATGGTTCCGTGCTTGCTCCGCTCTTACAGCCTCCGGACATGCTCTTTCTAATACGGCTTCCACCCTTGCTGCATCCCAAAAGTCTCTGCGCTTTCAGTGTTGTTGTGTCTTTTCAATGTTATACTTCCTCTTTCACTATTCATCAGGCTGCGCAGCTCCAGCTCTCCGCATCACCGGAACATCCGCATTTCCCACGCCTTCCCGCGTCCTCTGCGCTTCTGCGTATCTCCAGTCTCTGGCCTCTGGCCAACGTGTATCACTTGCTATGCTCATTCTAACCATTTATTATCTTCCTTCCGATCCACCAGCTACTCTCTTCCTGTGGTCGTGCTTACCCAGGTAGTTGCGTCACTCACCTACCCTCTGTCTTCATCTCTGTGTAGTGTTTATGAGATTGACCACTCTTTCGCCATCTTGACCATTCAGTCTTTATCCCCTGTCGGGGTAGTCCATTCTATTTCTGGGCTATCTCTTGTCCTCTGGCACAGGACATAACACACTCTCTTGAAGTGCCTCCGTCAGCTTGGCCCCCTGGGGTGTTCTCGGGGTGTGTGCAAAGAGGTGGGAGTATTGGGAGTCGAGTTTAATGGGAGATATAGTATAGGGTTTGAATGTGGGAGGGGCTGAGGTTGACATGAGTGGAGATGAGCTGACAAGATAAGATGCAGATGTCGATGCAAGACTGTCGACAGCTGTTCACATGAAAAACGGAGCAGGAGAAGATGAAGAGGGCCCAGCGGAAGGTACGTCTTCATCTATGGGCATTGCTTGGAGTTGCTGAAAGTCCAGGTAGTCTGTAATCATCCCTGCCATAAATCTGACAGGGCTCGCCTGCTGGATCGGTAGGGTGCCACGAGACAATGACTCCAGGCTTGGAGCCATTATCTCCTCTGTAACGATGTCCCTATTTAATGGAATAACACCTGTCTTGCGAAATGCCACTTTAATATTGGCCTTGGTGAGCGTTTTCATGTGAGCTTCCGCATAAACAGCTAGAAAATTCGATTTCAAAATGACCTCACCTTTCCTCTTGTAGTGGTCTCGAACCTCGCTCCAGTTGTTCTTGAATTTGCTGAAAATCATAATGTCCAGCCCCTGGTATACATGCGTGCTGTGCGACGGATAGCCTATCACCTCGATGTTGTTCACATATACATATCGAAGGAAGGCATATGTGTAATGTGATGCATGCCCATCGACAAGTAGAAGTCGGCGGCAACCCACAGCCTTCGCTTGAGTGGCAGCATTGAAGTCCTCCAGCCAATCTGCACTGATTTCGCTGTCGATGTACCCTTTCTTTGAATATCCCAATCTATGCTGGTCAGTCAAGTATTGTAAAAAGAGTTTGAGGAACTTACGAGGCATTCAAGGAATTATCCTGCTTCCAATTTGCAAGAAAGGCCTCGCCTTTGTAGATGACAAGCGGCGGGAGCGACGTGCCATCACTGCAGATGGAAATGAGCGCTGTGATATTTTCTGTCCCCACTTCGCTGTTGGTGCTGCCTTTTCTCCCCCTTCCCTCCAGTCGCTCACTCTTTCTGCCCAAGTCCCTTCTGAAAGCCCAACTCATCTGCGCCATAGATGTTTTCGTTGAGGATTCAATCATCACCACCCTTCCCCTCAATAACACGCTCCAGCAGGTTGAAGTAGTCTTTCTTGGTCATCGGATTGACGGTGTGCACACGCGATTTGTCAAGGGGTGCAGACCAGTAAGTCCTCAACTCATCGTGGTCCGACACAAATCACCTTGTCCACTGCCTGCCTGACACCTGATTTAGGGAATTTGTCACCGTAGTGTGCACACACAATCTCATCAACGTGCTCCTTCAGCCACCTGTGGCTGAGTGAGAACCCACGGTTCGCACATTCTATAGTGAAGTCAATGACAATGCATTCTTTGTTCTTGGTGAGCCACTTTTGCTCCTTGTGGACTTCATGCGTGCTGCGTCCACCATTGACGTGTTGACCCAGGGTTGATTTCAACAACTTGATATGTTTTTTTGTCTTTGCCAAGCATTCCGCCACTGCCTGTGTGCATGCATCCTTCAGACTCGGTGCATTTTCACCACGTTTCTCCATCCAGATCTGGATAGCTCGCTGGTAGTAGTGCTCTCAAAGGGCTGAGAGAGTACAGTCTTTGACTTGGTCGGACTTTGCATGACCAGGCATTGGTGAGGTAGAGTAACAGAATACTGATGTGGCGCGACAAAAAAGGGGAGTGGCACTGTGCCCGATTTAGAAAGCCATACCCCAAATAGCCATTTTCTGCAAATGCATGAATTACAACGGTTTGGCTGCCTATGCTGCACCAATATCACTGGGTGCAAAACATGATTTGCAGGGGCCGCAAATTTAAAATTTGTGTAGTATTTGCGCATTATTTGCGCACTATTTGCGTATTATTTGCGAGGCCCACAAATTTTAAATTTGTGCATTATTTGCGCACTATTTGCGCAACATTTGCGAGGCCCGCAAATTTGATTTGATCAATACTTGCTCCAAAAGGCAATAATCTGTTGCCTTGTAAGACAATAATCTGGCAACAGATTATTGCCTCAAGAGGTAGGTGCAAAAATTAGTGAACCTTTTGCATTTCACGATTCTGGATTTGTGTCGATAATCCGCTTCTCAGACACGCCTCGCATCACATCGCACAGAAGGTAACAAAACCAATATATTAAAATTCTACACTAATACACCAGAATCATAGCTACCAAGGTTGAGGTGCTGTCCATCCCGGATGTGAGCATGCAGTGTGGCCATGCATCCATGTCCTCGTGTGAATGCGCAGCTGTACACGTCCACCCTCAAGCAACTAATTTGGGGTGAAGATGAAGCTAGGTGGATTGAAATTGGTTAGGTAGATTCTGCATGAGAATAGCAGCCGTACAGTTACTCGGACTCACCATGTGCTTTTCAGCCCTTATCCTCATCCTCATTTGCTATCCGCCGATCCACGGATCCACCCAGCCAGGGCGATGTGAGGACGAGTGCACGGGTGAATGCGGGGTGGAGAACCGGCTGCACAATGGGCAATATTCGAGAGACGGGTGGGGCAGTAGTGAACAGGACAGGTGTGAGTTGTGATCTCAATGCAAACACTTGTGAGTATCGAGAATGAAAAATGACAGCGTACTGATAGGCTGTTCTCAGGATCAATGATCCGTGTGGTGTGCTTGGTGCAATTCTGCATCCACCTTCATCCACGCCCAGCCGGCTGTGCACACCGTGGAAAGTGTAGATTGAATGTAGCAGGCTGCGCTGTGCTTGGGGGTGTACTCAGAATCTGTAGAGAGGCACCGATGTGCGTGAGTTGTTTCCCAAACGGAAATTTACTGCGGACATTCTAACAAGAGTGTTTTTGCATGCAGGATCAACCACTGGGACGCCTGCACTTGTCCTGGTTCCACAACCGCGCTTGCAGCTGTGCAAGTGCGCCATTAATGCAATTCTGTCGAGCAAAGCCATCATGACGATGCCGTGCATGTTCAGGGATTCCGAGACAAAGCTATATGGTGCAGTGAGCTGGTTTTTATTCAGGAAGGAAGACGTACTCACAGGCAATTTCGGCCATCTGTGAGCCGCATCACTCGTCATTCACGCAGCACGCTGTTTGCATGTCCCATCGGTGTTGAAATGCGACCTCAGGGTCTGTCATTCCTGAATGGAGCAGGAGGGCGGGCATGTGGGAGATCAGTGGGCAAGCGCGCATCGATTTAGGCGTTGTGCAGTTGCAGAAGGACGGTTGAGACTGAAAACAGCCACAGGAGACATCGTACTGCCGTGCCCTCATCTGGGCCGAAGAAAAACAGCTCGGGCTTGCCATAGAGATCAACAAGTGGCTCCTTGATGCCGGGTGTCTGCCCCGGGATGAGCAGGTCCACGATCGACTACAAGAACATCCAGGTTAGGTTCAAGATCTCCCAATGCAAAGAAAGGGCAAACACACATCAATGTACTTCTCAAAGCACAACCTCGGCTTTGCACCAAGCCTTCCTCCGCATCAGTATTCCGTATTCACTGCAAACAATGAAGCTACTCACGACGGCACAATCGTCCCCTTTGCGCCTCCCTCTGGAATATCCTTCTTCAAGCTCTGCATCAATGCCAGCCCATAGTTCTCATCAAAGAGCATGCGCTGGTTGATCAAGTAGTTTTCCTTGTTCCTGCTGGTGACGATGCAAATACCACTGCATGCGATGTCGCGGAAGCGGAGGTGGGACCCCCGGAACTTGTTTCCTGCACGGTGTGTCAATTTCATTTCATTTCACTGCCTCTCGAGGAAGGGGAAAGAGGGACGCACAATCACGAAGAACATGCTGAACAGCATGTACGAATACTCAACCTCAGGGAGGAAGTCCAGCGCAAGGTGGAACAATAGTGCGAGGTGCGACCTTTGTGGGCTGGTAGAAGTTCGTCATGAGGATGTGTCTACCATTACCATCAACTGCAGCAATGGTTGTGCAGTGAAGCGGGTCCGCGCACGGAGTCGTGTGCGGGAATCGGCAATGTCGGTGCAGTTGCTGCAGGAGACAGCGGGATTGACATGTAAAAAACCCATCAAGTACATAAGGAATCTGAAGTGTAGGGCAGTCAGAAGTGAACTGAATGATATAAAGTGCAGTAATACATACCTTGCGTGCCAAGCAAGTGATTCGTTCGACCTGCTGAATGCAAGTCAGTTGAGATTGAATGGAATGGAATGAAAAGGAAGACTCACCTGAGGCCAAGCAACGAAACATTGGGCATTCAATACAGGAATTCAACGCAGATAGGCTGAGGAGAACGCGAGAATCTGTGAGGTATCAGAGAGAAAACTACGATTAGTTTGAATGGAAATTTAAGAATGAGAAAGTCACACACCTTTATAGTCCAGAACTCAAGTAGGTGGCTTGGTTAGATGGAGGCGAGGTCAGCTGGCAGGTGCGGCATCATTGTTCATGAGGTAGGGGTGGACGGGAGCTGATGGCTGTCCCGACGCCGGAACGTGGGGTCACAGCCACCAGGCACTCTCCAGAGCACCGCCCGCTCTTGGCTTACGAGTCTCCGAGTCGGGTTGCAGGGGTATGTGATTCAAAAGCAATGTATACATTTGTACTAACCAATGCATTGAAATAGCACTTAAGGTGCCGCCGTCATGCCTGTGGATCTCCATCCAGCGCAGCGTCCGCACCCCTTGGAGACCCACCCACACGCATCCTCATAACGTTCACTCTCTCATCAATGTGGATGGCTGCACCATCCTCACGGTTCAATTTGCATGGGCAAACGTGGTGTGTGCTTAACTCTCCTTGCTAATCTACTTATCTAAATACAAAAGCACAGCCAATTTGCAGCCAATGAAATCGGCCCATCGAGATGAGTAAGTCTCCCCTCGCAAGCACCTCATCCCGCCCCACACACTGCTAGGCGCGTCGTTAGCTCGCCGATGTTAATGGCTGCACCCAATTATGTAAACGCTCAATGCATGCAGTGCTCGCTTGCCAACATGGATGGCTGCGCACAGACGCAAGCACACTACTCATGCTACTGGTCTAAATCAGGGTGGGCTGGACAACTGCGTGGCTGCCGTTTTGTGGGAGAATGCAACTGCACAACCCATCTCACACTGCATGCACCGCTCACCATCTCCACACCGCTGCCAACGTACGAGCGGCCTCACTCACGCAGACGCCAACAACACGAATACCGCAGTTCCTCAAGTCGAGTCACACACCGTCGTCCTTTCCATCTCTGTGCCTCTCTCTCTCTCAGCTACATAGCAAGCATGTTAAATTCGTTTTGTACTGTCCACAAAACTCACCTGCTCCTCAAACGCGTAGTCTCCATCTGCCCAGCTTTCTGGCACGCACGCAAGACACCCCCACCGCACCCTTAAGACAAGATGCTGGCGGTGAGATGTACCTAGAATCACCCCGTGAGTCCATGTAAATTTTGTGTTATAGATAAAACTTATTTATTCGCATTGCCATTGCTTTATCCATCGGACTCGTGCACGCGAGTGGGGCGCTAACGCGCTGCCAGCGAACAGCAGTGAAGTTGGGTCGACGACACGCGTCCCGCAGCGGCCCGAGCTCTGACACTCGCGCCGACTCGCAGCGCAGTCGCATGTCGTGTCTACCGCACGTGTCCCTGCAGCCAGCAAGTTCGAGCTCTGCGGCTCACGTGGCGTTGGGACGGCGATGCCTCATATGTCGTGTGTCAGGTGCACATGTCAGATGCGGATGGATCCTTGGGCCTCGGCACTGCTGTATTGCGCTGCGAACAGGGCAGGACGATACAATATCTGTGAATCGAGTAAAATGAATCTATTAGCGCAGAATTTTTGAATAAACTACACCCGTTACCTTTCTCTTTTTTCCCTTCCTACTCTGTTTTTCTCGCTGACCGACTCGCAGCCTTGCCCCATTCTTCCTTCTCAATGTTGCCCCTGGCCAGCTCGTGCACATGCTTGTCCCCGAGCGCATGCACGAGGCGTACGTCCAGCCCTGCACCGCGTGGGAGGGCGGTGTTGGTCTTGGTGCGGCGGTGCCTAGCGATGGCGAGGCGTCTTTAGCGTCGACTTTGGCAGCACGAGCACAACCGCAGGAAGAAGGGGGAGTAAGAGGTGACCCAAGGCTGGACGAGATGCAGCCAGTGGCGCAGGTGCAGGTGTGGCTTGTGGATAGGGAGCGGTGCATGTTTTTGTTTCCGCTGCTCTGTTGTAGTTGTTCCTCAATAGATATTTTGCGAATCGTATGTGCTATGGTTTTTACTGAGGTCGAGGTCGGCTGGCGGGCGTGTTGCCCAGGCGTGGGTGGAATGGCCGTGAGAAGATCATTGAGGGGGGGAGTTCAAGGTCTGGGTGGAAAGATTGGTGGGTACCCGAGACAGTGGGAGCAGGAAATGGCACCTGACAATACTGCGGGGCACACGCAAAAGCCTCCGTGAGGAAACAGAAGGCTCGTGCACGTTAATGAATGTCCCACATGTCCACGGAGCGAGCTGCACAAGTTGGTTCTCAGATTGAGCTTGAATCTAAAAATGAACGGTGAGTTATTTGAAGTTTGAAAGCAGTGGAAATCATACTGACTGCGGACATCTCTTTTCTTCAGATGCATCAAGGTGTCCCAGTCAGGCAGGTTTGCTGGGCAGGGTGTGTGGTGCAAGCAAGCAAGAGGTGAGTGCAGGAAATTGGGTACTAGTGTAGTCCCGATTGTTGGATGTTGTGGTTTGGACTCAATCATTCCCACTTTATCATTCCTCATTGATCCTTCTTTGATATTCATCTTGATATCCATCTGATACATATCTGACAGTTGAGACATATCTGATACACATCTGACAGTTGATACATATCTGATATACATCTGACAAGTGATACATATCTTATTGTTCTATTGTGTTGGTACAGATCTTATTGTTCTAGACAGCCTATTGTTCTTTTAGTATATAAGTAGTGTAGACTTGTCCTGGATCCCTACCTCTTACCTTTTGGGATTCCAGGCAAGTACTTCCACAGTCAATGCACAGACCTCTTACCTTTTGGGATTCCAGACCTCTGTGCTTGCCTGTGTTTTACAGGTTATGGGCCCTGTTCTGTCCAAGGAGACTTTGTTCTCTGATTGGAGGAGCGATGCTAAAGCCTATTTGCGTCGCAAGTGTGTGTTTGGCCACTGTTTGACCACGTCTTCGAAGCCCGAGGATGTGGCAGACAGGGAGAAGTGCGCTGGCATTCTGTGGGGTCTTTTAGGCCCAGATGTCAAGCCCCTCGTTAAGCAGCATGATGATGACCCTAAAGCCTTGTGGGATGCCTTGGAGTCCATTTTCGCTCCAAGGAAGGCTGGAGCTCGCTTCAATGCCTATAGGACACTGACTTCCATTCGCCTTCGGGAGGATGAGACTCTGTTGTCCCTCACTGGTCGTGTTTCTGCTGCTATGCGCTTGCTCAAGGATTCTAGAGCTACAGAGTTCACCCTTGAAAAAGCGGACGAGGAACTGCAAGCTGTGGTTCTTCTCATGGCCCTTCCTGATGAAGGACACTATTCTGTCCTTAAGGCACCATTTGAGCAGTCTTCATCTGATCTCAAGGTGTCTGACATCGAAGTAGCCTATGCCAATCACCAGGCATTCAGGACTGCGCAAAAGGAAGGAGACACCAGCCAGATTAGTCCGATCTCTGGCCTTGCCATGGCTGCTACATCGCCTCCTCCTCCGCCCTCATCTTCTGCACCTGCTGCTGCACCACCCACCCAATCATCTCTCATTTGTGCTGGGTGTGGCAAGTCCGGCCACCTATTACTTCAGTGCTTCAAGTTTCTGGAGATGGTTGGACTTCCCAGGCCTACTGGCCAGAGGGGTGCAGCTCCGTCCAAAGCCCCTAATGCAAGTGTTCTTTCTGCTTCCACTTCATCACTCATTGACTCAAAATGGAACCCAGACTCAGGGTGCACTTCGCACATGACAGGATCGAGACACCGACTTTTCAATACTCGTCCTTACAGGGTTCCAGTTGAGGTTGCAAATGGAGTCATAGTTTACTCCGAGTTGATTGGATGGACATTGCTTAGGCCGCATATACATGGACGTAGTCATAGCAGGCACATCATTCTCACAAATGTCTTATATGTTCCTCTCTTGTCTCATAATCTCATCTCTATCACATATCTGTCTCGCACTCATGGTTACACTCTGTGCATGAAAGACTCGGTCATGGCTTTCTATCATGGAGGTGAACTGGTCTTTGAAGCGGACATTGATGAGAGGAACAGAGCATTTGTTAGGGAAGATGATCCCACTTCTGGTTTAGCTTTGTCTGCAGTTGGAACCTTGCCTCTTGATCTGACCCTGCTGCATCGTCGCATGGGTCATCATTCTGATACACAGAAGATCTTGAGCAAGAATCTGGTGTCTGGTGCGAAAATCACTTCAAACCAGAAGCCAGATCCAATCTGTGAGCCTTGTCTTGCAGGCAAGCTGAATGCGGCACCATTTCCTTCTACTGGTCATCGTGCTGCAGCTCCATTGGATTTGATACACTCTGATCTGAAGGAATATCGTGTTTTCACTCGAGAGGGTTGGAGACATCGTGTTCTCTTTATTGATGATCACACAGGCTTCAAAGTTGCTATGCACATGAGGCACAAGAGTGGTACATTCAATGCGTTCAAAGTGTTCAAAGCTTATGCTGAGAATCACTTTGGAAGAAAGATCAAAGCGCTGCAGGATGATGAAGGTGGAGAGTACATGTCCAAAGAGTTTGGGACTTATCTCGTCTCTGAAGGCATTGTGCGTCGTCATTCGACGAGAAATAGGCCACAACAGAATGGGCATGCAGAACGTGCTAATCGCACAGTTGATGAACATGCAACGGCTATGCTTCATGAGGCAAACCTGCCGCCATCTTTCAAGGCACTTGCAGTGGCTGCCTACATTCATGTTGCTAATATGCATCCATCGGCTCGTATTGGAGATGATACCACTCCATATGAGCTGTGGTACCATGAAAAGCCGGATGTGTCACACCTTCGTGTGTGGGGCTGCCTTGCCTATGTGCATGTGCAACGTGACAAACGGGATCCTTCTGGGTCCCATTTCCAGAAGTGTGTCTTTGTGGGTTATCCCACTGAGTACAAAGGCTGGTTGTTTTACAACCCTGTGACTAGACGTATCATCACATCGGAGCGCGCTGTCTTCGATGAGCGCTATTTCCCGGGCAGCAGTCCACTGCTCATGCAACGCTGTCCCGGAGTTCCACCATCTCCTTTTGTCGAACTTCCTCTTGTCTTGCTGCCAGGTGTGCGCTATGACAGAGAAGATGACGAGGATGAATCTGGTGTCAATCAATCTCCCCATGCACCATCTCCCAATCTCCCTCAACCTGCTCCTTCCCCTCGCCATTCACAACCATCTACTCGCTCTCCATCGCCAGATCCAATCGCTGAGCCTCTAGTTGAGCCAGCTCCTCCCCCTTCGCCTGTTGGTGTTGCAGCACGTCGTCGCGCCCGTGGGCAGACAACTGAGCACCGCAAACCGGGGGAGTGGTGGACAGTGCCTAAGGCCACTCCACCACCAGAGCCTATCAACTCAGAAAGTGAAGATGATGAGTTACTGCTTCAACCAGGTAGTGCTCTCATTGTAGCTCATGAAGGCGATCCATTCAACCATTCGCTTCGTGCTGTGAACTATGCCCATGTGCAGTTGGCTCGTTCCGCTGTGCAGTCTGGCAATCCACGCACCTACTATGAAGCACTCCGGCGAGCAGATGCACCGCTTTGGGAAGAAGCAGCTATCTCCGAAATCAACTCACTTTTGGAGAACTGCACTTGGGATGTTGTTGATTGTCCACCTGGTGCTAAGCCCATTCGCTCCCAATGGGTCTTCACCATCAAGCACAAGTCTGATGGCTCTATTGAGCGCTACAAGGCGAGACTCGTTGCAGATGGCCGTGGACAGCGCCATGGCATTGACTTCAACGAGATTTTCTCTCCTACATTCAGACCAGCCACCTTTCGCATCATACTTGCCTTAGCTGCTCAGCATGATCTTAAGCTTCAGTCCATTGACTTTTCGTCTGCTTTTTTGAATGGTGACCTGGAGGAGGATGTCTACATGACTCAGCCTGAAGGGTTTCCTCAGGGAGAGCGTCGCCAGGTCTTGCACTTGAACAAGTCTATCTATGGACTGCATCAGGCAAGCCGGCAATGGAACAAGAAGCTACGAGCAAAGCTCCAGTCAATGGGCTTCAAGTGTCTCCAGTCTGATAGCTCGTGTTATGTCTTTGACAATGGCACTGTGCGCATCATTCTACCTATTCACGTCGATGATGGCATGATTTGTGCTAAAAATCAGGCTGACATCGACTGGGTCATTGCTCAACTTGGCTCTTCATTCAAAGTCAAGGATCTTGGTCCCACAGAGTTCATGTTGGGGATCAAGATTGAGCGTGATCCACAGACTGGAGATATCTCAATCTCGCAACGGCAGTATGCCGAGGACATGCTTGAGGAGTTTGGAATGTCTGATTGCCATCCTGTGGCCACTCCGATGCTTCCTGGTCTAACCTTGACCAAAGAGATGGGTGCCACTACTGAAGAGGAGTCCAAGAAATACCACAGCATCTACATGTCTGCTGTTGGTTGTCTGATGTATTTGGCCACCCAAACTCGTCCAGACATCGCTTACCCTGTTGGCGCATTGGCCCGCTTTAACTCCAATCCTGGTGAAGCTCACTGGAAAGCGGTGAAGCACTTGTTCCGTTATATCAAAGGAACACTTGACTACCGCATCACCTATTCCAAATCATCATCCCCTTCACCCTCCACACATCCTTTCACTACTTACAGTGATGCTGACCATGGTGGCTGCCGGGATACTGGCAAAAGCACTGGCAGTTATCTAGTGATGATGAATGGTGGTCCAGTAAGCTGGAAAAGCAAACTCCAGTCCACTGTCTCTCTTTCCACTACTGAAGCTGAATACATCGCTGGTGTTGAGGCTGGAAAGGAGATCAAGTGGATTCGGAACTTACTCTGGGAAATGGGTCACAAGGTGCCTGGTTCTTCACCGCTCCTTATGGACAATCAATCTGCGATTCGTGTCTCCAAAAACCCGGAGCATCATGGTCGTATGAAACATCTTGACCTTGCACACTATTGGCTTCGTGATGAAGTTGCAAGAGGTTCAATTGATGTTTGTTATGTCCCAACTAAAGAGCAGCTTGGGGATATTCTCACCAAGCCTCTGCCTCGTGCAGCAGTTGAATACCTGCTTGGAATGATGGGAATACGGGGGAGATAGACAACGAGACTGCTCTCGTCCCGGGGGAGTGTTGGATGTTGTGGTTTGGACTCAATCATTCCCACTTTATCATTCCTCATTGATCCTTCTTTGATATTCATCTTGATATCCATCTGATACATATCTGACAGTTGATACATATCTGATACACATCTGACAGTTGATACATATCTGATATACATCTGACAAGTGATACATATCTTATTGTTCTATTGTGTTGGTACAGATCTTATTGTTCTAGACAGCCTATTGTTCTTTTAGTATATAAGTAGTGTAGACTTGTCCTGGATCCCTACCTCTTACCTTTTGGGATTCCAGGCAAGTACTTCCACAGTCAATGCACAGACCTCTTACCTTTTGGGATTCCAGACCTCTGTGCTTGCCTGTGTTTTACACCGATATCTGCTTGCTTGCTGGATGCTGTGCCGCAAATGGTGAGCGAAACGAAATGCGTGTGATGTAAATAGGGCTCACTGTATCTTCTGTTCTCTGCAGCATGAGACGGCGGTGTGTTCAAGCAGTGTGGGTGCAGGACTTGAATTAAAAATAATAAGAATCAAGGATATTGTTAATAGCGTAGCATAGAAACCAGTGATGAGTGGCGTGGTGGACATCATGTTCAGCGAGGATACAACAGCAAGCGGCTCATGCGTGGAATGTCAAGCAACATTGTCAAGCATCTGTAGGTTGGAACGTCTAGAACGACAGTGGTGCGCTGGCATACACGATCACTGCAATTGCTGGTCAGCGTTATCCTCGACTCGAAAACACAATGATGCACCTTATGCCCCCACACCCCCTCCATCCCGCCACTGCCTCCCCCCGTCCTCGGGCTCGCTGCTCATCTTCCACACCACATCCGGAAACCACCCTTTGCATCCTAAAACAAGGTAGAGAATGCATTCTTTGAATTTAGATTTGGAATCTGATCAGCTTTGAGTCGAGGAGGATCCAAAGAAAATGGACCTTGCAGATGAATTGGCGACCCGGGGGCCAAATCGACTTTAGTTTGGGTGCCTGAGTGGCGGCACAAGGGCAAAATGAGGAAAACGGATTTGCACAGCCACCACGTTCTCTCCTCTCACTACAACAGAACAACACGTTGTTTTGTTGACTCCTCAAGTGCATTTGATTCACACGGTGGACGTATATAAGGTGAGCACTCTCTGCAGTCCCTTGGGCCCTTATCCTGTCGGATATTGGAAGGACCTCAATGGTCCTTGGACTGTCTGCACGCGGGCAGCTCCTGCCATTGAGTAGACTGTTGTTCATCATACTAACAAATTGACAGAATGCCCTGCCAGCTGTCGACACCGCTGCCGTCCTGCTGTCTCGTCCTCGACGAGCTTCCTATCACCCGAATGGGAGAAATCCACACAACAAGCAGGCCGCAGCTCATGCAATCGTGTGCGCCCATTGTTCATATTGCACTCCGTGCCACAGCTACGAGGTGGAGTGTGGATTGATGAATGCATTCCGGTGTGGGTGAAGGTACGTCTCTGTCTATATCCCACAAATCAGCCAGCTGAAAACCAACTCTTTCATAGCTCATTCATTTTTTGAGTGCGCAGACCGCAACCTCCGCACATCGAACACACCGTGTCAGTCTGTCCCGCTCGCCACCACACAAGGTACGCTTCCCACTATCTACATTTGAAGTTCATTAGTGCTGAAAAAAGAATCTCCTGCTGCTCACAGGATGGCTGTTTCGCATTGATGTTGTCAACTCACGCCCCGTCTGTCCACTACACTTGCTGCACGATTCGGGCGCTGCCCGCCCGCTTGGCCAACACGCACCTGCATCCCGCACTCGCCAGGTGATATACTGCGGCCTGCTGATGGATCGCCGCCACACACCTGTCCACACCTGCTGCCTCGTCGTCGCGTTCTCGCTGTTGCTGCGTTCCCACCAGGCCTCGCCTGCGCTGTGCCTGCCCTCTTTGCTCATCTCTGCCGCCTAACCCTCTGCAAGTGGATCATCTGCATTCCCTTGGTACAAATTACTACATGTACGTCTCTCCTTTCCTTTGTTTGCCTTACACTCATTCCCCCCGTTCTAAAGCATAGTACGTGCTGTGTGGCTGCACGTGCTTGTTTCCCACTGCGCCCATCTCGTGCTGCATGGAGACTGCCCGATGTCGTCACTGTCAGGGGTTTGACTCTCCACTCTGCACGAGCGAGCCTGGGCTCAATCTCGATCATACGAAGAGGTGCGTACCCTCTGTTTTCTCTTTCATTGCCCAAGCACTCCTTCCCTCATGAGGACACGGCAGTACACTGCACCAACGTGCCCGTTGTCATAGACACGAGTAATCGTACCTCGCAATGAGTTCAGCCCTGTGAGGGACATGGTGGTGCGCTGCTGTCCGTCCTCCTTGCCAAACAACCCGCTCGACGACACTAACGTTCTACCACCTGCCTGTCTCAAGACTACTTAGCCCCATTGCCACACGCCCACACCCTTACTGCATGACCCCGTCCGCTGTTCTACACGTCTAGTCCACGCTGTCAACGTCCCCAGCCCATGTGCGCACTGGAAGTGACTTGGTGCACTACTGCTCGTTCTCTGTGTTGTCGGTGTCCTCAGCTCAAAGTGCCTCTCTGCGCTGGACAACCACTCCTGAGGGATTCCTCTAGTCTCGAATCCACCATTTCTGTGTCCACACTCCAACTCCAACTCCCATACGACTGCCCTTCCCCCATGCCAGCACACTTCCGCTGGTGTGCTTGAGGCCAAGATGATGTCGACATGGTGGTGCACGGGCAGCGCAGCATCAACGTCTCGACCTTTCCCGACACAGCACGAGCGAGAATGGGAACGGGATGGGCACTGCAGGCAGATGAAGCTCCTCCCACCGTCCATTCCAATCATACTTCGGCTGCTCTCCACCCAATGCCCATTTTTTCTTTATTGTTGACTGCAGGCACCTTCTTGGCTGCGGCTGTCTATGCTCTTGCAGACACCATCCTTCTGTTCGCCACACCACCAAATGCGGCCAGTGGGCATCAACATCTATCAAGTCATTGACCACGAAGAATTGGGGATCTGCCGGTGCTGCGATGAGAACAGGAGTACAACTGTGAGCATGGCACAAGCATGGGCACGTGCAGGATTCCGTGTTTTCTTTGATTTTCCTCCTTGGCAGGCGTTGAGGGTCGTACGTATAGCCTTGAGTGTGTATTCCATCCGTATCATGAAAGTATATTTATTCAGAGGACAATACTTATAAGAACAATACTATAGCTAGTACATTTGAGTCCGTGTATAGGATAATCACGGGGCATAGCAATTAGAAAGAAGGTGAGGAAGAGGAAGTGTGAAGGTAGCACCCTGCTGCCACGGCCTCGGAGAACCTGTCACGTGGAGGGGAAAATTGTGGGGATGTGATGAATCTGCCCGCGCGCCATGTGAGTAGTATTGTCTTTACTTCAGTCACACTATGTCAAACTATCTTGTCTAATAAACATTTAAACCTTGAAAACTCTCCGTTTAAGTACCTGATTTTGGGCTTTGGAATTCAGGTTGAATTTGTCTGAAGCCATGTTTGACTCAGTCTGCCACAAGTCCTCACGTTGCCCACTCTGGAAGTCAGAGAGTTCTTACCTTGACAGTGTCACGGTGCGCTGCAAAATCTGTGCTTCATTTAACATTCAGTGAAATGGGAAAACAATAAGAAACTGAATCTGACCACACTCAAAAAAATTGAGAATCTGGTGCTGTACCTGGAACTTGGGAGTTGTGCAGTCGATTTTACGTGTCTCTGATACTCCTCAAGCAAAGTTCAGGTTCAGATCAATCTATATAAGAATTGAACGTCGCTGGCCAGACAAACCGCACATTGCGGCACAACAAAGTCGGAAAATACACGTGACACACGCAGGCAAGGGGGGTACAGCCACCAACTTCTAGCTCTTCTCATCCCCGTTTCACTGCTTTCGCCTACAGACTGCAACGATGTGCACAACACAACAGTAGAGCTCAATGATCTCTATGAAACAACTCCCTTGTATCTTGTTCTTTCAAATGGCATAATGAAGATGTGCCATATGGCGTCTCTTTGGGGTGCAGGTACGTTAGTCTTTGAATACTGTGTCTCAAACGAAATGCTATCTATGCCGATCTCAATGCCATGCTTCGTGACTGGTACCTCAACTAGCCTGCGAAATGTTCGTGTGCATCCCGCTGCGTAGCACTTGGGTGTGAAGCATGTCGCTGACAAGTCGGACCCCGTGCCCGAGCGAGCATAGGGTTCGACTTGTCGACGGCAACAGTTAAAAGATTGTGCGATCAGCAGGAAAAGGGTGACTCAGTGCCCATGTTTTTTAATCTTTCCTGCCCACTCCTGGAGAACTGCCCAAGCAGTGGGTGTGCACCTACAACCGCATGAACGTGCGGTGTAAGTATAAAAATGAGCATTGTATGATTGAATATATTGCTTTTGAATCACTCTTACGACTTGCATGGATGTCAGATTTTTTTGGGATGAAATGAACTATAATGAGATTGGGTCTAGGGATGTTCTTGCCCTGTTAATTTCTTCCCAGTGGTCTTGATTCAAGGTCAAAGAACACTTTCTATTCTGAGTAATTCAGTCTTCTATTTCCTTATAGCAGGTCTTGGGGCCGCCTCGTGCTATCAAATTTGCGGGCCACGCAAATGATGCGCATATTTGAAATTTGCAGGCCCTGTAAATGTTGCGCAAAAAAAGTTTTGCACCCAGTGTATTTTGTATAGGACATTGTATGAATGCTATATTGACTTGAGTGAAGTTTCAGGAAGTTAAAAGGTGTATTGAGTGTGCCATGGTCAAAACATTTTCAGTTTTGCCAACTTTTGAGATTGATCTCTCATTATAAACACATCTACTTCAACGATAGCCCCAGGACTTTGCTACAGCACGCATGTGATATATAGTTATCTACTACAAAAAACTCCGAAGTGAAAATGTATGTGGTGAGGGAGAAAAAGCTGTTCGTCCCATCTGATGGTACTGTCCCATCAGGTGGTACATTACTGTAGTTCAGGGTTTCTGTTTCTGACACATAAAGATGGTGTATGGACAGAAGAGTGGCTATTTCATGAGAGTCCAGATCTGTCCAAGGTTCACTGTTGATGTTGACTGTGTTGAGGTTGACTACAATGTGAGCCTCGATAAGTCTTGGAGCTAGTTTCAATATGTTTTGGTGCAACTTGATCAAAGCCCTAAGTTCATAACAAGTGGGCTGTAAGGATGGGTGAAACAAGAAGGATAGAGGTTGATTGGCTGGGGCGATATCTGCCAGTGAAGATGCAGTGTTGAGAAACTCGAAAAACTGTGTTTCTGGCAGTCCCTGGAAGGGAAGGATACTGATGTGTTGTTATATCCGTGTCGGAGAGTGCCAGAGATGGAAGTGAATGCTGGAGACAGAGGCGAATGCCGGAGAAAGCCGGAGGGCTGAACATGTAAAACACAGGCAAGCACAGAGGTCTGGAATCCCAAAAGGTAAGAGGTCTGTGCATTGACTGTGGAAGTACTTGCCTGGAATCCCAAAAGGTAAGAGGTAGGGATCCAGGACAAGTCTACACTACTTATATACTACAAGAACAATACTGTCTAGAACAATAAGATCTGTACCAACACAATAGAACAATAAGATATGTATCACTTGTCAGATGTATATCAGATATGTATCAACTGTCAGATGTGTATCAGATATGTATCAACTGTCAGATATGTATCAGATATGTATCAGATGGATATCAAGATGAATATCAAAGAAGAATCAATGAGGAATGATCAGATAGCGTGGGAATGATTGAGTCCGAACCACAACATCCAACACTCCCCCGGGACGAGAGCAGTCTCGTTGTCTATCTCCCCCGCATTCCCATCATTCCAAGCAGGTATTCAACTGCTGGACGAGGCAGAGGCTTGGTGAGAATATCCCCAAGCTGCTCTTTAGTTGGGACATAACAAACATCAATTGAACCTCTTGCAACTTCATCACGAAGCCAATAGTGTGCAAGGTCAAGATGTTTCATACGACCATGGTGCTCCGGGTTTTTGGAGACACGAATCGCAGATTGATTGTCCATAAGGAGCGGTGAAGAACCAGTCACCTTGTGACCCATTTCCCAGAGTAAGTTCCGAATCCACTTGATCTCCTTTCCAGCCTCAACACCAGCGATGTATTCAGCTTCAGTAGTGGAAAGAGAGACAGTGGACTGGAGTTTGCTTTTCCAGCTCACTGGACCACCATTCATCATCACTAGATAACTGCCAGTGCTTTTGCCAGTATCTCGGCAGCCACCATGGTCAGCATCACTGTAAGTAGTGAAAGGATGTGTGGAGGGTGAATGGGATGATGATTTGGAATAAGTGATGCGGTAGTCAAGTGTTCCTTTAATATAACGGAACAAATGCTTGACCGCTTTCCAGTGAGCTTCACCAGGATTGGAGTTGAATCGGGCCAATGCTCCGACAGGGTAAGCGATGTCAGGACGAGTTTGGGTGGCCAAATACATCAGACGACCAACAGCAGACATGTAGATGCTGTGGTATTTCTTGGACTCCTCTTCAGTAGTGGCACCCATCTCTTTGGTCAAGGTTAGACCAGGGAGCATTGGAGTGGCCACAGGGTGGCAATCAGACATTCCAAACTCCTCAAGCATGTCCTCGGCATACTGCCGTTGCAGAGATTGAGATATCTCCAGTCTGTGGATCACGCTCAATCTTGATCCCCAACATGAACTCTGTGGGACCAAGATCCTTGACTTTAAATGAAGAGCCAAGTTGAGCAATGACCCGGTCGATGTCAGCCTGATTCTTGGCACAGATCATGCCATCATCGACATGAATGGGTAGGATGATTCGCACAGTGCCATTGTCAAAGACATAGCACGAGCTATCAGACTGGAGACACTTGAAGCCCATTGACTGGAGCTTTGCTCGCAGCTTCTTGTTCCATTGCCGGCTTGCCTGATGCAGTCCATAGATAGACTTGTTCAAGTGCAAGACCTGGCGACGCTCTCCTTGAGGAAACCCTTCAGGCTGAGTCATGTAGACATCCTCCTCCAGGTCACCATTCAAGAAAGCAGATGAAAAGTCAATGGACTGAAGCTTAAGATCATGCTGAGCAGCTAAGGCAAGTATGATGCGAAAGGTGGCTGGTCTGAATGTAGGGGAGAAAATCTCGTTGAAGTCAATGCCATGGCGCTGTCCACGGCCATCTGCAACGAGTCTCGCCTTGTAGCGCTCAATAGAGCCATCAGACTTGTGCTTGATGGTGAAAACCCATTGGGAGCGAATGGGCTTAGCATCAGGTGGGCAATCAACAACATCCCAAGTGCAGTTCTCCAGAAGTGAGTTGATTTCGGAGATAGCTGCTTCTTCCCAAAGCGGTGCATCTGCTCGTCGGAGTGCTTCATAATAGGTGCGTGGATTGCCAGACTGCACAGCGGAACGAGCCAACTGCACATGGGCATAGTTCACAGCACGAAGCGAATGGTTGAATGGATCGCCTTCATGAGCTACAATAAGAGCACTACCTGGTTGAAGCAGTAACTCATCATCTTCACTTTCTGAGTTGATAGGCTCTGGTGGTGGAGTGGCCTTAGGCACTGTCCACCACTCCCCCGGTTTGCGGTGTTCAGTTGTCTGCCCACGGGCGCGACGACGTGCTGCAACACCAATAGGCGAAGGGGGAGGAGCTGGCTCAACTAGAGGCTCAGCGATTGGATCCGGTGATGAAGAGCGAGTAGATGGCTGTGAATAGGGAGGGGAAGGAGCAGGTTGAGGGAGATTAGGAGATGGTGCACGGGGAGGGTGATTGACACTGGGATTATCCTCGTCATCCCCTCTATCATAGCGCACATCTGGCAGCAAGACAAGAGGAAGTTCGACAAAAGGAGACGGTGGAACTCCGGGACAGCGCTGCATGAGCAGTGGACTGCTGCCCGGGAAATAGCGCTCGTCAAAGACAGCGCGCTCCGATGTGACAATACGTCTAGTCACAGGGTTGTAAAACAACCAGCCTTTGTACTCAGTGGGATAACCCACAAAGACACACTTCTGGAAATGGGACCCAGAAGGATCCCGTTTGTCCTTTTGCACATGCACATAGGCAAGGCAGCCCCACACACGAAGGTGTGACACATCAGGCTTTTCATTGTACCACTGCTCATATGGAGTGGTATCATCTCCAATACGAGCTGATGGATGCATATTTGCAACATGAATGTAGGCAGCCACTGCAAGCGCCTTGAAAGATGGTGGCAGGTTTGCCTCATGAAGCATAGCCGTTGCATGTTCATCAACCGTGCGATTAGCACGTTCTGCATGCCCATTCTGTTGCGGTCTGTTTCTCGTCGAATGACGACGCACAATACCTTCAGAGGCAAGATAATTCTCAAACTCTTTGGACATGTACTCTCCACCTTCATCGTCCTGCAGTGCTTTGATCTTTCGTCCGAAATGATTCTCAGCATAAGCCTTGAACACTTTGAACGCATTGAATGTACCACTCTTGCGCCTCATGTGCATAGCAACTTTAAAGCCTGTGTGATCATCAATAAAGAGAACACGATGTCTCCAACCCTCTCGAGTGAAGACACGATATTCCTTCAGATCAGAGTGTATCAAATCCAATGGAGCTGCAGCGCGATGTCCAGTAGAAGGAAACGGAGCCGCATTCAGCTTGCCTGCGAGACAAGGCTCACAAATTGGATCTGGCTTCTGGTTTGAAGTGATTTTCGCACCAGACACCAGATTCTTGCTCAAGATCTTCTGAGTATCAGAATGATGACCCATGCGACGATGCAGCAAGGTCAGATCAAGAGGCAAGGTTCCAACTGCAGACAAAGCTAAACCAGAACTGGGTTTATCTTCCCTAACAAATGCTCTGTTCCTCTCATCAATGTCCGCTTCAAACACCAGTTCACCTCCATGATAGAAAGCCATAACTGAATCTTTCATGCAAAGAGTGTAACCATGAACGCGAGACAGATATGTGATAGAGATGAGATTGTGAGATAAGAGAGGAACATATAAGACATTTGTAAGGATGATGTGCCTGCTATGACTACGTCCGTGTATATGCGGCCTAAGCAATGTCCATCCAATCAACTCGGAGTAAACTATGACTCCATTTGCAACCTCAACTGGAACCCTGTAAGGACGAGTGTTGAAAAGTCGGTTTCTCGATCCTGTCATGTGCGAAGTGCACCCTGAGTCTGGGTTCCATTTTGAGTCAATGAGTGATGATGTGGAAGCAGAAAGGACACTTGCATTAGGGGCTTTGGACGGAGCTGCACCCCTCTGGCCAGTAGGCCTAGGAAGTCCGACCATCTCCAGGAACTTGAAGCACTGGAGCAATAGGTGGCCGGACTTGCCACACCCAGCACAAATGAGAGATGGCTGGGCAGGTGGTGCAGCAGCAGGTGCAGAAGATGAGGGCGGAGGAGGAGGCGATGTAGCGGCCATAGCAAGGCCAGAAATCGGACTGATCTGGCTGGTGTCTCCTTCCTTGTGCGCAGTCCTAAATGCCTGGTGATTGGCATAGGCTACTTCGATGTCAGACACCTTGAGATCAGATGAAGACTGCTCAAATGGTGCCTTAAGGACAGAATAGTGTCCTTCATCAGGAAGGGCCATGAGAAGAACCACAGCTTGTAGTTCCTCGTCCGCTTTTTCAAGGGTGAACTCTGTAGCTCTAGAATCCTTGAGCAAGCGCATAGCAGCAGAAACACGACCAGTGAGTGACAACAGAGTCTCATCCTCCCGAAGGCGAATGGAAGTCAGTGTCCTGTAGGCATTGAAGCGAGCTCCAGCCTTCCTTGGAGCGAAAATTGACTCCAAGGCATCCCACAAGGCTTTGGGGTCATCATCATGCTGCTTAACGAGGGGCTTGACATCTGGGCCCAACAGACCCCACAAGATGCCCGCGCACTTCTCCCTATCTGCCACATCCTCGGGCTTCGAAGACGTGGTCAAACAGTGGCCAAACACACACTTGCGACGCAAATAAGCTTTAGCATCGCTCCTCCAATCAGAGAACAAAGTCTCCTTGGACAGAATAGGGATAACAAAGGCAGAGTCTGAATCAGACATGATGGAGTTGAAAATGAATGCGCAGGGAAAGTGGATGATAAGCTAGAACCAAACTGCCAAAATGAACAGCTGGTGCCCTCAGGAGTGTGTGTGCAGAGAAGAAATGTAGGTAAAGTATGTATGTGATTCTACTGAACACCCAGTTGTAAGGCACTTAGGCCCTAATCCCAGAATCAACGGATTGACTACCGTTTGTTTCCTGGTGAATCAAAGACTACCTCGCAAAAGAGGGTTTGTCCCAACAGTTGGTGCTCCTATGTACTAAAGCTTAGGCACACACACTATAAGGACTGCGAAATTGGAAAAGAAAATGCGCAGTGGATTGATACTCCAAGGTGATTGAGAGATATCAGAGGGCAGGGCCCATAACCTGTAAAACACAGGCAAGCACAGAGGTCTGGAATCCCAAAAGGTAAGAGGTCTGTGCATTGACTGTGGAAGTACTTGCCTGGAATCCCAAAGGTAAGAGGTAGGGATCCAGGACAAGTCTACACTACTTATATACTACAAGAACAATACTGTCTAGAACAATAAGATCTGTACCAACACAATAGAACAATAAGATATGTATCACTTGTCAGATGTATATCAGATATGTATCAACTGTCAGATGTGTATCAGATATGTATCAACTGTCAGATATGTATCAGATATGTATCAGATGGATATCAAGATGAATATCAAAGAAGAATCAATGAGGAATGATCAGATAGCGTGGGAATGATTGAGTCCGAACCACAACATCCAACAGAACAACACTACGCTAAGTCGGCGAGTATGCTGAACTAACTTGACAACCAGACAGCGAAGAGGAATTCCAACAACAGAGCAATGCGGAGGCAAAGCATGTTAATTATCAACTAAAGTACATCTCAGAGTAAATACGTATTTATACTAAGTACGGAGATATTCCAGATGGAGTCGTAGAAGTAAGTAAAGACAATAAGAACAATAAGAGGAATACATGTGGGCATAGATCATATGGTACATAGAGGGGAAACGCTCAGTAAATCTTCATTGCGTAAAAACCCCGAGAGGCGTGCATCAACAGTCAAGCTGGATGTATCAGTGTGATGTAGGATGCGGGCCGGAAGTATGGAGACATGTCCGAGACAGAGGACGGAGAATCCCAGAAGATTCTCCAGACGGAGGACAGAGGTTGCCAGAGATGTGCACGGGCATAACAGTATCCCCCTCTTAATGTTCCTTGACCCCAAGGAACTAAGAGGAATATAGAGAATGGACAGAGATGTTGGGACAGAGAACAATGGTGAATGTCTGATGAAAAAATGTGCTGTAGACCACGTGACAGCATGTGATTGTTGATTTTGTGTCAAGTGATTTTTCACATCTCTCACTCGAACCTCCACTCCGCACCTATGAACAACGGAACTCGCTTGAATACACCACAAATGCCGCTGCCAAACCCCGCGAAAGGAAAGGGATGGGAGGAGCGGGAGACGACTGTGGAGGTGGAGGCTCAGGAGAAGCAGGAGCAGGAGGAAGAGAAGCATCAGCAGGAGGAGAAGGATGCACGGGAAGAACAGGAGCGTCGTGATCGCGAATTCGCACTGTGTGAGCAGCAACACCAAGACGAGCTCGCCATCCAAGCTCTCGAGGATGAGCTTTGCAAAGACAAGGAGCGCATCGCCGCCAAGCTTTCGGCTGTTCGGTGGCAACACGAGCGCGCAGCCACCCTTCACGTGGACTTGAACAGGAATGCTCTGGACAATTTGGGATGTGTGGAACTTGCTGATCTCCGTTGCGGGAGTTTCTCTGACCATGGATGAGGTGCCAGAGAAACCCAACGACAAGGATACGAGTGAGGAGGGATGAGTACGCGCCAGAGCCGGAGGAAGGCAAGAAGAAGCAGAAGAGATTGGGGAAGAAGGATGGAGAATGTCGCGGAGGAGAGAAGAAGGAGGGCCGCAGGACAGAAAAGAGGCAGAAGACGGAGGATGACAAAGAGCTTCGCCGCTTGGACAAATCCGGAGGATGGGTTGTCAGCGGCAACGGTAGGTGATGGATTTGCCTGGTATCGGCATCACTGACGCTTCCTTTAGGTTGCAACCTTTGTCAATTGCTCAGGAAGGACTGCAAATGGCCTCCGGCTCATGGCAGCCGCATAAAGGCGTGCTGACAATGCTGGATCCGCAAGATGAAGTGCACGAACTTGCCGGAGAATCCGGATTGCCCTGTACTGGTGAAGAAACGCCTCGCCTACCTGGTGCCGGAGAACCAGCTGGAGGCAGGCCCCTCGACCCAAGTCGCCGGACCTTTGCAGCGCCACGTCGTTGTGGGAAGGTCAGGATGCGAGGTCAAGCGTTTGGCACTGGGAGATCCGGTGCTTAACAAAGGTCGCTTCACCCATGTTGACCATCTGCAGGAACAACTGGCGCAGATGAGCCGGGACATCGCCGACTTGCGGGATCACTCGGAGACTGACTGCAAGGTGTTGATCTACATGGCCAACGAATTGCTCCATCGTGATCCGGAGATGGTCTGGCCCCGGATGTACCTCGCAGCCACTGGGCATATTCCAGTGGATGGGAAGAAGTGGCAGACGGAGGACGGAGAAGAGGGACAGAGGATCAATGAGTGGGTTGCTGGAGTCGAGCAGGGAGGAGGATCGGGTGCGAATGCACTGCCGCCCAACGAGCAGATGGAGGTAGATCCACCCATCGAAGCTCCTGTCATCGAGGCTCCCGTTGTTGAGGCCCCAATGTTCGGGCCTTTTATGCAGCACGAGGGAGTTGTTTTCCAAGTGGAGAGCCGGACGGAGGTTGTGAAGACGGAGGAGGAGGAACAGCGTATCCCCGCACTGGCAGAGGAGAATGCGCAGATGGAGGCGGAGTTGCAACACCGGGGGAATGGAGCAGAAGGCAGCCAAGGAGAAGGCCAAGGAGAAGGAGACGGAAAAGGCGAAGGAGGCAGAGGCGGAGGTGGTGGTGAAGACGGAGGAGACGGAGCAGCAGGTGTCTGGCCCCTCTATTCCACCTCTGCATGTCGAGACCCGCTCCAGCACGTTCTTCAAGACAGTGGCCGGAGGAACCAAGAAGGTTGTGGTGCAAGTGGATCTGATCGAGATCCTCAACACCAACGATGAAGAGGAAACCCCGGCGCTGAAACTGACGGAGGATGCCGGAGGGAGTGGGGAAAAATGAACGTTGTATATAGCATAAAGAAGAAAAACGAACACTTGTATATAATATTTTCTTGGTGTAATTGTTGAATAGAGTGGAAATTTCTTGGTAATGATTTGTGTGAAGCCAGAGATTTGGAAAGCTGGAGAATGGACAGAGGACGGAGAAGTCATAAAGCGCGTAGAGTTGCCTATGAGACTATAGGTTCCCAGTTGGGTCCGGGTTTATCTGGGTATCGCTCATGGAACTCTGCTAAAAGTTCAGGAGCGTCCAAACCGAAAGCTGGATATTGTTGTCCAGTTGCAGACCAACCAAGCCATTCGACATAGTATCGCAGGGGACAGCGATGATAGCGTCTGTCGATTTTGGAGTCGAGTATACCTGCAAGTTTGAAATGCTTGTCTCCGTCAATGATTTCAATGGGGCCTGGAGGTTCTTGTTCACAGCTGGAGAATGGATTTAGAAAATGTGGCTCCAATGAAGAGACGTGGAAAATGGGGTGAATGCGTGAGAGGGCTTTTGGTAGACGGATCTGGTAGGAAGCGCTGGAGGTCTTTTCGATGACTTCATAAGGTCTGAAATGAGTCTCAGAGAGATTCTCGGTAGGACGAGTGGTTGCAATGAATTCGGCGGAAACAAAGACCTGGTCTCCGACATTGAGGTCAGGATCTGGAAGACATTTTTTGTCAGCAATCTCTTTGTAACATTCTGTAGCAATAGTAAGTTGTGTATGGAGGTATTCATGGACTGATTGGAGATCATAGACATATTCTTGAGCTTTGTCAACGTCTTTCCCTTTAATAGAGGTCAAATGGTAAGTGATAGCTGGATGGTAACCCTTGTTGGCAAAAAATGGAGATAATCCGGTAGATGCGTTTGGAGTGTTGTTGAGTGCAAACTCTCCCAAAGGAAGAAGCTCTGCCCAATCGTCCTGTTGATACACACAGTACATCCGGTTGTATTGTTCGAGGGTTTGGTTCATGCGTTCCGTCTGTCTGTCTGCCTCTGGATGGTGCCTGGAGGTGAAGTGCATCTTCATGTTGAGTAATTCTCCCAGTGTGCGGAAGAAGGCGGAAACAAATTCCGTACCGCGATCGCAAGTGACGTGGAACGGAACCCCGTGTTTAGAGAAGACATGGATAAGGAACATCCGAGCGAGTTGAGTGGAAGTGATGTGTCAGTCACAGGCAATGAGGATAACCTGCTTGGAAGCACGATCAACAATAATGCAAATGCAATCAAACTTGCTGGAGAAAGGAAGGAATTCAATGAAGTCGATAGATATGGAGTGCCAAGGACGGAGAGGAACCGGAAGGGGACAGAGGAGGCCATAAGGCTTATGCCGTGGAGCCTTGTTGCGCTTGCAATGAGTGCAGGATCTACAATAATCCCGAACGAATGTACGCATTTCTGGCCAGGAGTATTCTCATCGAACAAGCGCCAGAGTACAATTTTGTCTAAAATGTCCGGAGAGTATGTGATCATGTTTGTTCTGCAACACATATACACGGAGGATGTCTGGAGATTCGCTGGAAACCTGCGGAACATAGATCCGATTCTGCAGTAGGAGCATACCGGAAGGATCCATAGTACAGTGCGGAGAGCTGCCGGAGGCTGCGGAAGCAAGGCCGGAAGTAGCAGCGGTCATCGCCATAGTGGGACTTGATGTCGCGGTGAAGCTGATCAATATCCATAACGACAGAAGCTTGGAGACAAACTTCCTTGAGGAAAGTAGCATTGAGCGATGCCGACAGCTGATCAGAGGTGAAAATAGAGCAAAAATTTTGAGGATTAACGTGGCTGAAAGCCATATCCCCCTCTTTAGGGTAGACATCCCATCATCTACTCAGCGCGTCGGGCTTGCCCCCGAGTTTACCCGGACAGAACCGGATGACCATATTGAAATGGCAAAGATATTCCGACCATTGTACTTGCCGATGCGTAAAGGTCTTCGTCGTGGCAAAATATTCGAGGTTCTTGTGGTCGGTGACGACGTCAATAGGTAACAGAGCTCCCTCGAGATAATGACGCCAGTGAGTAAATGCATCAAAAATAGCAAGGAGTTCTTTATCGTGCATGTTGTAGTTGAGTTCCGGAGGAGTGAGACTGCGACTCCAGAAGGCAACAGGGTGAAATTCCCTGTCATCTCCGAGAATGGAGAGGATTGCCGCTATAGCATAGTCGGAGGCATCAGTTTCGCACATAATTTGGCGTCCGGGGATCCAATGATGGAGTACCGGAGCCTTCGTAAATGCACGCTTGAGAGTTTGAAAAGTGTTTTCGCATGCAGCGGACCACTCCCAACAAACGTTGGAATGCATGAGTCGTGTGAGGGGAATGGTGATGTTTGAGTAGCCAAAGATGAAACGCCAATAGAAGTTGCAAAACCCGAGGAAGGACTGAACGTCCTTGACCTTCCGAGGTACCGGTCATTCCGTAATAACGGAGATTTTGGCCAGAGGCATCCGGAGAAAGGATGTATCCCAGGTATTCACAGATCATGATACTAAATTCGCATTTCAGAAGCTTGCAATACAACCCAGCTTCGCGGAAGGCGTTGAAGCACTTCACGAACATGAGCAGTATGTTTGGACAGGTTGTCGGAATAGACCAAGATGTCATCGAGGTAAACAACAACATAAACGTCCAAGAGATCTGTGAACAGAGTATTGAGGAAGCGTTGGAAGGCTGCTGGAGCGTTGGTCAAGCCTTCCGGTACAACCTGGAAGTTGTAAGACCCATAGCGAGAGTGGAAAGTGGTCTTGTACTCATCACCGGGAGCAATCCGGAGCAAGTGGTAAGCATGTTGGAGGTTGAGTTTGGTATAAATATGTGCCTTTCCCGGAGCATCGAGGAGGTCCGCGATCAACGGAAGCAGATAACGATCCTTCTTCGTAATGCAGTTTAGCCCCTGATAATCGACACAAAGACAGAGACTTCTGTCTTTCTTCTTGGCAAAGAGGATTGGAGCACAATGGGAGGAACGAGAAGGGTAAATGAAACCCGCCTTCAAGTTCTTGTCGAGGAACTCCCGAAGTGCAGAGAGTTCAGCCAGAGAAAGGGAATACACATGACCAACTGGAGGTTCCTCGCCATTGACCGTCTTGATCTTGAGGTTGAATTCTCGATGTGGAGGAAGATTATATGCCTCCTGTTCGGAGAACACATCTGCAAAGTCGTGGTATTCCAGAGGTAAACCGGAGAGGTCCAGAACATCGACTGAAGCATTAAATGCCAGAGTCTCCTTGGTAGGTGTCGCATGTAATGTATACTGAACAGTGTCTTTGTTGCATATGATGGCACTGTAGGCTGCTGTGTTAACAAGTGACACAAGCGGAGCGGTAGTGAACGGACGAGGTGCAGAAGCCTCTGGAATGTCCATAAAAGGACCAGGAGCCTCCATGAAAGGAGCAGATCCAGGCGAAGGCATCTGCAGTGTGAGTGGAATAGGCTCCGGGGGATGCCAGAGGTCCGTTACTGGAGGAACCGCAACAGGTTCTGAAGTACTCTTCGGGTGTGTCGACACTGGTGACTTGTCGTAAACAGGGCAGAACTGCATTGTGGCGCTACGCCAGTCAATCAATGGATTGTAGCGGCAGAGCCAGTTTAGTCCCAAAACCAAGTCGCAGACAGAGTCAAGATGAGTGACGTAAAATTCCATAAGATGGACATCGCCAGAAGGAAACCAGGGCAGTAACTGCATCTGCCGGTTAATGATGGATGAGGAGCCGTCAAGATACCAGAGTTTAACCGGTGACACTGCATACGGAGAAAACCCATTAGATTCGCAGACTTGTGTAGACACAAAACAGTGAGAAGGGCCGGAGTCGATGAGTGCCTGTAAGTGGGAGTTGAATCCCGCGGCTACTCGTGATACAATAGACAGAAGCAGGGTTAGGCCTGCCTCTGCTGGAGGGAGTCTGGAAGCTTTGCCAGAAGGAGAGATATAGTCCACGGAGAGTATAGATACATCGAGATCAACGTAAAAAGCATCAGAGGAAAGAGTGGACGCATTGAGGGTAACCTCCGGAAGCACCTCAGAGTCAACGCAGCTCGGACCAGGTGCAGAGGGTTCCAAGCCACTGCCTATTTTTTTGACTCGGAGGAAGGTGCATCAGCAGAGGGAGCAGGTGGATTGGATACGAAGCCTGCCTTGCTCTGAGCGTTAGCTGGGCGCTTCTTGCATTCATGCATCTTATGACCAGAACCACCACAGAACATGCACAAGTTGTTCTTCATACACCGTTCACGTTCCTCTGGTTTGAGCTTGCCGGAGGAAGTGAGCTTGTCAGCGTACAGCTTCGGAGCCTTGGTGTTGGCCTGGCCAGCATTGCCGTTAGCAGCCAGGGGATTGTTCGCTGGAGGGTTAGGTTTGGACAAAGGGTTAGAACTGCCCTTGCCTTTACCCTTGCCTTTGTTCTTGTTACCACCTGCACTGCCGGCACCTCCGGCTGTAGCGTGAGCGGAGGAATCGCTAGAAGACTTTCCGGAAGACAGCGGGTTGGCAGCATGTTCCGCAGCTTTCTCCGTCTGGCGCTGATGATAACGTTGGTTGAGTCGCTGCGCAAGAGCCTTGAGACCGGCGAGAGTGGGAGGACGATCGACATTTGCGATTTGGTCCTTGATACGATTTGGGAGGCCTTTGTAAAATGCCCAGTCAAGGGCTGCCTCGTTGTACCCAGTCATGACCGCTTGAGTGTCAAATTCCAACTGGTAAGTAGCCAGTCGATCCCCATAAGTGTCTCTAAGGCCGCACGTGCATCTCTGAACGGATCGTGAGGACGAGAAGTCGCACGTTCTGGAAATCTACTCAAAACATTGCACCCAGACGTATTGTGGTCATTCCATTGTAATGACTGGAAACTGAGCTACGCTGAGCTCATATGCTGCTGGATACCAGTGTCAGAGGAGGGAGATGGCAGCTTGAAAATTCAGGTTTGGCTCAGTTGATTGTGCCGAGACAGACATAATTGACTTGATCTCCTATTAGCCTGATCCACATTATATTTTCACAGCAGAAGATGCTGAACAGCTTCTTCAATTTATTAGAGACAACCCACGGATGCACCCGTGGAGTTACAGCCCGATGGCAGCCTATATGTTCTTATCTTTGGCCTGCTTCCAAGCTAATTGCGAGCTCTGGCTTGTTCCCTCTTTATGGGAGCTCAAATATTCGGTAAATGTCCGAGTGCTTGTTTCTGAGTTTTGGCTCGCTCATCTTTATTTCAGAAAATTCAGGGATGGGATACCGAGAAAGTCTACAGAGCTGTCATGGCTCTCCCTGTCTTTGACAAGGGCAGCAATTGCTGGATTGAATCTCATCTAGATGTCATTATCAATGAGACTCGGGAGTATCATGCGTTTCTGGAAGATGTTGAGGCAGAGATTTACAGACCATCCGTGTGCGAACTGACAAACACCAACGTGAGCATCCTGATTCTGAATGGGATGCTGCTGGAGCCTGCAAGAAACGCAAAGAGGGGGAAGCCAAGCCGCCAAGCTGTCTGGAGAGCAAATCGGAAAGCTGCATCAAAGAGTCCTGGGCACCAAGCCAAGATGAGGGTCTTGGGATCTAGCCCTACAGTACAACCACAGGGACCTGATGACAACAACAGTAACCATGGCTTCTCAAGATGTCCACACTGCTGCGAGCGCAAGGAGGAGGATCGCTGTTATGCCCGTGCACAATCCTTCCGTCCAGAACCTCTGGACGTTCTGACTTCCGGAACCTTCGGAAGTCCTCCCTATCCTTCCAGACGCGCGTCCTTCCGGTACTTCCGGAACCGCATATCATTCCTCATTGATCCTTCTTTGATATTCATCTTGATATTCATCTGATACATATCTCATACATATCTGACAGTTGATACATATCTGATACATATCTGACAGTTGATACATATCTGATATATATCTGACAAGTATCTTATTGTTCTATTGTGTTGGTGCAGATCTTATTGTTGTAGACAGCTTATTGTTCTTGTAGTATATAAGTAGTGTAGACTTGTCCTGGATCCCTACCTCTTACCTTTGGGATTCTAGGCAAGTACTTCCACAGTCAATGCACAGACCTCTTACCTTTGGGATTCCAGACCTCTGTGCTTGCCTGTGTTTTACAAAAAGACTGGAAAAAAACTTACAGGATATATAGCTATTTGGTGTGAAAATGCATATGGCTGTGCGAGGCGTGGGCGTCAACTTGCGAAGAATTGGTCACAGGCAAGACTGTGGGCAGAGGTGGGCACAGCAGAACGTGCGTGGGTGCACGGGCTCCTTTGTGAGATAGGCGTGGGCAGCTGCGTGAGGGCAGACGTGTCACCCGTGCACGAAATGGTCCACACGGCCAGGTGCTCGCGAAGAAACCCGAGCGGGGAGAGATGTGCGAAGAAAACGTAAGGGGCGTTAGTGTACGCTG